>JAXQQM020060389.1:0-459674 GCA_034641835.2 Pinus albicaulis | reverse complement strand
ATGGTAGGTTGGGAGAAAGTTTGCGGTAACTGGTTGGATTTTTTTGCTATGGAACAGTAAGGTTTTCCAAAAATTTTGAGGCTTCATCCATGTGAGGGAAAATATGAGTTTGATGACTCCCCTTGCATAACCTACAAGGAAACCTAACTTTACCCTTTTTCCCAGGAACCTGACAATCACTGGTTGATGGATCAACGGTAAGTTGATGAGAATTTTCTGACCACACTTCCAAGACCTTTGGAATACCAGGACAATTGATAAGGAAGTGGTCACCCTTAAAAAGCTTGCAAGGGTATTTCGGTTTACGATGCATGTTGGAGGTTTCCTCAACATTACTAACACTTACAGCCATGGTTGGTTGGTTGACTTGTTTCTTATCTTGCTTCTTCTTCTTCTTCCCTTTCTTCTTCTTCTTAGCCACCTGGTTACTAGTGTCAAGGCTTTTACCAAGAGAAGAGGAATAAATGGAGGAAGACATATTGGGCAAAGAAGGTGAAGGGTAAACATGAGGTTGCTGATGTTTTGAATGGTGAACTCCGTTGAGGTGAAGCATTCGGTTGAGGTGGAACTATTGGAGTATTTGGGGCCTACAAAGTTGAAAATAACAATATTGGTAAACCTGTTGTAAATCCAGGTAATGAGAATGTAGCCATATAAGGAGGACCAACATTTCCAAAGCAAGGAAAAGTACTAGGATTCTCATTAAGAGGGATTCCTTGGTTGGTAAATTCTGGAACAGTTGCCATTAGATTCAACTTCAGTGAATTTTATTAACAATTCAAAAATAAAATTAACAATTCACAATTCACACCTAACAAATAAAATTCACAATTCACACCTATGGTCTCTAAAAAGTAAAAACAAATAAATGAACATGCACTATCAAATCTAGGAGTCAAACCACACACAAACAGTAGATTCCCGCACTAAAAACACTAGTTGGTGATGGAATCCAACATAGTAGAATTTTAATGCATAAATGGCGGTTGGAACAGTTACCCCAACAACCTGCTTAATGAAACAGACTGGTGCAAGTTTCTCCACTTAAACCATCTCGAGTGAAGATAGCCCTTCGAAGAGTCCAAGTGAGTCTAGCCGACGTCTAATCCAGGTACAATGGGATCTTCCCTCCACCATCACCTTGGGAAAGAATCCTAAAGTTTATGGCCACTAAGGTCACCAACAGGAACAAATATACCTGGGGGAATAGTCTATGATCCAATACACACGCAAGGGCAGAGTAACAAAGCTCAATCCCCTTGAAGGCTCCTGGACATAATCCAAGGTTTACTGACAAGTGACCCCAGGCTCCTCGACAAAGGTAAATCTGAGGTTTACCGTTGTTAATACGTGTATATCTTCTATCGTTCCCAATGAGGAAGGATTGATTACCTCACTGGTTCGGATATGATCTCGTGCTTGACTCCTTTAGGAGGAGCTTCCCAGAGCATACATGCTACTATTGGAATTTTCCTAACACAAGATCAACTACTTGTTTGTTTAGTTGCTTTGGAAAGTTAACTACAACCTATTCCAAAGCACTAATCCTGAGCTAGATTGGTGGAAAGAGCCCTAAAAATGTAAAAATTACTAGATGAATTTTATTAAGCGTTGTGTTATTTGGGCTGTTATTACTCAAAGGGTAAATGGATATGAAACCAATGGTGCTATGACCCGACCCAAAACTGAATGCAATCGAATATGATAATGTAATCTTTTCAATTTCGATGAATCCTAATTAAAGTAAGGAGAGATTTTTCATTCACTTCCAACAATGCAAAAATTGATAAATAAGAGAAAATATAACAAATTCTCTAATCCACTAATTTCATCAAGAAAACTAATGCTTATCAATTCAAAACTATTTTTTTAATTTTTATGTTTTTAAAACAAGCATAAAAAAATGTAAATTCAAATCAAAGAAACTAATCTAAATCTACGATTATTTTTCCAGAATTGAAAACTATGTAGTTGTAATCTATGCACAATTCACATGAAAAGTATGCAAATGTAATCTATGCACATTTTCATTCATATTCTAAAAATGAGAATTCTAATTATACAAATGTGATCTATGCAAGAGAATTCTCAAACACAAGATGATTCTAATGTAATCTAAGAACCAATCAAGTGTAAGTAAAGAAAATTGGGTGAGAGTTCCAAAGATCAAAAAATAAAAACACTCAAAGGCGATTAATACTCAGACACAATTGTTAAGAGACTGAGACAAACCTAAAAGTAATGACCAAAGGAAACTGATGAGACTGATGAGATTATAAAATTTCTAAAAGAAATTCACACAAGACTTTCTGACAGAAAATACAAGTCTGGGTATACACTGAGAATCTAACAAACAGATCCAGAAAAGAGAATTTTAAGGTTTTCTAAAAAATTTCACAGGGTCCGCAGGTTTCAGTGTAAACAGGTGCGGTCCCACACGGTTTATACAAGAAACGAGCGGAGATGCCCGCACTGTTTCTAAAAGAAAAGTGTGGATACCAAAAAACTAAAAGAAAAATAAAAAACTCTAAAATATTTGTCAGGGATTCTACAGGGATAAACTACCCAAGCTAGTATAAACCAATCAAAATTAGAAAAAATAAATTCACAAGTCAAAAATAAAGAAAAAGAAAACTAAGTTCTATTTCCCCAGCAGATTCGCCATTTTGTTGGACGAATAAATTGTTCTTGGTCACAAGACAGATCTCCCTAGTGTCCTACAGACAGCTAGCAACAAACAGACAAACAAAAACTATTTTCTCTAGATAATATTCGATTCAGAATTAGCTACAACAAAGGTTTTGAAGACCTACTTGTAGTCTAGCACTGTTCGTAATGATCTTCTTTCGAGTTGCTTGAAAGAGTCGTCTTCAAAGATCTACAATCACAAACATGGAAAAAATCAATAGCACCTTCATAGTATAAACTAATTCACGAATCATATATCTATCAAGATGATCAAGGAATTCAAGAAACAAGCTAATTAATTAAATAACTCATTGATAAAACATGATAAAAAAGCTACTTAATTAAAGAACTCATTGATAAAACAAGATCCATTCGTATTATCTTTGATGAAGAAATATCCTTACAACCATGTTCGCCTTGATGTCATACAAGTCTTTCTGGAGTCTGGAACAGGCATTTCCTCTACTCTAACAAGCTTTGCACTCTCTCAACTAAAATGCACATGGGTGTGTAATCATTCCCACATAATGATCAGTTAAGAGAGTTTGAGTTTCTACAACATTTCTCCTCAAAAATTCTCAAAGTCTCTCCTCTTTGAGGCTGCACTATGGCTTCAATTTATAGGAAAAGAGAAGAGGTTGCAGCTCCACATAAGAGGGGATAGAATCCTCTTTTGAAGGGATTGAGCTCCATAAACCAAGGGGTAGGCTCCCATAATGGAGGAATGAATGTACATGATAGGAGCGAACCTTCGACCGAATAATTGCTTCCAGAAGCTTCCAGATTTGACTGCTGGGCTTCTAAATGTTACTTTCTGCCTTTATTTTACCTTTTATAGGGTCCGCACCTTTAATGAAGAACAAGTGTGTTTAGCTCTGCATGATTTAGAAAAAATAGGTGTGGCACCATAGGCAATGTTAAGAGAAAGTGCGGTACAAGTGTTTTTAAGACTTTTATGATATTTTCTCTCGATTTCAAGGCTTGATTTTAGGAACTTTGATGTTGTAAACTTCTAAGGGAGTAATATATGAGTAATGATGAACCCATATAGACACTAAAATCTCATGGTGAAAAATTTCAGTGTAACACCTTTAGTTCATCCTCTCATATATTTATACCATATTCCATTAGCTTATAGGGATTACAAGATCAATGAGACACAATGTGAGTTCAAATTGTTCAAACTCTATTGTTGGTTGGAGGATAAGTATGTTGAAAACACATATGAAATTTGACTCTAGGAGTCCAATCTCTCGCACTACATTTTTACTCAGACCTTCCATGCCCTTGAATTAATAAGAAAATGCCAAGCATGCTACATTCCCAATCAAAGAGCCATTATAACCCCTACTGGTAAAATCCTCTTCACCATCATTTCCCAATCTATAAACCAGATGATGCAAGCTTCCTCTGTGGAAAACAACATGTCATTTTCCTTAGAAGCCCTCATTGAACTTTATCAAAAACTTGATTTTTCCAAAAGAGCCAGGATTTTTGACATATTTTTACCATAAAATACCCAATTTCCAACGAAAAATCCTCCATACCCTTCCTCAATATTCCCTGATCAAGAAAAACATATCCTGACTGTAATTTCATACATTCTTGGTTATTATTCTAATCAGTGGGTAGATGAACCCATTCTAGGCTTCATTTCCATCTTTTCTATAGATATAAACCATCCATTACATTTAATTTTAGTCAATTCCTGGCGGATAAAATCCATGAGTGGTTTCTTTAATTTCAAATTGAAGAATTATTTAAATACTCTTCAATTTTGGTGTATATGTTTTTGTATTATCAAGCAAGCAGGTTCAAATTTCCATCCATAAGCTAGATGAAGAGGGAAACCAGCAGTCAGTTATATTTTGGATGTCTCTAATGATGAAAGAGCGGCAAGAATTCTCTTACAATCAGTTCATTGAAAAGTTTTTTCACCCATCCATGAGTGTCCTAAGAAGTTCAGAAAAAACCCAGGATCAATGAAGACATCAAGATAATTCTACACTTGACTAATCAAGAAAAGAATGGATACTGGTACTTGTACCATAAATAGATAGAAATCAGAGTTTATGGATGCGAGTTAGCACTATATCCCAAAATACCTCCCCATGATGATATTTTCTCTCGAGTACATTAGACAAATGTTGAATTCTGATGAATTACATTTTGTGTCAGCTAAAAAGAAATCACATTTTAGAATCAAAACACAAATTGGGTCTTTCATTTGTAATAGCAGGTCATCACGAGAGGAGGCAAATAAAATTCTTAAGAAGATGAAATTTTGCCTGAGTTTCACTTGGTCCTATGACCCTCTAGGTATCATTTCCAAGTTAAGAGTAGAAAACAAAACAAATCCATACATTCATACCCAGAGGCCTGAGATAGAGAGATATATGAACCAGTCAGTATGGGAAAAAAATACATTACAGGAAGCTGAGGAGTAGCTTGTTTCTACATCAACATCTCTCCTCCTGCTCCACAAAAAAAAGCAAATAAAAGACAAAGGGAAGAAGAGTCACCTTCAGTGACTGACACTGCAGGAAAAGAGTTTAAAATCATGTACAGGAAGAGAACAAATTTAAATCCAAAGGTAGACACAGAAAAGAATTCAGATCAAGAAGTAGACATGGTAATAAAATAAAAATCATCTTCCTCTCAAGTAGGTGAGCATTTTGTTACATCTCCCACAACATCTTCAATATCCCATGATCAACAAGAAACTGTCCAAACAACTAAATTTTCCAAGGAGAGAAAGAGAATACAATGTTTGACAGATTCAGAGAAATAAAACTTAAGAATGAGATTCTTAAGAACATCACTTCTGCTCAATTGTGGAAGAAGACTTCTAGCTCTCAAAGCAGGTTACTGTCAGTGTTTGATTCAGAGAAGGGAAAGATTCAGATGGCCTTCCTTGAGGCCTCAGCATCAGATTGAAAGTAAACAACATTCAAGTTTGATATAAAGGATATTCATCCCATTGACCAAATGGAGATGCATAAAAAGACATGTGAAATGAATTCCTCCACTTTAACTAACACCACTATGATTGTTTATAAACTGCGAGTTTCATTGTCAAATACTTAGTCACAGTTAAAGATGGAGAAGATTTATTCTCTTGCAAAGGATACAAGGATTAAATTCTTAGAGTATTTAGTAGTCAAGATGGGATATGACCCTGCAAACATAAAATTTTTAGAGGAATTAATCAAGAAGAAGAATGTTGACATAGCAGCATTGAGGAAGTAGTTAAAATTTCCAACTATTGAAGATCCCCTTACAAGGGACATTGAAGAGACAGAGAACCGAAAACTGACATGATGAAGCTCATCATGGAATAGAATGGTCAGATAAGGAAAATGGAAACTGAGCTGGAGAAGATGATTAAAGAAAAGGAGAAAAATACTAAGCTAGCTATGATTCCTTTGGATGTTGTACCTCTTACAACCATTCCTAGAATAGCAGCTACAAGCTCCACTGCACCTACAACACAAACTTCTGATGGTACTGAACAATTGACCAAATTTGTGGAAAATGTCTTAATTCAGACAAAATAAATCAAAAAGTTGCAAGACCATGTCAAAGCATTACAGGACCAGAAGACAAGGAGTGATTCTTCACACTCTACTAAATCTCAGAGAGCTCAGAATTTGATTGAAATATTGCAGGAATCTGAAAGGGAATCAGCAATTGGACAGACCTTGGCCCAAGCCAAGGAAATCATTTGGACATATATCATGAATTCAATAGCTGAAATTTGGCCATGTATTCAGATTATCTTTGAGAAAAAGGATTTGATTAAGAGAGCAACAAAGGCTATAACAAATATTAAATAAGAGTTGGGAGAAATACCTGCAACAACAAAAAATATCATCAAATTCCTAAATTCTAAGAACATCTATGAATTAGATGATTTGGGAGTTGATGACAAAAAAAATAAAAAATAAAATAAAAAATAAATAAATTAAAATTAAAATTAAAAAAATAAAAAATAAAAATAAATAAATAAATTAATAATAATAATAATTAATTAATTAATTAATTAATTTTGGAGTTGAAGAAGATTCTCACCAAAAATAATCTAGTTGTTCAATTAGAGGAGAAGTTTCATAACTTGGAGATAGTAGTAAATAGATTTTTTACCAGAATTGAACCTCTAACTCAGAATGGGCTCCTAGTTTATTTGTAATTAATGACAAGTTAATTACTTATGAAGATTATGTTAGAAAATTGAAAGAGGTAGCCAGAGACAGCTCAAAATTTGCAAACATCAAAGGTGGCATGATAGGCAAAGCATTCTTGGAAGCCATGGGTAATGATTTCTTCATCCAGCATGAATTAAATCATATTTTTGTGGTAAAGCCCACATTTTCCAAATATACCAAGGTTGATGAAATTTACCGAAAGGTAATAAATTAACCATTCCAAATGAAGATATGTGCGATAAAATTTGTGAGCTATAGGATTGAGCAGTAATTCGGATGCAGTTATCATATCAGCCAATGTGGAAAAGGAATAGGCCCATTCAACAACTGACTCCTCCAAAGCAAAGCCACCTATCCATGCAGTTGTCCACCTTGCCCATTTTCCTGCAAAAGATCGATTTTATTGTTTAGGATAATTCCAATAATACACTATCGGTTGAGATAGCGATTTTGTAAATGATTTTGTAGTTTATTGTATAAATACTTCACAGTTTGAACTTCAATTCTACTCCAAATTCTGTTGATTTGATGCAAATATGTTTACTACCTATGGAAAAGAGATGCAAGAATTTGGAAAAAATAAAATTAGATGTTGTTATTAGTGTAGAAATAAACATATTAGCTAAAAAATCTAGACTTAGAAATGAAAGAAGGGTGACTATCAAAAGAAGAAAATTCAAATTCGTATGCAAAATTAGATAGTTTAGCCAAAACCTTAGAAAGAATGATGGATAGAATAGAATAGAAAAATTACCCCATTGGATAATCAAATAAACAGACGGTGAAATCTCAACTTTAGAAAAGACATAAATCGTGAAAAGCTTAAAAGAAAACAAGCCCGTGCACTGGAACAATGAGCCTCACCAGAAGAGGTGAATTGAAAATAAAACAAATAATGATGAAGATGAGGATGACATCAATCATCTAATGGAAGAGATGAAAACACACGATTTTCCTCATATACTTAGGAAGACTGAAACTATTTGAGCTTCAACAACTCAAATTAGAGTCCAGTGAATCCCTTTGACTTAGGTTATGGTTACACTTGCCATAAATGAAATTTCAGAGAATCACATAACTTTATTGTCAGAAAAACAATGAGTCTTCTACCAAAAATAATTTCAAAATCAAAATAAAGAATATAAGCACCAAAATAAAGTTTTAAAAATTTTCCAAGGAAAATAAGAAAACCCAATACTTTTTCTAACCCATATTTCCTAGTCCTAAAATACCTATCAAGTCCCAAAATTGTTGATATTACCGATGAAGGGTTCGAGGCCTCAAAATACACACAGAATCATAGCAAAAACTTAACTCGTTAACCGCCCAATTTAGATCCAAAAACACCTTTTTCCGATCCTAAACCAAGAGATCCAAAATTGATAATTCAAAAACACCTCACGATTTCTGTCTTATTAAATTCTAATCAAGCACAAGGCAATGGCCTGAAAGAAGGTTAAAGTAGAACTCAAGAAACGTAGACAAAAAATGTCAAAACAATTGAAGATAGAAATACAATCAGAGAAACCCAAGAAAAGTCCAAACAATGATAGTATTAAAGATAAATTAGTTCAAATTATAAATCTCAACCTTCATTTAATATTCAGACTGTAACTGTTGGTTAAAATACCCATTCCTTTACCGTAATCAGAACAGACTTATACAAATCAACCAGTAATCAAACACTAATATGAATTATGGTAGATAAGCATATTTTGAATGATGATCACTGAATTTGATTTCTACCCGATGTAGAATGGAAAGTATGGATGGACTTCACTTCTCCTTAGGATTTACTACCATTCATGATCAATTTTCCATAAATGCCATGCTAGACTCGGTGAGTTTCATAATTCTAATGCCTAAAGCTTTGTTTGAAACTTCTTAACCTAGAAGTAACGTAGTTCAGCAAAGATTGTTTTCATTTGACTCTAGCAAATTCTAAGTGCTAGATTAATCAAAGACTTGTGTGACATTAGTTCAATACCCTAGTAAGAGCATATTAATGATGATGAAGAACAATATCCTACCTAAGTATGGTATGCTATTTTCTTTCATGGGGAGCAGTTATGTGGACTGCAGTACTAGACATGAGTTATGCTACTATACTGCTGTTTGTTCAACCTAAAAAAACTAGTAGGGAACATCAAGGAAATCCATGGCAGGTATTTACATCTATAAATTATCCTATTGGATGTATTAACAACTGACCTGACTCTTTTATCTCAGTGTAACTCCTAGAATAATGAAATCCAAAATCGAACTGGCTGATGTTTTTCAAAATACCCAAAACAATGACAACATCTTTCATGAATCCCTTTGGCACTTAGAATTTATTGCCTGAAGGACAAATTAGGAGTAAGGATAGAGTATGGATTACAAACATGGAGACTAATCACTGGGACATGCCTTCATACTCAACTTCAAATGCACCAACAATATACTTGTGCATGAGGCACTCATTCTAGGCCTCCAGATCATTAGAAACTTAGAGGAAAATACGACCATGGGAGATCTGCACTAATCATAAAGAAAATAAATGCAAAAGATATTCCCGTTTATAACCCTAGACTAGCCAGATACAAAGACACTATGACATATTGAATCGATGATTTATTGAAATGTAACTTGATGCTATACCAGAAAATAAATACTCATACATTGCTTACAACTTTTACAGTACATGTAATTTACTATCTAAACCAACACACAGCACTTCAGGTTAAATATAGACCACTATTCAGATAACCTCAAGTATTGCGCATTTTCTCTCAGATGAACAGATTACCATTTTTTGAACAATGGAAGAAGAATCTCAAAATCGTAAAATAGATACAAACCGTAACATAGATTCAGATTTGATTAAATGATATTACGTATGCAAGAGAATTTAATAAACCTACTATATTTAGCCTGGACCCCACATGACAGCTAGAAAGATAGATACAGAAGAAATCATTGAAGAAGAAATTAGACATGTTAGATCTCAAAGATAATTTTTCCAATGTTTAACCTCTTTAGGCAAGATCTCTTTGACTCAATGATGTCGAAATGTCAAAATGGAGCCAAGCACCGATATTGAGGGCTGTAATATTGAAACAGACCAAACGTTGGGGATGATAAACTCGTTTAAATCTTTACTCCTTACAAGAAAAGGAAAATGAAAGACATTTTTCATGAATACTAAGATTAAGCTGTTTTGACTTATAAGGATCTCAACATTATGACAAACATAATCTAAATTCATTTTAAAATTCAAATAAAGAGGATCAAAACCATTCAAACAAAAATTGAGAAGAATTAATCATGTTCTATTACCTTTGATAGAAAAGGAAGTAAAGCCAATGTATGATGTTCCGATCATTGCACCAATTATACCTGATTGGAGCCAAAACCTTAGTCTAACGTGGAAAGAAAAGTCAGGGAAATTAGATTATGTGTTTAATTTTAGAAATCTTAAGAAGTGTTCTAAAAGATAATTACCCTTTACCAAAGATGACTATATATTAAAGGGTAGTTACCTCTAGATTTCTTTGTTAGATGGTTTTTCAGATACAACCAGATCTTTGAACTAAAAGGAAGATCAGCAAAAGAAGCTGTCTACCCTCAAAATTTTCATGTATGATAGGCTGCCATTTGGTCCGATGAATGCGGTGGAGTTGCACCTTTCGTAGACAGGACAATTTTTGCAAAACGAAGATTCATGACTTCTTAGAAATTTATTTAGATGACATTATTGTATTTTCCAACCGATAATGAACACTTTGATCATTTGAGACAGCCTTTATTAAATGTCTGGAATTTGAAGAATTTTTAAACTTTCAAGAAAAGTATTTTTGGATGAAGAATGTAAGTTACTAGATATAATCTCAAAATAAGGAATTATAATTGATCCTGCTAACATAGAAGCAATTTTACATCTACCACCTAGAAATATCAGTAATTCATGCTTCTTAGGTAAGATAAATTTTTAAGAAGATTTATTTCAAACTATCGTAAACTAGAAATTGAAGAACATGCTCAAAAAGACTCAATTCAAATGCATCATGAAGCCAACAATCATTTGAATCCATAAGCATAGCAATCCAAAGACGATCTTAATTTACCTAAAATTTAAAAAGATTTCATATTTTTCATTTGCTTTCGAGTATACCATTGTTGTAGTTTTACCGTGAAGAATGATCAAGATTTGAACGACCCATAGCTTCTTTCAAAAGAAACCTTGAGATGCCCTCCTGAAATATAACATAATGGAGAAATGTCTTAGCTTTGTTTTCAAGGCTATCAAAGACTTCAGAGTTTATATTCTCTATTCTACATAATCGCGTATGTCCCTAATTGAAAAAAGATATCTTTACCAAGATGGTCCCCGATGGAAGAGGTGGTGATTGCCATTGTCCGTAATGTTAATACAGAAATTAAACCCACAAAACTGATAAAAGGACAAGGATTAGCCAAAGAATATTGACCCCACTGTGTTCTTAATAGATATAAATTTTATTGTCTTCACTATTAATCTTCTGAAGATGCAGAATCTGATCGCTGAAGCCTTTTCAGATTCACCTTGGTACTCGACATTCGTACTTACAAACCTACAAGCTCCTCCTCGACCGTTGGCGACTAAAGTCAGATTTATAAATCCCAAAGCAATGAGATTTTGTACTTCCAGATAATGTAATTTTTTGAGAGACGAGAAATGGGATATTATTAATTTTTTTAATAGTTGTAGTTTAATAAATACTGAAGAATTCACAGACCGGAGGATGATATTTAAACGATTGCGATGATCCTTTAGCCGGTTTTTACCGGCCTACCTTGTTTTCACAGCAAAATTTGTTAGCTTCATGTCACAGAAGAACAAATTTTTTGAAGGCAAAGAAATTGTTACCCACTTTAAAACCTACGGAATCTAAAATATTCAACAATGAGGTTTAGACTTCATTGGAGAATTTACCGTCCCAAGCAATATATGGATTTTGATCAATTTATTACTTCACAAAGTGATTGAAGTTTATCTTCAATAGACAAGCCAATTCAGCAAATATCAGCTTTTTTATAAATATATTTGTCAAGATTTGGTACCTCACAAGAGACTATCGATAATGCAACAGATTAAATTCTAAAAGATGATTTCCATTTGTCATAAATATTTGTATTTACTTTGTGGTCACTTCATCGCATGTTACCCCTGTAATGGCCTAGTCAATCATCAAACAAAGCCCAGAATATCATAAAGTTATTAATCATATATAGAAGGAAGAAAATAAAAAGACTTAGAATATTAAGTTATTCATTTTTGCAAGCAAGAATTTACTACTATAAAACCATGGCACTTCACTAATAACTTTTATATGGAATGATGTGTCATCATCCTTAGGGGCCCCAGGAATAGTACTATCTCAATAATCACAAGTGAAATAAATGACATGTTAAATAGAATTAACAACTATTCACCACAAGCTTTCAAATAAGGGAAGAGGTTCATAAGAACTCAAGTCATTCAGATAAAATCAATAAAATTTTGAGAATAAGTAAAGAAGATGATTTAATAAGATCAAGTAAGTTAAAGGGGATCAGAAGAGAAAACAAAGGCAAACATGGAAAGTTTGACTTTCCTGGGAAAAGAACTCATGTAATTTATGGATATAGGGTAACAATGCTTTATCAAAGATTTGAGGAACAGAGATACAAGGATATTTGGCAAATGGTAGAAGTACACTCATTTATTCATTCGAGCTAACCAATATTTAGTCCCTATTTATTTTTTACATCATTATAAATACTCATTGAAGTTTTATTTTGATTGGATATTTTTACAAAGTTGGTTTGAGAGGAAGCCCAAGCTTTTGGTGGTAAACATGGCAAATAGAGTTTTTGCGTAAAGAAAAGAAAATCACTGATCATCAGTGGTCAAAGTTTGAGTGTCATTGAATAATGTTTTGACATTTCTACCAGAAGTATCCTCTTACGTGAAGTCATGGTTAGGTCCTGCAAATATAGGATTCAATTTTGAATTACTCTTTATTAGTCTTGTAAAATAAATCTACTCTGTTTTCAAGTGTTTTTCCATATTTTGGAAAATAAAAAGAAAAAATAAAAGCATAAAAATAAATAAAAAGAGGGTAAAAAGTCCAAAAGAAAGATCAAAAGACTTAGAAAAAGAGAGACCCTAAAAAGAAAAAGATGAAATAAACTGAAAGTGAGCAAGTCCAAATGCCACTACTTTTTAATTTTCCGAAAATAAATGATTATGGGTAGAGGTTTCACAGGTCATATATCCATGATAGTTAAATTGTTTAATCTTAACTTGCTGCTGTTTTCAATTTCATGTTCATAGTGAATAAAGATTTATCGTAATAATGACCCTGACAAATCGCAGAGGAAGATGAGGAGCTCAATAGTTTAACTGAGCCCTGATGAAAGTCATATGATCTGTTATTGGCCTGAAGAATAAATATTTCAAGGTTGCAAGCCTAAAGGACTACAAATGAAGAAAGTTATAATGAGACTGTAGGCAGAACCAAAGGGGAGAAAGCATAATAGCGATTATCAAGAAAATCACTAATTTCTCCTCTCCGATAATTATTCAGATTTGTTATCACCAAACAAAAAGAGTATTTCTTCCCATTTGTTGGGACCGACTCCAAGGCTTCATGACTAGCATTTAAAAATATTGAATTCTTATGTTAAATCCCCATTTATTTACTTATCCTTCATTCGTTCTCATTGGTAATTTTCTCATAAGTAAAGACTCATTCTTACTTGTCACAAATAACCCATCATCTAACTTCCATTTATTCAAAACATATAAAACCTCTAAAACTATTTTATCCTAAATATTAGGGACATGATAAAAAGATGAGTTTTTCTTTTTATTTTACCCTTTACTTAGTGATTTATATTTTTTAAAATACTCCATCCCCTTCATATTAACTTAACCCATTTATTAAATCCTTAAATAATACCTTATCCTACTTATTTAATTCATATCTAAATACCCCTAAAACTCCATTATTATGAAGATTATAGACCAAAGCATACACACATGTTAAATTAAAACCCAAATAAAACGCCTTGATCAGAAACTAACTTTAAATAAATATCCCGCCCCCTATACTGTCAATCATTCACAAAGATTTAATATCATATAATAACGCCTTTTGCAATGTATATATTAATCATTCCTCGTATAAAATTATAATCCAATGTTTGATTAAAATTAAACTAGTAATATATTATAAGTAAACATTAACCTCGGCCTTATCCATATCCCGCCATGTTATATAAAGCCTGTGTTTTTATATTGTTTCGACCCACGTATATATTTTTTAAACTATGCCTATACCTTGCCTATACATAAAAATTTAATCCAAATGTATATTCTATAAGGTTTTATCACAAGCCTAATGAAGACCACGGTCCCACCATCTTCGACCACCTTTTAAATAGATCTTGACCCTTTCGCCCGAGTCCTAGATCCACCCGCCCCGTATAAATATCGCGGAAAAACTAATCGTCCGCCCAAATGCAATGGACGCGAAATGGGCGTATTGCCCATTTCTCCCTCCTCGTGACGTGGCGATTTCTTATTCGATCGCGCTCCATTTGAGAATAAACCACCCCACGCCACCCGTACGCGATAACCGCTTCCGTTTCGTTTCAAAGCCCGAAACCGGCCTCCCGCTGGCTGACTGTGAATTTAAAGATTAATGACATTTGAGATTAAAATTAAAGGTTAAGAAACCCTTGATGCGTTTATTTTTAGTAGTTTATCTACCTATTTGAAATTCCATATCGCCTGACCGAGTTAAGCATTTCAAGCCTCATTTGCCACTTGAGTTTTAAACTCTAATTGTACTCAAAATTCCACCATTTGAAGATTACTCATATTTATTCAATTTTAAAGATGTCATTCTCAAAATCACCGAAAACCGCGAATCCCTTTCAAAAGTTTTAGAATGTCCATCATATATTTCCGACACTGAAGTCAAGAAATCTTAATTTTTAAACCATCTAATAGGGACCAAGCCTTTCATTAAGAAATTCACCAACCAAACTTCAAAATACCAAAAAAGAAAGCAACCTCGGCAACTTATTCTGTGAGACCTTTTTTTCCATTTCAAGCTTTTTTAGCCAAATTCTGAATTTAAGCTGTACCGAAGATCACTAAGGATTTCGAAGCTACGAAAACCTCTGAGTTACCTTGAAAACCCATTTTTTCAATTTTTAACTGACCGTAAAACCTGAGCATTAAAGAGCCACATCCTCGTATAAATCTGACTATGACATAAAGCCTAAAAGAAGCCATCCTCAATCTAAATCGCTGCCTTCTCTATGTTAAAATTAAAACTCTCGCAATGGTACTAATCTTTGCAAATAGCTAATCAAAATGACAAGAAATAAAGCAAGTGAGCATGTAGGATCCAAAACACCTAATAGTCTCAGGGATCCAAAGCCTTAAACTCCAACTATCATCACAAATCATTTATTAAAATAAATCCCCTTCAACCCTTTGTTGTCGGGCTTAAAACATTCTGACTGATTTTGATTATAAAATTTAATTTATATTGTGCTTAATTTACAGATATATACCACCAAAAGGGAAATATTTGCATTAAAGATGATATTCTCAAATTTGGGGGAAAACCATTTGCCTAAGTATATAGTCCCACGACTCATCTCGGTCAAGAACTCATCAGGACTATTAAAACATTAGAGCGTATCAGCAGCTATAGTAAAGTGTACAGTGTGAATTTTACCACATGCCTGTCAATTAATCATGCTTAATTATAACCTAATCCCGTGAGTTCCCTTGTCTATGAAATAACCCTGCCGAGACTGCAGCTGTGTGATTCACAAGGCTCAGCATCTTTCACTATAGCCTTCATGTTGACATTCCCCCAAAGATAAATCCTCCATACCCACAGCTAAATTTCCTAAAGGTTCTATAAACATCTCATACATTTTTATCCTTGAATATTTGGCGTGAGAGTATACGATGAATCTGTCTTTGTTTCTTATCCACTATGTCTCCGGGTCAACCTCCAATAAATATCTTTGACTATGTTATTTATAGCAGATGCCATCCATTGTACCACCGACTAAATTACCCACAAGGAGTTGATATTCATCTTATCTTTCCATTTTGTTTTTATTCTCCCAAGTAAGAAATTTTAAGTTTTTTTGCAAAAGATGGATAAGAGGAAAACTTTGACACTATTCTTGACTTTTAGATTTAGAAAAGAATCAGTGATTCCACTTATTCGGAGTTTTCAGGACCTGTATCCAAAGAATGAGCAGTATTAAAAATCAAAACAAATTCTAGGATCAAGAAGAAATGAAAAGAAAATGAGAAGCTGTGAGTGAAATAAAGTTAGGAGATTGAAAATTTTCTATGAAAACACATCGAATTGAGGATTTTTGGGTCAAACTTATTACCTGTTGGAAGTGTCAAGCATGTGAGGAGAATTTTGGCACTGAAGATTTGCATAAATTCTCAATGCAGATTAAATTTATAAAATCCGGCAGAAGACCTTAAGTTAAAGAATCAAGTTGGGCTATCCATAACTAAATCTAGTTAGATGTAGAAAAGGGAAATAGCAAAGACACTATCAATTTAGATTTGATGAGAGTTTTCCATAAATTATGATCCAAGGGATCTAAGCAAGTTAAGGGTGGAAGTGTAAGTTAACACCCTTTATCCATGAGTCCAACAGAAGAAAAGCTTTCAAATCAAATTGAATGGAGAAACACTTAGTAACAAGCTAAATGGGGAATGTGGACCAACTTTGTAAGTTGTCAAACCAAGAAATCAAAACAATTAAGAAGAGAGTCAGAGAGGGAAGGAGGTTATATACAGACAAACAACCGAGACCACCCTGAAGAACTTATACAAAAGGCTAAACTCAGCTCAAGATATGATATGGAGACTGATGTTGAAGAGATAGACAGATCTAGTAACTAATGATGATAGAGACACACCATAATCAATGAAACACTTATGGAGATAGAAAAGGAAACAACACCAATCGAATGACACACAGCTGATTAAGAAGCAACACAAGATGTGGTGCTCTCTTTCACATCCGGATTTATGCAGAAAACGCAGCTGTATTAAAAAAAAAAAGTACATGACCATAAATACAGATGCAAATGAAATAATAATTTTGCCTATTAATATCAAAGAATTTGGAATTTGTTTACAGACAATGGAAATAAAACTAGCTTAAAATTATGAAATATCTCCCAGAATATGGTACACTTCTGAATCAGTTTTTACAAATTATAAGCGAGGGCCTATTTATTATTGAGAAACAATGAGAACCCTAAACATCCTGAAACCCAACCCTAGGACATAGTTTTAAAACTATGGGCCTGTCAGGGTAACTGGTGTTTCAACTCAGATCTAACTTTGCATTATCTCCGTCAGACATATGATACATCAGTTAAAGTTTTATCCATAGGACACTGTTTGACACTCAGATTAAAAATTGTCAAAGTGCTTCATACCCAAAAACGCCGCTTAGGCTCTCAAACGGCTCCTAAGTTCAGACCTAAAATCAAGTAAAAGGTGGGGCAGCCAAAAAGCAAACGAAAACTGGAAGAGACAGTTGTGGGGCCCATGAATAGGCTGTGGCCACCAATATCCCACCGGATTCATTCCTCCCTTAGGAAGCAATGGTCCCCATTGCGTTGTCTTCTCCGTGATGAGAGTGAATTTTCGCCAGACCCACAGTCTGGGGACCACCTCTCTCTGTGCAGAGTTGCTGCCATGTCCTCGATAATGGGATTCCGCTGCTGACAGTGTTTCAGATTTAGCAACCACAGATACATCCGGGTGGGCCTGCTCTGGCGTCTGCGTAACTCTCACAGGGAGCGCTCAATGTCCGAGGTGTCCAGAGGTGGTGAAGACGGCGGGACCACATTAACATCTAAAGGCATCAAGGAATGGTGGAACACTGTCAGAAGGCATTGTTACTCTACGGGCCAAGATGGTGTACGCCTCTCATATTCTGAGCGGGCGCTTGTTTTTATGAGGTCCCAGTGAGGCTTTTCTCCTTCAGCGGGCACATTGCCGCCACCTGGAAGTGGTGGCAACGGTGTCGATCATGGCGTCGAAGCCACTTCGCATTGGCTCTGGCCTGTCATATCAGAACTCAGCATGATGTGTTGAATGCGCCGTGAAGCTACTGCTTTATTAACTCACACGTATTGGCGAGCCTAATCGCCCACAATGAACGGGTGGCGGCAGGCTAATGGACATAGTGGTTGGAATTCAAAGCCCACCCTCGGGAAGTGGGCTACGGCCATCAACCGGTGTGAGAGCCCTGCTATAACCTAAAACATAGGGGAGGCTCGGTCTCCATGTGCGTGGATGCTTTGAGCGTGCTGCGCAAAATGTGTACAATCATTCGCTGACCACTAGTCTGCCACTGGCTGGATGGAAAGTCAGGACTCGGTGAGCCAGGTCAATATTAACGCAGGTCCACCAAAATGTGCCGAGGAACCCGCTATCTCGATCCGATATGATAGACTGGATCCCAAGGGACCCACACTGCCCAAAGAAGAGAGTTTTTAGTGGCTTCGCCGTGATATTCTTCTTTACGTAGCGCCGGCGCATGGCCATCTTCGAGAATCACAACGACTCACGAAACACAGCCATTTCCATTCTGACAGGTGCCTGAACGGCAGAGAGGATTCCGTTGGCTGCATCAGGCAGGTAGTGGAGTATAGGCCTCGCTTCGATGGCCTGGCTTGGCAATGGCACAAGCAATGCAGATCCATGTGCTTTCGACATCCTTTTCAAGGTTCAATAGAAATACTTCCGTAGTATTGCAACCGTTTTCGACCCTGAATGCCTGGGCCGATCGCCACTGTAGTGCTTTCCGCAGCCTGTTACACGCTCTAGCTGAACACAAAGGTGTCCTGTGACATAAAGGCATCTTTGATGTGTAACTGAAGCAAGCCCCCACAGAGGCTTGAAGTGTGGTCAATCAGTCACTCTGTTAGTAGTTTTACCAATCAGAAGTCTCGTGCCCACAAGAGTTGAGCACGGTGGTGAGCGCCACGATCAGGTCACGAGGCAACAAGTAACATTATTGGTGCTACCCTTCTAGCTCTGATGTTCAAATGAATCGTTGCGTATATGTGGACCACTTCTCGATGGCGATCATCTCCTGAACTTCCTCAGGTCTGATGGACCCAGGGCCGTGGTCCGTGGATGATTGTTTCCTTCTGGGGTCAGGCTGCTTCCATTATTACAGTGCTTGGCCAATGGAATACATTTCTTTTCATTACAGGGATACTTTCGAATCGTCTCGTACAATGTCTCACTCGTGATATGCCACCGGATGTCCCCGTTGAGTAAGAACTCGCCTACAGCATAGCCGAGGCATCCGTCTCGATCTCAAAATGGCCGCAAGTCCGGTATGAGCATCGGGGGCGACTGCAGGCGATTTTTCAATCTTTGAACGCTTCACGAGGTTCCGACCAAAGAATTTTGCTCTCGCTCCTCCTTTGGGTGACTTCGACTCATGGGCCAAGTGATATGAGAGAATCCCAACACGAATCTACTGTAGAGAAATTAGCAAGACCCGTAAAAGTCGGCGAAGTCATACTGATAGTAGCCACGGCGAACCCAATGACTTGGATCTTAGCTGACCACATGCACCTCACTTAATACATCCTGATATTGAACCCGATGCCCATGCCAAACGTGCACTTTCAAATTGGCACACAATCGAAGTCACAGTTGTTTGGAGACTTGTTTTAGGATAAAGGTGTTCTTCCCAAGCTTACGAAGATCGTAATGTCATCCATGGCGACCACTGCACGAGTTGGTGAATGGTCGCAAGATGTCGTCCATCATCCCTAGTAATATGACATTCGTCAATCCAGGCAGTAGCGGACGAACGAGTCCAAAAAGCCAGCCCTCTCTTAGCTTTTGAAGCAGCCTTCCATGACACCAGGTTCACTTGGTACCTGGTGATACCTTGCAATGTGCCCATCTTACCGAAATATTTTGCACTCTGAGTTGGTCCAAGGTCATCAATCCGTGGGATTGGCACTATTCGACAAGATCTTGTTCGCGTCCCGAGAAGGACACATTGCAGTTCTCCATTGTGGCCCCATCTTCTTTCTCGCACGAACAATGACCAAGCCCTACAGGGCGATGAACTTGGTTCCGATGTGGACCTTTTCACAGCTTCCATCCGCCTTTGATTTCATCATTTTAACGTAGCCGCCGATAGATTGGTCTGACAAGGTGAAGACTGGGCCGGACGCACCTGGGGAAGCGGGACCGTGTAAGGGAGGAACTCGTGTGAGGGACAGAACTCGTACTCCTCCACGACCTTATCCATTCGTTGTTGTCGCGCAGGCCTCATTCGGGAGGTCGTGCTCACAGCTTTTCAGGTTCTGGGGCGGACTACCGAAAACGACCCTGGCTAGAAATGAGCTGACACATTGTTTTCGTAACTAAAGAGATAGTCGTAGGAGGTGGCACTGCATCCCGTACAACTTATTTCCAAAGCAGAAGACAGACGAGGTCGAGATTGCACATGAGGACGCTTCCACAAGTATAGCGGGTCTGATAATACATCGTAAACATCAATAGGAGCAACACGTACAATACCTCACATCCGTGAAGGGCTTCGATGCTGGCGTGGAAGGCGATGACCGCCGGGCCGACGCTAGATTCCGTCTCAGGAAGGCACCGACAGGCATGGATGTGGGGAGGCCGGGCTCCGCAAGTCGAACCTGCTGGCGTCTGGCCGGAACAGGTTCTTTGTCTGATTAATGTATTACCTAACCGGACAGGGAGCCCTTTACCCACATTTCCTGAGTGGAAGAGACGCTCCTCCTCCTCTGATCTCCTGCTCCTCCTTCGACCTTGTAGTGGCAACAAAGTGGGCGTTTGGCCCGCATCAATAACTGCTTCCTTTTTCATTCCCCTTCGTGTCTCCTGGTTTGAGCCGGAGCATGCATCCGACTCAAGCCTCATCTCGCCACTGGCCGACTTCCATATTGGCCCGACACTCACCAGGTTGTGAGGGAGCTCAGTGGAACCTCCAGCACCACTTTCCTTCGTCCTTCTTTGGCTTACTTGCTGTTCTTTCAGGTTTTGACAAGCTGTTCTTAGCCGCTGCCATGCTCAGTTCCTTGTTCCTGCCTAGCACCTTTTCCCTTGCTTTTGATCTACATCCAAAGCCCCGCTTTTCTGTTGAATTTCTCTGACTCTGCGTATACCCCATGTCGGCCTGCCAGGGATGCTCTGAGAACCCATTTTCCTCCCCGAATGTATTCAGGCAGATACCGCGATACTTTAGCACCAAATGCTTCTTCCGAATCTTTGATACCCAACTTTGTGCCAGGTATGTGAGGAAATGTATCTGCCTGTGCACATCTCTAGATCCCTTGTTGTCGCAACAGGTCCATTGTATGTACTTGTCCTCATAGCTCCCCACGCAGCAGATAGTACCGTTCGACTGCCTTTAAAGAATTCCAGCAGGAGCTGTACCATAGAACAGAGTATTCTATTTTATCCTTATTTTGCAAGAGTTTCCACTACTCTTAACATGGGGGTAGCTTTGAGGGAGTGTAAAATAATCTTCCTATTCAAAAGCCAGAACAGAAATATCCTTTTAATAGATTCAAACGATCTATCTACGGACCGTTGGCCATTTGTCTCCCTCAAATATGGGAATGTCAAAATTTACTTGTACTTAGCAGAGTCGTGTTCCGCAGTGGCCATCGGATGCGTATGCGCTCACGTGGGCAAATGCTGGCTGATCCGAGCAAAGCTTATCCATCATCGTTCTTTGTTTTTCGAGCTCCTGTTAATAATATTTTGATGATCTCCTCGCTCCCTCATCTTTCTTTTTCTGCCCCATGGGCGGCCTCATTATATTTACAGGATGATCTTGCAAGGTCTCCACGGATTAGCCTTAGCTCTATACCGACAATTCTCACTGGGGGACATGCAAAGAAGGATCTAGAAAAAGGCATCTTCGATAACACTGATCTGGGATTTATGCAGAATGCACGAATAAACACATGACCATAAATACAAGAGATGCAAATGAAATATCATTTCCAAGGAATATCAAAGAACTGAAATTAAGCAGACAATGGAAATAAAACTAGCTAGGTACTTGCAAATTATCTTCGAGAAGAGATGTGGTGGCCAAGGCACTTCGAATCAAGCAGAAGGAGGCGTTGGTGGCCTGCTGATGATTAGAAACAGTTTAAACCCTAAACATCCTGAAAACCTAACCTCTAGAGACATGCAAACTATGGGCCTGCTTAAAATTATGTTTCAACTTCCTGTGGACGTAACTGCATACTATCTCCGTCTTCACATTTGATATGATACGATCATTAGAAAGCTCATCCGAGGACTGGCTACCAGTTTGTGATCAATTTATCAAAAAATTCGCCGGCGCTTTTCATACCGTAAAAACGCGTTTAGGTTCAAAACGGCCCTAAGTTCAGAATCTAAAATCGCTAAAAATAGTAAGTTATGCCAAAACTAAAAACCGAAAGAGATGAAGGTGGGGGCCCATGATGATGGGTGTCACCAATATCCACCGGATCATTCCTCCCCTTAGGAAGCAATGGTCCCCATTGGCGCTAAGTTCCTCCATGAGATGAGGAAATTTCTCGCCGAACTTGGTCCCCAAACCACTTTCCTTGGTGTGTGAGTTGGCTGTGTCAATAACCTGAGCATGCTGATCCTATTGTTGACGAGTGTTCTTGATTTGCATGTCCATGATAGCAACTGTGTATTGCTTCCATGCAAATTGGCTTAATCACAGTAGAGTTGTTCTCAGTCGTCCGAGGGTCCAGAGAGGTGAAAAAGGAGAAGGCGATCCAATATTGAAGATCAAGTGCACTTACAATGGTGGAATACTAGTTCTAAGGCATTGTTACCTGCTGCCTCAGATGTAGCCCGTACCTGAGCGGCTGCTTGCGGTGAGGTCCGCAGGCGCCCTTCTTTCCAAATGTAGCCATACTTGCCGCCCACTGAAGTGGTGTGGCACCCTATGTTGATCATGGCGCCGGCCAGACGATTGCCTCACTGAAGAGACCAGAACCGTTACGGATGCTGAATGCGCTCGATGAAGCTACTTGCTTGTCAACTTCTGACTGGACACAGCCTCGAATCGGCCCGATCAACAGAACGGTGATGGCTATGTCAATGGGACATAGTGGTTGGAATCCCAAGCCCACTGAAGGCAAGGTGTTTAATTGAACTGGTGGAGAGCCCGTTTAACTGTTGGTGTTGGCAGGGAGGCCTTCGTCCGTGCGGGGATGCTGAGTTGCTATGCTAAAAATGTGCACAATCATTCGTTGACGCACTGTCTGCCATCTCATTTGGGACAGAAAGCTGGGATTTGGTGAGTTTACAACTAACATTGACCGTAGGTCAGACCAAAGGAAGCAGAGAACCTCGTTTATCTCACTGATATGAGGCATCGTGGGATCCTGTGTGTATCCACACTCGTTGGAAGAAGAGCTTAGCAAGGCTTCTCACTGTGATATTCTTTCTTACAGCGCTAATATGATGGCCATCTTTCAGAATTACAACGACTACCGAAAACACAACATTTCCATTCTTAGTAGAAGGGTGCCCGATGAGGTAACGATGTGGAGATGGATTCTGCGGTCGACTAGGGGTAGGTAGGAGTATATAGGCCTTGCTTTCTGATGGTCGGCTTTGGCAGGCCAGCCACAATGCAGATCCTCATGTCACATCCTTTCGAAGGCTCGGCCAAGGAAGAGATTTCCGTAGTATTAGTAACCGTTTTCTCGACCTCAAATGCCCAATGTACTGATCGTAGTGCGCTTCCCTATATCAGAGCTAAGTACGTCGTCACAGTCACAAAAGGTGTCCCAAAGATAGCAAGTGCATCTTGGAGGTGAAAATTTGGAACTTGCGTGCCCCCCAAGAGTGCCTTGCAAGTGTGGCTTAATTTCCCTACCACCACAGGTAAGCGGCCAATCCAAGTCTGCCCACAAGAGTTAGCATGTAGAGCGCCACACGGTATTTTACTGAAAGTACCGCAATACTATTAAAGCATCTCTATCTGATAGTTCATAAATGAACCGTTGCAGACATGTGGACCACTACGCGTTTATCATTTCGTTAACTTCCCTTGTGTTCCATAACTGCAGGGCCTTGAATCGTGGTGATGATTGTTTCTTTCCGGGCTAGGAAGGCTTCCCATCATTGACAGGTTAAACAAATGAATACATTTCTTTGTCA
This sequence comes from Pinus albicaulis, assembly GCA_034641835.2. Taxonomy (NCBI): domain Eukaryota; kingdom Viridiplantae; phylum Streptophyta; class Pinopsida; order Pinales; family Pinaceae; genus Pinus; species Pinus albicaulis. Next base: position 435,515 of record JAXQQM020060389.1, on the reverse strand, counting down.
CATGTGGGATACTTTCGAACCTGCCTCAGACAATGTCCACCTAGTGATATGCGTCTGATGTCCCTCACAGCAAGAACTGCCCAAGGTGCGCCTGGGAGGCATCTGTCTTCTCATCTCAAATGGTCAGGCCGCAAGTCCGGTAAGGTGAGACTGGGGGCAGGTCAGAGGGCAATTTTTCAATTCTTTGAACGCTCGTCGAGGTTCGACCAGCACTTTGCTCTCGCTCTTCTTGGTGACTTGACGAGAGCCGTTACAGGAGAATCCGAACACGAATTCACGGAGAGTCTAGCAAGGACTCCGCAAGCGAAGTCACAGGCAGTCACGGGCTGGTCCAATGACTTGGATCTGCTGATCCACATGCACCCTTTCATCAATAATGTATCCCGGGATATTGAACTCGGGTCATGCCAAACGTGCACTTCTCCAAATTGGCACACAACTTGTGTTGCCGTGTATTTGGAGGACTATTTGACAGGATGAAGGTGCTCTTTCCCAAGTCTTGGTCAAGACTGAATAATCCAAGTACACCACTACGAATGAGTTGGTGAATGGCCTTGGGTGACAGCCGCCTGATCATCCTTCAAGGCTATGAGCATTCGTCAACCCGGGGGGCATGACCAACCATTCAAAGGGCCTTCCTTATTTCTAGCTGCGCTCTTCCACACATCGAGGGTTCACTTGAATGTGATACCTGCATTCTGTGCCCATCTTACCGAAATATTTCGCACCTTGGAGTTGGTCCGTGGCGGTCAATCCGTGGGATCAGTACCATTCCCACAGCTGATCTTGTTCAAAGGCCCCATAGTCAATACAGAGTCTCCACGTCCCATCCTCTTCCCTAATAACACGACGGCTCAGCGTGGCGATGAACTTGGTCCGATGTGACCTTTCGCAATGCCTCCGGGACCGCCTCTCTTGGATTTCATCATTTTCGAATGGGAGCGTCGAGAGATTGGTCCATTGGGTAGTGGCGCACCTCGGGGGTCGCATCAACGGTGCTTGGACCTCGGGCAAAGGCAGAGGAACCCCCGTGGGTGAGGTGAATATGTCCCTCGTACCCTCCACCACCTTATCCATTCATGGTTGGGTCGTGCGAGGGCCTCTGGTTCGGAGGTCGTGGCCAGGCTTTCTTGCCCGGGGTTGACGAAAACGAATTTCCCGTTTGGAAATGAGTTTTACGGCATTGTTTCTGCGCATCCAAAGAGAGGTCAGAGGAGGGCACCTCTGTATCCTCGACAACCGGAGCCCCAAAGTAATAATAACAAAGACGAGGTCGGAGACCATGTTTATTGTGACACGCCTTCCACGTTTGTTGGCTGTCCTTAATACTGATCGAAACATCAATAGGAGCAACATCACATAATACCTCATCCGTGAAGGGCTTGATGCTATAGTTGCCACCGGGCCGGGTCACGCGAGATCTCAGTCTGCAAGCCACCAGTGGTGCGGATGTGTGAGCTGGCTGAAGCCCAACCGCTCACGGTTTCCGAAATGAGGTTCTTTTGGCTCCATATTTACAATGAATCGGTATTGTGGGAGCCCTTTACCCACATTTGGGAGTGGGAAGAGACGTTCCTCCTCCTCCGATCTTCCCGTTCCTCTTCTGATCCTTTGTAGTGGCAAATAAAGGGGCGTTGGGCTCCGCATCACACCGTTTCCTTTTCACTTTTCGTGTGCCCCGATTCGGAGTCGAGCATGCATCCGACTCCTGCTGGCCCTCATCTCGGCCACTTAGCGATCATGGCCCGACATCTACTTGTGTTGTGAGTGGAGCTCTTATGGAACTCACACCAATTTCCCGTGTCCTTCTTTGGCTTTACTGTTGTTCTTTTCTTTGTGGCTTTGACGGGTTGTCTTTAGCCGCCATGCTCGTCCTTTGTTCTCGCGGCTTGGAAGCACCTTTTCCCTTGCTTTGATTCAGACCAAAGTCTCGCTTTCCGTTTGGAATTCTCGCTTATACCCATGTGATACCCAAGATGCCGACGATGAGGAGATGTCGAGGAACTCCATTCCCTGAATGACCAGGCGTGCATACCGCGATAATTTAGTACCTCCAAATGTTTTCTCTCAATCTCCATACCTCAACGCGGTGCTTGTGGTAAGGGAATGATTTCAGCGCCCGTGTACATCTTTATCCCTTTGTTGTCGCAAATAGTGGTCCATTGCATGTACTTGTCTCCATAGCTCCCCACGGATAGTACCGTTTTGACGACAGTTTTGAAGAATTTGTTGGCATAAATGGCAGCGAGAGGGGTTCTGCCCGTCCTTGCTCACGTAGGTTTCCCACCGGGCCCCCAACATGGGGGCTGAGAGTGCAAGTGCTAATCTTCCCCCAACAAAAGTCGTAACGCAGAAATATCCTTCAATAGATCTAAATCATCATCTACTCGCATTCACAAGCCATTGCCTTCAAATATGGGAATGTCAAAATTTACTTGTACCTTAGTGAGTCGCAACCTGCAGGGTTACCGGATGCATGCGCCCGCCTGTGCGCCGTTGAAGGATCTGGCAGTTACCCATCATCGCTAAGCCTTGTTTTTTCGAGGGCCTCTCGAGCAACATTTTGATGATCTCCGCTTTCTCCCCTCATCTTTCTTCATTCCCAGGCGTCCCGTCGAGGTTTGCAGGATGATCTCAAAGGTTCCACCGCATCAAGCCCCAGCCCTGAGCACCACCCCGTGGGGGTATGTGCAAGGCACCCGAGGAAGCACCTCTCGATACCACCGATCCGGATTTATGTGAACGCAACAGAATAAACACATGACCATAAATACGTAGATGCAATGAAAGGTTACCATTTCATTAATATCAAAGAACCGAATTTGCTTATGTACAATGGAAGAAACTAGCTAGGTACTCGGTGAAGCATTCTGAGGAAGAGATGGTATACACTCGAACTGCTTTTTACAAGAGGCGTTATAAATTAGTTTTATTATTGAGAAACAATGAGAACTTAAGATCAAAACTTAAAACCCTAGAGATGAAGCGCCAAAACTATGGCCCCGTTTGCAAATTGTGTTTCAACTTCCTGCATAACTTTGGGCATACATTCTGCTGATGGATATGATACATCATTAGAAAGTTTGCATCCAGGATCATGAATACGGGATCAATTTGGACAAATTCACAGCTTCTGAGAACAAAAACGTCGCTAGGGTTCTCAAAACGGCCCGAAGTTCAGACCGAAAAAACGTTTAAAAAATAGGAAAGAAAAAAGCAAAACGGAAAAACAAAGAGATAATAAGCCACCATGTGAATAGGCTGGGAAGTACCAATATCCACACTCTGGATTACAACAATGAGAAAAAGGACTTGACACTAAGGAAAGGCTAATTGCTTAAGAATGAGAGATAAAGACATAAATATATTCTCAATCTCTCGAAGCAAGGAAATCAAAATAGGTTATTATCAAGATTTATTCCAAGAATAAAATGATGATGTCATTTTTGCGCCTGTTTACCTACACTCCAAAACAAGATTACTATGTGTGTGGACCCCAGGTAGATACGTAGAATATTCATGAGCTAGACCTGGGACGAGTTCCATGCATGCATTCCTCTCAGTTAGTACTGCCATGGCAACCAGCTGGAATGAGTGCCACAACTTCTAAAATACGATACTTAATAGTGTAAGATCAAACAGTTGGATACACTACTTTAGCTGTTGACCAAGGATCAAAACTCTTAGAACTAGTCTCTGCAGTGGGATAAGGATCCTCAAATATCCAAGCAACAATAACTATTAATCAAGAAAGAATGGAAGACATAGCTTCTTTGAGGAAACATCAGCTTGGCCTCTCATAGTGAGCATCCACAAACAGAAGGAAATTTCAAGACTAAAGGGAAAAAGAAGAGATGATGGAGCCTATACTTAAATTATCAGCACAAATCAAAGAGATGAACAATAAATGGACAAACTTGTCCAAGAGAGAGAGACCGTAAAAGAAACTAAATACCTCAAAATAATTCTGCTACTATCCAAAGGATTACTACAAGGAATTTTCACTTTGAGAGAGAAATTAGCACCAAAGGGCCGAATGAAACTAAAGTGCTAAAGATCAACCATACACTATTTTAGTTGCCAGTATTCTTCTACTACAAATTTACAAGCAGATGGGAGTTTAGCTGCCTAGATTATCAAAGTTATGGAAGAGATGTCTTTAAAGACAAAGAGATAACACTCAACAAGATAATTAAAAGATGGAAAGGAAATTAAGACAACTCGCATCAATGTCGAACTCAGCGAGGAAGAAAGTAATAATTCAGAGCAAAGCCAAGAATTACAAAAGAGTTGACTTTCACTGCAGCGTAACCCAATATATACAAAATCAATGCATCAATATATCTTAAAGCTTATTCAATCAATGGCCTTCAATTCATGAAAAGTTATATGTGAGCAAAAGAATAAGTGGTTACAAAATTTCAAATAGAGATACAAAAGACAAAGATATTATTTGATAAGCTTGCATGTGCTTTAAAACTCATTGTGATGCAGAACAACAAAAACAGGGAGGAACTTGAAGACATGCAGAGCACGTACAGACAAATACAATCTTGAAAATCAAGAAGGTTGTCACTAAAAGATGATGAACTATCTTGAAGAAAAATGTGGAAACACAACCCATGCAGAAACTAGATTGGTGGGTAAAGCAAACAAACCTCGCAGAAAGGGCTTACCAGTATACATGTGTTCCAGGAAAAGCTTATGCCAATGCATGACTATGACAACAAGATTAGGGAGTTTACAAAAGAGCAAGTAAATAAGTTAACCAGTTAGTATCACACGACGCTGAACAGTGGCACCTGACCCCAAACTAGAACTCTAGCCCAAAAACACCAAAAACATGCAGTGAAAACACCCCAAAACAAAGAAAGTGTATTCCAGAATGCAATTTGTTTTTTGCTAACAAATTTCAACATTTTTGCAAATTAAAGTTAAAACAAAATTGTTTTTCAAAAGGATGGAAAACACTTAAAACAAAACCAAATTGATGTCAATAATGAAAAAAATAATCAATAATATTTTAAATATTTTAAAAATAGAAATAACATTTTTTAATTTTTTAAATTCAAACATTAAAAAACCTAAAATTCAATAGAAAAAAAATAAATTTAAAAAATAAAAACATTTTAAAGCTTAAAATTTAAAAATATTTAGAATAAAATATAGAAATTAAATTTAAAAAAAAAGAAAGAAAATGTTAAAATAAAAAATAAATTTTAAATTATTTAAATTAGTATAAAAAAATGAAAAATTAATTAAAAATAAAAAATAAAAATAATAAAAATTAATTAAAAATAAAATACAATAATAAATATTAAATTAAAAAATATATATATTAAAAAAAAAAAAATTTAAAATAAATTAAATTTAAATTATAAAAAATAAAAATATATATGAACTCAAATAAAAAATATATACATTAGATTCAAAAATAGGTTATATGTTAATATTGTAATAAATAAATTAAATTAAAAATAAATAAATAAATAAATTTTGAATTTAAAAAAAATAAAAAATAAAAAAGTAAATAAGAAGTTAAGATAAAGAGTTTAAAAAACTTAAAAATCAATCAAAGAAAAAATTTGAAAAAAAAATATATTAAATAAAATCAAAATTAATAAAAATAAACGTAAAAAAATAAAAAAGAAAATTAATTAAAAATAAAAATAAAAATAAAATACAAGGTAAAATATTAAATTTAAAATATATATATTAAAAAAAACAAATAAATTTTAAAAAATAAATTAAATTTAAATTATAAAAATAAATATATATATATATATATATATATATATATATATATATATATATATATATATATTAGATTTATTAAATTTTTAAATAAAATATATTAATATTAAAAACAAATTAAATTTAAAAAATAAATAATCTTAAAAAAAATAATAATAATAATTATGTGAATAAAAAATTGAAATAAAAAAAAAAAAAAAAAAAAAAAGAAGAATATATAAAAAGTTAAAAAACTTTAAAAATCAATTTAAAATGAAAAAATTGAAAAATATATTAAATAAAAAAAAATAAATTATTTGGAAAAAATTATTGACTCCCACCCAAAAAAAAAAGTTTTTAAATACAACAATTTTAATTGAAATTTATTATATTAAAAAAAAAAAAAAAAAAAAAAAAAGAAGAAAAAAAAAAAAATCTAATTATAAATTTTATGTAATTAAAAATAATAATAAAAAAAATTAAAAATTAAAAAATATATATATATTGAAACTAAATAAATAAATAAATATATATATATATATATATATATATATATATATATATATATATATATATATATATATATATATATATATATAATTTTAAAAAATTAAATTAGGCAAACTACAAATTTAATAATAATAATAATTTTAAAAATTGTTTTAAAAAGTAAATAAATAAATTGAACTAGTTTAACGAAAAAATAAAATAAAAAATAAAACAACAAATAATAATAATAAATAAAAAAAAAATAATTACTTAAATAAAAATTAAATTTAAAAAAAAAAATTGAATTTTTGAATTTAAAAATAAAATAAAATAAATTAATTTAAAAATAATAATATTAATAATTAAAAAAGGAATTTTTTAATTGAGGGGCGCAACCACGGTTTCCCGCGACGGAGAGCAATTTCAAATTGCCCGGCATTGGAGAAACCATTCTCGGCATCACTTCCGCTACAGAGGCCATCGGGTTTACTTTACTTTATCAAAAAAAAAAAAATTTATATTTTTTTTTTTTTAATATTTTTTTTTCTTGATTGATTTTTTTCTTTAATTTTTTTTGTTTTTCGTTTTTTTTTTTTTCATATTTTTTTAACGGTAACATTTTTTTTTAAGTTTTAATTTTTTTCTTTTGTTTTGATTTTTTTCTTTTTTGTTTTTTTAATTTTTTAATATTTTTTTTAATTTATTTAGTTTTATTTTTTTTTAATTTCAAAAAAATTAAAATTATTTTTTTTTAATTCAAATTTTTCATTTTAAATTTAATTTTTATTTTTTTATTTTTATTTTTTAAATATTTAGATTAATTATTTTTTTTAAATTTTAATTTATTAAATTTTAATTAATATAAATTTTTTTTTTAATTTTTAAGTATTTAATTTTTATTTTCAAATATAAATTGTTTCATTTTAAAAAAAACAAGAATTGTATATTTGTTTTTTAATTTATTTTGCACCTGGTTTTTTTCCATTTTTTTGTTTTAATGATAGTTTTTTTATTTTAATTTTCTTTTTCAATTTAAATTTTGTTTTTTTTTTTTTAAATTTTGTTTTTTTGTTAATTTTAAAATTTGTATTTTTTTCTTATTATATATTTTTTTAATTTAATTTTTTTAATTGAATTTTTTCTTTTTTGTATTTTATTTTTTTAAACCAAAGTTTTTATTTTTGTAATTTTTTTTTTAATTTTTTTTTTAATTATAGTTTTTGTTTTTTTAATAACTTGAATTTTTTTAATTTATTTTTTTTTATTTTTATTTTTTTATTTTTATTTTTATCTAAGTCTTGCTCATTAAGAGAAATCACTGAATTTGTGTGTTATTGATGCCGCATCAATACATTTCAAAACTAGCATGAAAATTACCAGCTTTAAAAAAAATTAGATACTGATTTTTTTTTTTTTTTTTCTCTCTCTCTCAAAATTAGTATGAGAATCACTAACATTTAAAGCAAATATTCATACTTCATAAATAAAATACAGTGCCTCAAAATGTGCACAAAAAGGGAAGACTTAGATCACCACTTTCAAAAATCTGTGCTTTTATGCTACTGTGTGTGTAGAAGTGCGGTTATCACATCTAGAATAGCAGCATTAACATAAAGGCCTTGTCAGAAAAGTTTACCAGATTTTTGAGGATTTATTCTTCTATAGCATGAAAATTAAGCATCTCTTTGTCATCAAGCCTACTTTTGCAAGATACGTACGCTAATGAAAACTTCTAAAGCCGAAAAATACCTAAATCTAACAGGTAAGGAAAGTGGAAAATTTTCACAGATGATAAAGATAAAGTAAAAATGTGGAAAGTTACCTAGATACATGTCAAAGAGAGATAAAATAAAAAGATAGTTCACACATTTTATTGCTAAAGATAATTTTACAAGAAACAAGAAACTAATGGTCAAAGAGTATCAAAGTTAAAGAGAGCATCATGTAAAGAGTACGCATATGAGTATCACAGTGTTATGTGCATAAAAATATTCTAGTGCCAAGCAAGGTGACACATAGAAAAGGTGCCTTAGCAGCGCTCTATTTATTTTGGATAAAAAGAGGCTGTTAGTTTATATGAAGTATCCTTTTTATTATGTAATGATATTTTCATTTTCCAGTTATTCCTAGAACTCTTCTAGGATATTTTTAATATTTTTGTATAAATATCACTTTGGACATTCAATAGAAATAAATTGCTAGATTTACTATAACATTTTAGTATACATTGATGCCATTGCGTGTTTGGTTCAAAGTAGTGCACTGGATAATGACTGGCATCATAATTCAGATCCTCTTGTGACAAGTTGATGAGGAAGTACTTCCTACTTGTTATCGTTTTTTTCTAAGTTTCATGCATGCATTTTATGTTGTTTTGTATGAATAAAATTCAGAGACACAGGATTAGTCATGCCTCTGCTTTTAACTAGTTGCCATTTTAATGTTTTCTTCTCGATTTCGGTGCAAGGAATCCTTAATTGCTCCTACTCCTATTTGACCTTCTATTTACTTCATTTTCCCATCAAAGGATCCTTATGTCTTTATCCTGACTATAACATCTTCTGCTAAAAACCACTTTCCCAAATCATGAGGGTTATCTATCTTGCTCCTTGAATATATTTGTACCTTTGGCCTTGATTTCATAGCTTGATTTAGGACTCATAGCCCAATGGACAAGTAGATTTTCTATCTACCTCCATGATTTTTTCCCACCAAACCCTTTAAAACAAAACCAAATTGTACTCTTCATAACTATAGCCTGTATTGTTAAAATCAAAAACACAGCTAAACTTTTGTGTGAAGGAGCCCCTCCTAAACCTTAGAAGGCTAGATCCTAGAGTTTAGAGCAGTGTTGGGGTTACCTCTAGAGTTCTTGACTTAAATCCAAAATCCCACAACTTAAGAATTCTACTAGAGTGATAACAAAAGATAACTAGTGCCTGGGTCAACTCGGTGCCCACCAAACGTAAAAACCTTTCAAAACCCGCCTATGAAGCTGTGTTATCCCTGGGTTACTAATAAAGGTCTTTGGGAGACCATGCACTAAAAACATCCCAAGAACAACCCACCTACTTTGCTGTAGTAGACGTGTTTGTTACATAGAATTTTGTCATTGTCCCCGCAATTCACTGGCCCAGATATTGAAGGACTATTCCATGACCTCAGAACAAGAAATGTCCTCAAAACACTTTGATGGCATCCGTATAAGACAAGAATTCTCCTCAAGAAAATTTCCTCTGAAAACCCTAAAAATACATGCTTGGTACGAAGGGCAGTATCCAAATTTCATTCCTCAGACTAATGGGTAAATGCACATGAAGAAGGCTACAAATGGCGTTTATCCTCAGGTCCCACCTATATCAAGCCTATTAAGGAATTTTTTAAAAATAAATGGCGTGTTTGATTCTAACTCAAAAAGAATTTGGGTTAGCTGGCTCGTACTCTTTGATTATAGTGGTTTTCCACCTCTGTAGAACCTTCCTTGCAGAGATATGAGACTTCATCCCATGATTATAGGGATCCCAACTCCCTTCCTCCCTCTATAAAAATTCCCTTTCACCATATAGTTGAACTTTGGGAAGGAAATTATAGCCGAGTGACAACTCAAAGAGCAGAGCTAAGGAGAACCCCCGTAGAGAGAGAGTTTTGTCAAATCTCAATTTAGTTTTGAGATTAATACCTACTTGAGCCCTGTCAATAAATATCAGACGTGAGCATCGACAATAGAATTACCTTTCGTATCTTAATATACATGACTCTGCTTATTGGTTCCATGATTATTTTTGTTTATAGAGAATAAATTTCATTCATTCTCCTCTAATCGATTGATTAGTTATAAATTGTATATTGTGTTGTATATACTATTCTTCTTCTTTGCATGGGGCTGTGCACTAGATGGCAAGCTCATGGATCGTGACCTATCCTTGGCTAGGGAATAGAAGCACCACCTCTTCTACAACAGCCTTGAAGGAATCACTTTAAGCGATCTGCATCGCGATTCTATCTTTTGCACCAGGTTCAAGTCAACTTCTAAAGTTTGATTGTTGCTGCATCCCACCCTACCGCCATGGGATCGCCCGTCCAGAGATTACCCACAACAGTCTGGCTACCTACTGGGATCGTGAGCATAACTTTCCCCATGGGTTGTTTTTTGGCTTTTCGTTGATTATTCTGCTATTCTGTTCACCTTCCTGTTGTTAAACCCCTGCTCAACCCCCATAAGACTGCATCTAGTCTGCTTGTCCATTTTCATCATTTTTCAAGGTAACTTCAATTGGCGGCAGCATTTGGCAAATATGTCGACTCCCCGTTTGTGTGGATATACGAACAAAGTGTCAACCCATTTGGGTAGTTTAGGGTTTACTAGTTTTGGATCTTCTTTCAGATTGACTTTGGTCCTTGCTATTTTTATTGTTTGAGTGTTGAGTTCAGTTTAGCCTGCTTGTATTCTTGTCTTCCGTTGTTCGTATTTTTCTGTCAATTTTGCATTCTAGCCCTAGGCTTTCTGTGTTTTTCCAATATGCCGAGCCTCCCATGCGAGTTTTGGGCCCTGCTTTCCTACCAATTTTCTTTCTCTTTGCATTTATCTTGCCGAACCTCTATCAATCATTGCGTTAATTGAGATTGTCCTCTCTTTCGTTCGCTCACTTTGTGTTGCTCCAAGCCTAGATTACACGATTTGTTTGAGTCTTTTTTGATTCTTCTTCGCTTGAGGGATTTCGCTATCATTTGAGTCTTGATTTGGTGTTCCAAGTTAGTTAACTATGAAGCACTTTCTTTTGCATTATCTTCCAAACCTGATCTTATTAATTTTTCATTCATTTGGTGTATCTCATTTAATATATTGAAAATACAAATATATATATATATATATATCTTTTGCATTTTGATTGGGCGTAGTGAAAATTGAAAGCTCTTTTCGCATTACTAGTGTTATATAACTCTAGAGAAAAGTTTTCTATGCTCATTAGACATGTATTGGTGTTGAGGTCAATTTTTTTTTAGTGTTCATTTCGCTATCATTTGAAAGCTCTCAACTTCTCCCGTAGATAGCTCTTCATTGAACGAAATGATGTTTTATGTATGTAGTTTGCATCTAGAGGTTTTATGATTCAATATCTGGTAGGGTTTGAATTGAAATGTAGAATTTGAAGATAACTTTAAAATTTACTGAATTAAATCAAGGTAAAGATTGGAACTTAATGAAATACCATTCAGTGGTCTAAGGTAGGATTGTTCTGGCTGCCTTTAAGCCTAGCAATGACGTCTACCATTCAAGTATGTATTAAAGAAAGAGTACTGAATTTGTGCTCCCGGGACTGGTATATAAAGGGAGACCCCATTAGGTTGCAACTTTATCTATAAGGGGAAGCCCAGTTCGCCTTTACTCCTAGACAACCTGGACACAACATTCTGGAGATTACATGTAACGTACTTTAAGTCTCGTTGATTTTCTTTTCATTTTTACCAAGGTGTATATGGTGCCGCTGATATTTGGTACACCCATTTACCTAGATCATCAACAGAGAATGCATTTTGATCTTTATCGGCTCTTCAAACCAGCAAATATCATCAAGCGCTTGTCCTTTCATGCTTTGTTTCAAATTGGTGTGATAGAAATAATTTTTGCTCTGTTCGTATAAAATTTGGAACCCTTTATAAATGTGTTTTCCATGGTTTTTATCATTGAAAGAGAGTAGAGGCTTAGGCTTCAAAACTAAATGAAACATTAAACCCACAAAATAAAGAGAGGGTCAAAACCTTATTCTATTTAATGCTCGATTAAAACCCTCAAATTTTGGAACGAAAGAGTAGACCCTCTTCAAAGCCATTTACTTCGGTATGGTCCCGATGTACTCTAATTGTGTGACTGTGAGTGTCGAGGAATAAACTGTGAGTAAGGAATATCAGAAGTCCACGATGAGGAAATCCATGCCTCCGGTAGCTCCGGACTGTGATCAAGGCGAAAATCTTCCTCGGGGACACCAGATAACATGGAAATAATATGGGTGTTGGTCTTGGGAACAAATCGTCAGGCGGAGACTCGATAGTTTTGATTTCTATGCGTTGAGCCTAGTGATCCAGGTCCCAGTACTCGCATTTTGCCTTTGCCTGGCGCTTAAAGGCGGAAATATTCAATTGCATGCCTTTAACTCTCTCACGGCCTCTCGATATCCTTTGTTGTTTCCATGTTTGCCTTTCTACTGTGTGATGTGCCAATAGCCTGGAGTGATTGCATGAGTTAAACTCTGCTCTCATTGAAAGTCTCGTTTCAAGATACCTTGTTGGGACTTTTCTTCATGATTCTACTTCAGCTCTGTCCTTTCCTATGCTCTCTGAATGGTATAACAAAGACTATAGATCACATGCGTGTTTATGTTACAATCAGAAACAGCAACTTGTTATGAAAGCTTTTGTACAGGGAGAATGGCTATGGAGGGCTGAGGAATGATAGCGCTGCAAAGGTGAAACAATGGCATTAATGCGTAAAATGGTATAAATTGTAGACTATAGGGTTATGACGGATAAATGCATCGTGAACCATTCACTGGGTCCAACAGGGATCACAATGAGACGGATTCGTGAATGACTAAGTGAATCCTGAGGGATGCATGGAACATAAGACGAATGTAAAATACGAAAATTTGGGCTTAACGTAAAATACAAAGGAAATGCACACTTAAACTAGAATACAATTAATGGTTGTGGGACTCATATTAACTGCACTGAAATCTCCAGCGAGAGTAACCACAATTGCAGCAGGATGCATGAAAAGCATCAATCTGAAGGGACACGATCAAAAGGGGATGGTGAGAGCGCTCACTGCTCAATCAACCATAGATCAATGGTGTAAAAATGCATCGCGGCCGGGGAATACACCGCATCGTGTTTTTTCAATTGTAATATGAGAGCGCTCACTGTACCCGATTGCGATTGGCGCCAGACTTAAGCGCATGGTCTTAGTGCTGAAGCAGGGGAAGTGGCACGATGGGCGGTGTTGAAGGGGTTAGGCCCTAACATAGGTTTGGTGGTGGCTTTAGCCTGTCGTGAAATGCATTTAAGTAAGCAGAAGGGAAACCATGAATATGGTGCAGGAAAGAATAAACCACGAGTGTATGTGGAAATTAAGATAGATTTGGTACGAGCCAGTGTAAAGGAAGACTTAGAAGGGAAAAGGGAAACTTGGGTAAAGGGGGAAAACGGCAATGTGGGACATTTTAGGATGCAAAAGGGCAACAAAGGCCTCGTTAAATACATTTTTAAAAATTCATTAAGACTATCGACTCCAAATAGCCTAGAGGAAAGGGATTAAAAGAGAAGAAAAGGCTTCAAGGATGATGTCTTTCCGCAAAGAGTAGATTTCTTGAAAACTCAAAGACAACTTGACCCTCCTCTGCTGGTTGTCAGTGGCCTCAGGGAGGGCCAAGATGATCAACATCGGCTCCACCTGGGACGGTGATGCCCATCTCAAGTGGTCGAGAACTCCGTAGACCACCTAGTTTCATCTTTTTATGTAACATAATTTTCAAAGACTTCTACTTTTCACCTCATGATTCATCAATTTTAAATTGTGGAAATAAAACCTATTCTATTTTTACTCTTTATTACTTTATGAGACCGCATTAAACTCTGGTCTCACATTTTCTCTAATTTTAACTAATTTTTTAGATTAAACTATCTAGTGCATTTCTTCTACATTCTAAACAGTAATTGGTAAAACAAACAAGCCAGATTGGGATCAGTTCGGCTTCATTGACTTAAAACAAAACAACTAACTGCTATTGCCTGCCGTGCCGAGCTTTACTGAGCTTTTCCTACCTACCCCACTTCCTGAATCAATATTTACGGTATCAGCTTACAAACAATGCTTTCCAATGCAACGCCCATCAAGTGATCCGTGAAGGATCATCCTTCGTTCAACTCCTCGAAGGTGTCAGATAAGGTAAGACTCACTCTTTTGTTTCATAATAACAACTTAGGACTTTTCTGCTTTGCAACATGCTACTCAAAAAAGACCCTTGATCCTTCTTCAAATGTCAGAAACGTACATATGATCATGAAATGATACTCGGTTATGAAGATTCATGTGCAGTTTCTAACCATGATTTATCTTCTTCACTTCATTGGCTGGGACGCTGCTCTTGCCAATATCTTAGAGGCACCACTTCTAGGTATAACATTTGCCTTCAGCCATAAAGAAGTGGGATTGCCTACGATTTTTCTTCCCAATTGTTTTCTGCTGGCCAAATTTCTTCACAAGCATTCAATTTACATGGAAGAATTCTCTGCAATTGCTTCAGAAACATTTCACGTGTTCTTCATCCTCAATACCTTCCGTTTTTATGAATCAGATCATCGATAACGCACCTCACTCCCCAGCATTCTGTGAGCAGATTCCCGAGGTGATCAGAATGCGAGTGGCTGTCAGCAAGCAGCCCGCACTTATTGTTCCCGAGGCATGAACTGGATATAATGCTAAGAAAAAGTTCTCCATCATGTCCCAACTTCATTCCTATAAGTCCCCACGTTCGGGTCGACACCATCCTCACTGTCTTCCACCACCAAATTTGGACTCTGTGACCCCAACTGTAAGAATTCATGTTCTTTGCTGCCAAGCTGAGTCCCAAAGAATAAGAGCTATTCCAGCTGCATATTGGTGGCTTATATTCTCTAGTTTAGGGACAGACCCATTGGCCCGTAGGAGAAATCACAGTACTCCTACTTCCATTGCCTCTCTTGAATTTTTCCATCAAATGAAGTGTCCATTCCCCGTTTCATGGTTTCCATGACTGCTCGCCTTTATTTGGCGAAGGATGGCCCATAGAATAATCTTGATCTTCTTCTGTGACGTTGTTATAGTTCCTTTCTTTTATCAGATCAGACTTGCAAAGTTGTCAACCTTAGTAACCATCTTCACAACGTAGTTTCTCTCAGAGAATTTCCTCTCTCCTGGCTACAAAAACCGGGATAGTGTATGTTAAGTCTACTGAGTGACCCAATTACCTGTTCTGTGACTTTACGCAGATGCCTAAGTGAGCTGGATAATGGGGCCACCACGACAACGCTGTGACCACACTGGCTTGGACTTGGGCCAAATTGACCACCAAATCTGGGATTATCCTTTGCCATTTAACTTTTTGGAATCAAATGAATAGAGGTATTTATATGGACGTGTGATTTGCGCTCCTGAAGAGCCCATGGATCACAGGCATTGATTATGGGGCCCTGCATCTAACATGTATGAATAGTGGGGCCATGGATCACTAGAGACAATATAAGGGCTGAGAGGGCTCAAACCTCGACATGTGGGCCAAAAACATAACCATGGGCTTTTCTAAGGTTTGAGATTGGTCTGGGATGAGTAATCGTCTAGAGGGAGCATGAAAGAGGTGACTTAGATTGTATGTCATGGTTTCAATAGTTCACTATAATCAGATTTTGAATTTCTAAGTCTTTTGCATCAAAGGTGAGGGGAGATTTCTAATACAAACTTTTGACTTTTTATTTTCAAATGAAAGATTAATTTTTTCATACGTACTTGGAATTAGGGGGAGTGACTACTTTTGAAGAGGAAGGAATTGGATTTATTGGGACCGTAAAGTGTGTTTAGAGGGACTTTACCTTTGTCTGTGGATTTTCTTCTGCATCGTTGATTCCTTCGAGTAGTGCATCCTTCATGGTGCTTCTTCTTCTATTCTTGAGTAATTTAGCCTTCTTTGTGAGGATCTAACACGTTATTCTCTATTGAATTGTGCTAGCATGAAATCAATAAAATTCTTACAAGAAGATTCAATTTCCGAGTCTTCCGTGTCTCTAGCCTCCACTTTTCAGAATAGAACTCGGTTTCATCACTTCCTTGTAATGGGTGTTTCACTTCAATTACTATTTGAAAAAGATTGCATCCCTACCTCACAGTGTGATTTTCTGCATATATGAATGACTTTCCAAGTACAATGGGTGGTACCCGATCTTTTTGCTCCTTCATCTCCTTTTGTAATTATTTTTGTAAGGGTTTCCTATTCGTGATTGTAACTGTTTGGAGCATTGAAATTTTGAGGTCAATTTGGCCTCAGTTCAAGCTTTGATCATTTTTAATCATTTTGCTCATTTCTTCCATTTCGTCAATGTATTTGTTTCTGCATTCATTTGTAGGATACCTTCTTTGCCTTCCTTCTAATATCTTGTCTGTATTTTTCCTGATTTGCCTTCGCAGGGCAACAATTGCCTCCCAACTTGAGCATCTGCCTGAGCATCATCCAAGGTGATGTGCATTCTTTCCCGCAGAGAAAGTCGTTGGCTGCGGCAAACAACTTGGGTGCCAGGGCTTAGTGAGGGCTTGCTATCTAGAAGGCTTAATAATAAACTGGAGAACTTTATAAACTTAAGAATTTCTACATGTCTTTCTTGAGTGTATTGAATTTATAAGGCATATTATCCATGACTTTTTCTCCCCCATTTTCCGAGAAACTATTTTCCATTTTTGTCCTATGGCAGGAACGTGTTTCCGAATGTCTTGAACTATTTTCTCTGGCTTCACCATCTACAGAGATTAAATTAATCTTAAGACTGTTAATTCAAAATGTCTTTCATTAAAGTTTCAAAATATGTATGTCTCGGATGTTTTTGAGCATCAATCTCATTTTCCCATTAGAATCTGGGGTAAGATCTTCAAAATAACTCGTGTACTACTATTCAACACTTGAGGTAATGCCGGGGAGCATATTTGTTCAACAGAAGGTCAGGAATTATCACACTGGAGGAGGGGAGGCAGTGCGATGGGCCTCATGGGTAAATGAGTGAGGAGAGGAAGTGGAGTATGAATAATAATAGAAGAGTATTGCATGCACCGAGGTGTTATGAAATAGTTCATTTAAGCACGCAGCCTACTTCGGGTGACTCTTTTTAACCTCTTCAAATTTCAAGAGTAGGGGGAAATTTACTCAATTCCCCGACACCTCCTCTGTGGATTACCCGAGAAGAATCATATCTTCCACATGAGCTTGATTTTTTTAATTTAGCTTCTTGAGAAGAAGAGGATCTGAAATTTTTCTAAAGAAAAACTGTGGATTGAGAGCGAGACACTTGTCTTTTTCTTTCCAACTTCTCCTATGTACATCTGCCCATAATGTATAAGCTTTAATGATGCATCCGACTCGTGTGGCTTACAGAAGCTGAATCTGAAGAATTATATGATAAACAAATGGGAGTCTCCAAGGGAGGGACGGCACTTTCAACTCTCCATGCCTACCTATTTAGAGAGTGAATAAGGTTTTGTCGAGGCCTGTGGATTCTCGATTTTCTTAACTTCATCCCCTGAATTGTGTTAATTTAAAGATGTGGTTGTTCCTAGAGATGGGCCTAGAGTTACAGAGATCAAAGGCTTTCCGTAGACATCTTTATATAGCAAGGAGCAGGTAATATAACAGGAGGACAGAAAGGCTCTTATACATCTTCTCGTTAAACAAGGAAATTATTTTTAAATGTACCAAAACTTTCAGAACTGACAGGAAAAGAGGCACGTTAGAGGCAAGATTTGTGAACTCATACAAGAGCACGTACAATTCGTAGACAAAATTTTATTTATAAAGAGGCTGATCTAGAAATACCTCACAAATAAGTTAAGGTGTATGTAAGAATGAATGATGAGAAAATATTAGTTAACATTGAGCCGATATCCAGATATTGTAATATCACCATGTATGGGCTTACCAAATTCAAGAATCCATACGTGATAATAGCGTTTTAAAAAACACCCTCCCAAAGAAACTAATATAGCGTAAATACTATGATGAATAAGCACAATATCATGCATGAGCCAGATTAAAGCGCTGAAGAATCTGGTATGGGTAATAACTAGGATAAATCCACTAAATCAACAAAGAGCCACTCTCATTCCAAAACATGATACAGAAAGATGGGATGAAGAAATGATATATTAAAATAACACATAAGAGAGAAAAGCACAATTCATGAAATATATAAGACCGAGAACTTTCTTTTGCCAGAGGAACTCTTCACCGAGACCCATGGGCTCCCGAGCCTCTCACACGGAGCTCAACAAAAATGTATACAGTAACTTTTTGTCGCATAATTTTCCTGATAAAAATCCGGAACCCTTACAATGCTTTTCACGGTTTATAATAAAAGATATAAGAGGTTGTCACTTAAAACTAAATGAAACATTAAACCTGGGGAAGAAAAGAGATATAAATAGTCGAAACTCCATTCCTGTTTAATGTCATTAAAACCTATACTTTTAACCAAAGAGGACTTCTTCTGATTTTCCTCATTTACTCGTATATCCTCGATGTACTGAATTGTGTGACTATGGAGTGTACTAGGAATAAACCAAAGAGTGAAGTGAATGACTGGGAATTTTTTCCTATACAGAAACGACACAGAAGCCCCAGATCGTGGATCACAAGGAAATATGTTTTGGGACACATTGCAAATAGAAATAATATAAGACCGTTGTAGGCTCCTAGAGACACCAGAGTTTCATGACCAAAGGCTTTTCAGACATCTTAGACAGCAAGGAGTTAATACACCATAATAATCCAAAATCTCTCCTCATCTCTCAAAACAAGGAAATTAATTGAATGAACCAAACCCTTTGAAAGAACAAGAGATAAGAATAATGTAGGAACAAAGATGCAAACCCAATATAAAAGCATTCAGATGTATTTAAGAGACAATTTATCGCAAAGAGGTCGATTCAAGTAATATGCCACGAAATCAACATCGAAGGTGTATGCAAAGTGAAGAAAATATCAAGAAGATACTAGTCAACATGAGGATGATACCCGTATACACAACAATCCAATATATATGGGTTTATCAATCTAAGAATCCATATATACAACATGCGAAAAGCACCTCCTAAGTAAACTAATATAAGCAGAAAATATGGATGGCAAGAACATGGAAATAAAGATACTGTACCAGCCCATAAAGCGTCAGACTGCTGGGCATGGGACTGTCAAGAGATGAATCCCTTACCAAAACTGCCAGAGCCACTGCATTCCAAGACATTGATACAAGAAGATAAAATGAACAGAAATGACAGTATGGACACATAAGAGAAAATTACATATCATGTAGAGATACCCAAAGACCCTCGTAATCCCATTACATATGATAACTCTCCTCCTCACCGAGACCCTACGAGCTCAGCCTTCATATATAATTTTTACAAGATGTATACAAGAACTGCCTAACGTACACACATACAAGTCCTGAACCTTTACAATGTCTATTCGGGTTTTATAGAGGAAACAAAAATTCAGTAGAGAGGTGTGTTATTTAAATTTGCCCACTTGAACAAAATGATGGAAATCTCTTGCCTATATTTCATTGGCTCGAAATGTTGAGTGCAATTTCGTCACGTCTATGATAACAGTTAGAGAAAGTATTCTGACAAGATACAAAATAAAATATGTAGCCATCTTACTTCCAGGAAGGACAAATTTTTCCGTAAATACAACCTGAGTGATATTGCATTTTGACGATTGTACCCTCAAGATGATCTAGGATTCTTTATCCATAATTTTGGTTCTTAAACACAGATATGAGTTCATAATCTTTCCAAGGACAGCTCACTCCCTGGCATTTTTTATAAACATTATACTCATACGTTGGGTCTTGGCATGCACCACTTGGAGGGCCGAAAAGATTTTGAATTTCTGCTTCTGTAATGGGTGTCTTATCACATGCCGTGACCATTCTCTGCATCATGTTTTCCGCAGAATAGTCCTTTATTCGCCCATTACAACCCTGCATCGTAAATTCTAATAGCCTTCCATCGTTGAAACCCCGCAAAATCCGCAAACTCATTAAAGAAAACGATGTACCTGAATGTTAGTACATGTGGATAATGAAATGGAGGCGACCGGAAGTGAAAAGAACATTGTGGAGCTGCTAAACATCTGCAAGATAAAAGTAAAGATGAAGGAGTGCAGGAACAATGATGGAGGCTTTCCACGTAGAACACTAAAACACGACATATGAATAAAGTAATATGAATATGAATGAAATATATATATATATCTATGTAAAAATGTATATTTTGGGATGATGACATATAGGCATACGAAAACCAAGCGGAAAGGACACAAAGGACCCTGTCAACGCATGGGTGCATGACATGGACCGTTCAACTCCCAAGACAGACTGACTGCTGCAGAAATAACACTGAGGGAAAACAGATGGTGGGCTCCGGGACGATGGGTTTGGACCAACCATGCAGCTTCTTCGGAGGAGGATCACCATGAACAGCGCACTCTGACCAGTCACAGGATCTGTCAAGATTGGGCTGAGTCACCAAATGATACTACATGGAAATGGAAGTGCTTTGGATCGCATTAATCGCATTACCTCAAGCCAAATATTGTGGAATTCACGTATTTATGTAATACCGCCGCTCTCGCGGATGTTTTTCACAAATAATCAAATTTGTTTTGTTAGCAGAAAATGACGGGGTCTACAAGGTGATGAGCTCCGCACCCGTTTGACTGTGTTTTGATCCAATCCCGTCCGTGGCGCGCGATGAGTGTATGCGTTTGGCACCCTTGAGGCTTAGCCTTGGTCATGAGACACCTGCTATGCTGACAATACATACGAAAGCCGCGCTAAAGGGGTTGGACCTCTTATTACTTCGGAGAGCCTGAGTGTTTTCAAGACATTAATATGCGGGAAAGGCACCCGTAAAGAGCAAAACAAATTTTTAAGCCAAGGCGGGAATGGAGATTGTGTCCAGAGGGCTGAAAGCTGCATCAAATAAATGAAGGATAAATGTGCGCTTTGTCCTTGCAATCAAATCGCTCGATATGAGACCCCGATAGTTTTGATTGCATACGAGCCTTCAAGATCCAGGAACTTAGTATGTACTTTTTGCCGAAATCACCGCGTTTAAATTTCAATCGCACACCTTTAACTTTCATGCCTTTCCATAGTCCTTTGCTGCCGTGCATGCTTGCCTCTCGACTTGTGAAATCCTCGCTGCATTAGCTCGAGGATTGCACGCAGTTAAACTTCGTTCTTGAATAAAATTTGTTTGTGATACCTTACCGGACCTTTTCTGATTTCACTTCGAAATATCCTTTCCATGCTCTCTCAGAATCAGTAATGACCGTAGATCATGGCGGTTTTACGTCACTTGCACCGCAAAACACCTTAACTTAGGTTAAGGAAAGCAGTATAGGGAGAGGTAGGGGCCATGGTAGAGGCGGAGGAATGATAGCACTAAGTGGTGGTGAGACAATGGTGAATAATGCTAGTAGCTGGTATAACCAAGACTAGAAGGTGACTAGATAAATACCGTGGAACCATTCGACTGTGGTCCAATGGTGGGATCAGCCATGGAGATTGATCCTCATTGGAATGACTTATGAACCTTAGAGGGATGCATATGAAACATACATCTAATAAAATGTTTTAAAATTTGGGTTGCTATTAGAAAATGAAAGGAATGCATGAATTGTAATGAATGGACGTGTGAGGTGGGACCATATGGAATCGCAATCGAAATTGAAGCTGAGTAACCGCACCGAAAGTAGGGATGATGTGTGATGCGATCAATTGGAAGGGATAGCGATCGAGGTGAGTTACAGGAAGCAGGAAGCTATTCATCTAAACGGCGACTAACGGTGTAAATGCATCGCGGCCGTAACATAATCGCATCGGATTTTCAAGGAAAATACCCAGAGATGCGTCATCAGCACCATTGCAATTGGCCAAGACTGGCGGCCAGGTCTAGTGCTGGGGTGTTATGGGGGGGAAGGGTCAAGGGTTGGTGCAGGCGGGCCAGGGCCCTTAAGAGTATAATAGGTGGCTTTAGCCCATTTTAAAATTTACTGGCGGGGTTTTATGGGAACCACAGAGAAAAAGGAAAGGCTAAACTATGGCAAAGGGGAAAATTAAAGAGATTTTGGGTACAATTTAGAAGGCAAAGGAAGACTTTATGAAAAAGGGAAATTGGTAAGGAAACTCCAGAAGGGACATCACAGGATCCAAAAGGGAAAATAAAGGCTTCGTATAATATATTTTTAGCAATCACAAGAGACTTACTGGGACTCAAAAGAGCCTCGAGGGTGATTAAAAGTTATAAGATGAAAGGCTTCATGATGATGTCTTTCTTAAGGAGTCCATTTTTGAAAACCTAAAGACGCTTGACCTCTCTCCTATTTATTTGTCAAAATTAGTAAGGCTAAGATGATCAACATGCCTGATTATCTCACTGCCAGTATTCTGATTTTAATAAAGAAATGTCAGACTCTTTAGCAAGGAAAGACATTTTCTAAGCTCGCTCACGATCACATAACCCGCCTGTTTCAAAAGACATTCTCAATAACCAGCAGATAGTCACACCTCCGCAACAAAATCCATACATCTTCTCAATCAAATACGTATAATTCTAATCGCACTGCTATTTCAACCCCCATATCCCTGTTTTCACCACCATATCAACCCAATTATTCAATTTTATACTCCTTATGGTCTTAATCCTCCGGACAAAACCAATGGGGTGATTATGTCAACCAGATGGAGGCACAGGCACAGTCCTTATTGGGACCCGCATGCCCAACCCTCAATTTTTCTGCCACGTTGAATACCAGACGTGGTCCAAATCAATTGATCCGATTCTTCATAATCCATATTGCCTCCTGCCCGATGAAGCTACCTCAAGATTGTCCTAAGTTTGAGAGGGTAACTGAGAAGACCCTGCCATTGCACAGACATACACCATTTGTGGTGTTCTCACTGATAGATGACTTATCTGTCGAGGTTCTTTCTAACTGATTCTCACCGCTGCTGCTAGTCGGTACATAGAACTACCTCATGGTATTTTTCAAGATTTTAATACTCTAGCTATGGTATCTCATAGCCCATTCTGTCACGCACTCTACATCTATAAAACAAGACAAAGCCGACATTTACATTATATTCACAAATGGGAGATTGCTGCCGTCCGATCAAGTTTGAGATTCCTGACGTCTTCTAACCTACCTGTTCACTACTCCCTATCACACACACACATTATTATATATATCGCACAGACATTGCTATGGGGGCATGTAACCGAGGAATAAGCCATCGTCATGCCCACATCTACTGAGTGTACTGTCAAAATAATATATCATGATCTGACTGAGGCCCTGTGACTAGGGACCTCTAAAGCACTGCCTACTCCATCTATTTAGGATTGTTGTTGGTTCTGGCTCTGGGACTTCTTAAGTCTTCTAATGGGAAGTGTAAAATCGAATTCTTTCCAACAATTCTCAGCCTCCAAAATGCTACTCCGCATTATGGTAAGACCAATGAGGGCTGCACTGCCATCCAGCTAATCCAGGTGGGACAAGACTTCCAAAGGGAAGAAGAAGGGCAGCAAAGCCAACCATGCCCAAAAACCGTAATCGTCCTAAACCATGGAGGACAGATGGTTCCATGAAACCGGGCACCGTCTGATTGGTGATGAATACTACACCAAAGATTGTCCTAGATGATCCGAAATTAGCTTGAATCTCCTTAAGCGCTCTGCGCTGAACTCGGCAAGCTCTAAGGAACCTTTTCCATCTCGGCCAGACTCCCCGCATGGTTGATGGCTTCTCACTGACCGCATGCATTGGGTCTCAAGTTTTCATGATGAATGGGGCTGCACCGTTTCTATTGCCACCTCTACGAAGGATTATGGGCTGATTATCGCCGTGCAGCTTGGGAAAGAGGTCATCATGTATCCTCCCCACCAGCTCGTTCCTCTTTAGATTGAAAGGCCCAGTTATCGAAACTTGGTTGTATGAAGCCACCTTCCAAAGGTGTTCTCCGAAAGCTTTATAATTTGAACGCCCGTGTTGCTCAAAGACACAAGATTGTTGGAGGATTTGCTACTGTGCGCCTTCCGCGTATGTCTGCTGATAGAAGTACTTCCGCATTTTCTGCCTTCAACTAAGCTTCTATATCCGCAATCGACGTTTATCGGTCCTACCGCATTCTAGCCTTCTACTCCTTGATCTAGAATTTCGTCCCTGAATTTCACACCAAATTGCACTTGTTATACATAAGTCGTATTTACCAAATTTCAATATTCACAGTGAGAGCATTAGGGACGAAGGTGCCTCTACCGCGTTATGCCATCCGCTTGTTGGAAGGCCATCACTTCCACTTCACTTCATCTCCCAATGCCCTGAGGCATTCGATGGAAGGGTCTAAACCCTGGGAGCCCGCAAGTCTACCGATCACATTACAAGGTAAGACAAGCACTGCTCGAAGTGGAAGTTGTTGATGCCAAACTCAATCCCCCCCCCCCCCGACGCGTATGACCGACGCTGGCGTTGGGGCGTTCCGTCCACCCTCTTTCTACTTTTGAAATTTCACATGAGACAAGATTATTACGATCGCCTATTTTTTAATTTCATATCTGGAGAATGTGGTCGAGACAGGACATGGGATCAAATTCCTAATCCCCGTGACAAGATAGGACATGGGTCTTTTCAAGGACCCCGTTCACAATATTTTTCCCATTCCATCACCGAACACCGTTCAAGTCAATATGATTCCAAGTCAAATGACCCATGGATCGTCCCTTTGTTGGAATATTGTCATTGAGGTAAAGGAGGCATCACATAGAGACAGGGGAAGAGAGAGCAAGATAGCAACAGATGTAGAGGTCATGCAGAGATGGTGGTCATTTAAAGAAGAGGCAAAGAAAAAAAGAATGAAGGAGCTGGAGAGAAGACAACAAAGAAAGCAAAGGAGACAAAGCAAGAGAATGTCGAAATATACTACCAAATGTAAAGAAACGGAAGCATCATAGACAGAGAAGCAGCTAAGGGCAAGACAAAGGAGCCGTTAGCACAACAGAGGCAAAGGCAAAGGCAGAGATAGAAATGAAAGAGAGGAAAGGAACCCCCCCCTATTGCATAGAAACAACTATTCCGAGAATCGTTGTTCCCACATGGTGAATATATAGACAGAATCAACTAGAATCGCGACCTCAAATTTTAGAATATATGTATACACCAGACCTTTACCTACCCAAGCAAGCATACATAACATAAATATAATTTCAGAATTACACCCCAAGCGCAAGTATATATATATACAAACAATTTAGAATCACCTCCCCGCCGGAAGATACACTAAATATTGGTTATAAAGTATACTTATATATAAATCTCTGTCTTAAATCGTTAATTACCGCCGTATATATAAAGATATATATATATTGCACCTTATGCATATGTTTCCTAAAGCATACATATATATTTATATGGAGCACTTTGTAAACAGTGCCAGTAAAGGTAACAGTTTCATATAACTTTTCTCAATCACAACATCGCGCCATCGCACCACGCAATGATTTGTGAACATCGCTGCCGTCATCGTACCATCGCACGATCGTAACATCGCACCATCATACGTATCGCACCATCGCAACATTGCGAAACGAAATATCGCACCATCACAACATCCAACATCATAAATGTTACATTGCGTGCTTTTTTTTATTTTTTTTGTTTGATCTCACGACTGCCATGTTACGTGTTGTCCTCATTACGGACAGTCTAACCTTCTAGTAGGTAGAGATGTGATCCAATTTATTGATTGTAATATAAGACCAAAGGCCATGGAGGAAATTGTTAACGAAAGGAAAGGCATTATATAAAAGTGTCAAAGGTATCCGTGGGGTTATATATGTTTCATTTTTTAATGTCAGAGTGGAGATTATTAATATAAAACCATTGATGAACGAGCACCGTGCTGCAGAGGGAACTCGCCACATCACAGACACTCGTGCATAGTGTATTGGAATTGCCCATTTTGAAAGTCGTTAATTACATTTATTTATTTAAAAGGCTCAATACACGTATGCAAGAATTTATACCTACAGAGATTTAAAAGAAAACATAGATGAAAGGAGATAAAACACAATTACGAAAAAGACAAAGACAAACAAAGAAAAGACAAATGCGTAGTTTACTTCAAAAGACGAACAGTTGAGCCGAGTTCATTGTAATTCGAATAAAATATTTTAAATTTTTTATTGTCAGGATGGTCAGGCAGTCTCTGAGGAAAGGTGATCCCAATTATTAAAGAAAATCATAAGATTTTTTTCCCCGAGTGAGCCGGAAAGAATGAAAAGGTAGCTAATATAAAGTGGTATTATCCATTCCAAATTCTTTGAGAATAACATTAAAAAAAAGTCTCAGAGAAGAAGGATTATCCTGAGGCAAAAAAAAAAAAAGGGAGAGAGAAAAAATATAGAGAAGGCATTGCTGCAGAGGAGGTAGAAGATTAAAGAAAAGAAGAAAGAAGAGAAGGCGAATAGAGCTACATTCAGGTAAATGCCAAAGACTGGGCTTGAGCTTCAATTGATAATTTGAGCTTCTCCTATCAAGTTTGTGTTTGAGAAGGCTGCCAAGCAGAAATGACCGAGGCTGGAGCCTTGAATGGGGCTCTGTGGAAATCAAGGAGTTATGCTTCCTTGCAAGTTGTAGCTTTCAGAATATTGAGGACATATTTCCCGAGGTTGGTGCCTGGGCAGAAACAAAGGGAGGAGTTGTGTTTTCCTTTGTATCACAACAATAATAATACGTGGTTTCCTATAGTTTCCACTTTATCATCGTCTCTATAGTGTGTGTTTCTAGGCGATGTGATTTTTCCAATCGTTTTTTAATTGTTTGTTGTTTTTAAGAGGGTGCATGTGTCTATTAATTTGAATAATCGGTCAGAATATTTTAAGATTGTTCACATATTAGTTTTTCCGTAAATAAGTTTGTAAAATTTTAGAAGCCCACCATGTATTAAATCGATTCACCCTCTCATTTTAATTAAAGATTCAACACCCTTCTCCCGAAGCAAAGGTTCTTTGGGAGAATTGATGCCTTCCACCTCTGAAATCAATTATTGCATCATGTCGCATCGCATCCTCTCATCGATACCCTCTCATAAAGGGTTTTGATTTTTATTTCAATCTCGTTCCCTATATATCGCCAAATCCTTGAGGAATTTTTCCATTCTGATTTATTAGCTCATAATTGCCTCAGACTACTGGGAGCGATGGGAATCACTGCCTGCCTACTAGCTCCGGGGGCAATGTCTAATTGTTCCTAGGGTGCCATCTCGTAAAATTTCTCCAAAATGTACTCAAACGCCTGAATATTGACTGGCAAGTGCCAAGGCACCCTGAGAATATCACTCATAAACGTATGCCTATTGACATCTCCGTTAAACTGTGGGTCATTAAGAGCATCATTCATGGGAGTCACTTGTTCTCCCGATGAGATTCAAGTGTACACTAGTCTCTTTTCACGAATTTCGTGATGTTTTGGCATGGTCTTATGAAGAGATGCCTAAATGATCCGCAGCTTGCTGCACGAAACTCCCCACCTATCCCGTGCTTCCATGCCGTTCGTGTCCAAAGGTATCCTTGGTGTCGCTGACAGAAAGGAAGTTGAGAAACTTTGTGCGTGGGTTTTCATATATCCTGGATCCCTCCGGGATGAGGGCTTCAATATCGTCCCCGTGGATAAGAAGTAGGTACAATTCCTGAAATCATATTTATCATTTAGACACCTGCTTGCCCTAAGGACAACCATCCCAACTTCCTTTATTAATCAAATCATTGACGATTGTGCGGGGAAGGATTCTTTCCTTAGATCGCTTTTCTGTGTTATAATCAAATTAATATCCTTCCATCCATCAACATAAGACCTGCCATCTCACCGGGGGAACATTCGCCTATAAGAAGCTCCTTTCGTTTAAAATGCTAGTTACCTTCCACATATGTCCTACGATTTCAATGGGGTTAATAATGCATTGAAAGAAACACATACTGGATGACCTTCCTGCATCATTCACTTAATGCAAATACTCATCTGAAGATTCTGATTTTCTCATTTAAATGCGAGCAACATCAGTTAATCCTCACAAGTGTCTTCATGTTGAATTTGGTCACCACTTTAGATTCAGTTGTCTCTAAGGATGCATCACGTGACCTTCTGAGAAGTGAGGTCAAAGTATTCTCCCTCTCGTCCTCGCTGTACTAACTCGAGTCTTTAGAGCACTTTAAGGCCGTTTATCCTGAACTAGTGCAGGGTAGCTAAAGGGCTTGCCACTTAAAACAGTATCTCTTTTCACAGACGATATTTTCAAAGAATATTTGATAACCTTAAGATGGTTTACACCCATTAATACGTCCTCCAAATTATCATCACACTTTACTCCTATTTGGCTGCCAGATCTGCCAATACAAGGTTCGCTATGGCTGAGATAGATGACGATGACGCGTAACGAATATGTGGTTTATTATCTATCTCGAAATATCCTCGATAATCGAAATGCATTATACGTTGATAGTTTTTTTAAAGATATTGTCGTCCAAATAGCCAGGCTCAACATTTACCATTACATCCTCATATGCATCGAATCAGTGATTTCCTACTCTAACCCTGCCACTGGTATTTGTCCTCGACAATTGGCCGGGGGGCAAGTAATTAAAGGATTGTGATCCCAAGAGTTGATTGTTCACACGCTACAACCTAAGAAATCATTGGTTTTGTTGATCTCATTTGTTCTCTTCCCTACCTACCTGGCCTTCCGTCTTCAATCTCGAGGATCAGACTCATCTAAACTCTCTTCTTAATCAAAGACTTGACCAGGTCAGATAGTCAGAGATTTCAGATGATTCATCCTTCCGTCCGAGTTAACGAAGGAAGCTCAACGTCGCGTTCAACACGTGGGCCAACCATGATGAATACTGTCAGATACCCAGGACGCGCTGGAGTCGATTTCGCATCACGGCACGTTGACCTGAAGAGTTGTACTTCAATGACTATCATGAAAGGCGCCCGTGTGGTCACATGTCTATGTTATGCTACCGCATTTAAGATCTTCTGTATGCTATTTATGGTCGTCTATATTTAAAGAATGTAATGTTGTAGTATGAAAGTGTCACTGCGTGTTTACATCTTCTAATGTGCAAGATGTACAAATGCCTCTCCATTGCTATCCGATTGTCACTGGCCTCTTTTCCAAATGGGCATGATTTATTAGACATGTAAACCCTCACTCAGCCTAGGGGGCATGCTTATATCATCACTGGACAAAGAGATTAGCCACCACTAAGGGTCAAGGAGAAGCAGATGTCAGCAGACCAAGAAGACAAAGCAGAAGGTACCATTTTCACCCATGTGGATGACACGTTGCTTTTGCTGCTCAAACCATCACACGATCATGGCCTTACGGGATTGGCGATGGGTGAGCTGGCATCTGAAGTAGCTTGCATCATGACAAATTTCACGCCACATGTTACCCTCAAAGTAATGGCCGTGCTGAAGCCACAGCAGTCTGCTGCATTTGTCAATGATGCTTCAACGAACAATTGGTATACACAAATCGAGTTGGCATCTCCGAATTGTTTTCAGCCTTTGGGCCTACCGAACGTCGTGGAAGAGGCAACCGATCTCCACCATTTCGCTTGGTGTATGGGCTGGGGTTACTCTTCCTGGCTAGAATGAGATCCTTCACTAAAATTGGCTGTGGAATTATCGTCCACACTTTCCAGAGGAAGAATGCCTGCTTGGTTAATGAATAAAAGCGGTTAAAGCTCATTTCGATCAAACAGCTTTTATGCTTTTTATCGAAGGGGACCTCGTCCTCTTGTATGATCGTTCCATGATAAGCTAGCGTAAAATTCCAAACCTATGTGGCATGGGCCCTATATCGTTAAACAATGGAAATGTATGCAGGAGCCGATCGATTATGAAGGTCTTCCTTGCTGTGCAAATTTTAATGGTTGCATCAAGAAATATTATGCTTGAATCATTCTATGTGAGTAGTTATTAGGTGTTTTTTTCATTTTTGTGCATGTGTGGTGTGGTGTGCTTTGTAGCATTTTTCTCGCCATTAGGCTCTGGAATTGTGGGGAGGTTCAGCTACCTTAGGTTGGTTTCGCCGAGAAATTTTGAAGATTGTGAACTCCGTCTTCGATGTACTCGGATAATTTACAATCCTACCGGTGAGTTAAGCTAATTTACAAGGTGTTTGTCTAGGTCAGCTACAAATAATGGTCACTAAGAGAGGCCATTTGAATTATTAAACCGCAGGCTATTAACTCCTGACCAATGTAGATGATGGTACATCTAGACTACAAATGCCAGGGTTTTGCAAATTAACAATATTATCTCGCTAGAAACCTCAGATGCAGACCGAATCTACGTATTCGTTACTTGAAAGAAATTATGATTACATCATATCACATATGGCCCAAGACGAATGAATACACTAAATACAAAAAGAGCTACATCGTATTAGATAGAGGATACGCAATTTGTAAAAACATCATCATATGTAAGTAAGATCCATGTAGAATATATATATATATATATATATATATATATATATATATATATATATATATATATGTGTGTGTGTGTGTGTGTGTGTGGCCTAGTTTGTAACGTGTGCATCATATAACCAAAAAATATACATGTTTGTTTCATTTACATCCGAAGGACAACATGTCTCTCAAAAAATATCATGCAAATAAAAGCCAGTAACTAATCGGCATGGTGCTCATGGTAGCACGTCATCGCCCGGCACTTACCGCCGTGTTTTGGAGCTGATTTTGGTACCTCTACTCGTGTGCCTCTAATAAGCTAAAGGAACACGCTGTTTAGCATAATCCGAACTCCGCGAGCGATACTCTAGGTTCCGTACAAGCTTGTCCCCCCTCGCCCCCCTCACCCGAGGGCCAGTGAGAGGGGTCCCTCTCGTTACTGTATTTCCTGTGAGGGCCTCTCTAGGCCACTCATATATGTACATAGGATTATGTTAGAAATATGCATGTATACCAAAATCAGAAATCATAAAATTGGGTAAGAGTTCTACTCAAGCCCCTCGGTCCGGGCTTTCTCCTTCCGGACTCCAAGGTCTGTCTCCAATGAAATCGCGGCTCCCACAAATAGTCCTCAGTTAGTCGTGACTGCACGGCCTCTGCCAAAGCCAGCATCCGAGAACCTGTGGGCCACAGACATCTGCCGTCACCCTCGTCTCCGGCATCATGTCAGCTCATCGAGCCAGGCTTCACATAGGAACTGACCCCTCATGGCGCTCCGGTTGATGTACCGACACGCTGGCCACTTCTAGATCACACCGATCCTGGGTGCCAGCAACTTCTCTTCCTGCCATCATCCTGCAAGGCGAATCGTATATTGTAGTAGTTTGGGCTTGTCTTTGAGACATGGCAAGAGGAAAAAAATTAAAACCGCAATTTCGAAGAGCATCAGGAATCGGGGCTGAGCTTCATCATTATATCTTCCTCACTATGCTCCCTTCTTCCATTCACTACTATTTTTGTTGTGTACTGCATCAATCTGGTCATACACATTGTAAGATCCCCCTTGGGTACTGAAACAACAATGAAAATGATTCTTATTTTATGAATAAGGCATCAGGTGCCAGGGTTGCTGGTTGGGACACTGACACAGACAACACGCCAATCAAAAGTGCCTGTGTGTGGGGCCAGCAGGGTTTGTGTATCCATGTCACTCCTCGCCAATCAAGTGAGGCCCTAATTTTAGCAATTCTTTCAGATGCTAAAGACAATTAAAAGCTATGAAATATGACTTAAAGTGGCTCTTACCTAAAAAAAGACGTAGATCTGATTCGTCCACCGGATTGCTCACAATCGGCGCCTCAAGATCGGAAGGAAATCACGTACTTATCAAGTTTCCTAAAGATGGTAAAAAGGTGAAAGTAATACGGCTATCAAAATATTTAGGAACTTTTCAAATTCAAATAGGGTTTGTATCTGTTTTTCCGAGGAGTTTATTCATTTTGTCGAAAAATGGGCTTTACACTTGTTTTTGTAACGAATGTGTTTTGCCGGATTAGGCAAAACGCGAGTTGTATTAGGATTTTTTTCAACTCGAAAAAGATTGTAAATTACCATCGAGCGCCCTGCCAGCCTTTTCATTTTCAAATTGAAAAGACCGCTGAAGCCGCTTGTTGTTTGATTTGTTAAATTGATTAGAATGACATCTACCTAAAGATAAGGATTACCCTTTTCGCCGGATAGATTATTTATAAAAGGAATACCCTAGCCTATCGCCGACTAGGAGGTTCTCTTGCAGGTTTTCACTTTTCGACGGACGATATGTGCGATTTTGGAGTTTTTTCTGTGCCTGCTCTTTCAAACTCTCTAAACATGAAAATACGCTGAGTTATTCCTTTGTCGACTCATTAAAAACTCCGATGACATCTTAATTGGCCGTATCGACGCGGGGAGTTCCTTTCCGAGCTCGCGCACGTACTAGAGGATTTTTTCAAGGATGAAACCATAATAAAAGGCATGCTATCCTCGTTGAGCAAAATAATTAAAATGACTAGAAATGGCACTTATTCATCATGGCTCAAGTTGGGGACAGACTACCCTGCGATCGTCGGCTTTCATATTGGCACATCTTTTGACCACTATCCGCTACATTACCATGACTCAAATCCCTTTGATGTCAAATATTTCCAAAATCCAATGTCGTACAATCGTATATGTTCAAAAGAAGTTGGGCCTCTCAAGAAGCCACTCGATTTTCATATTCATCTACAAACATCGTTCTTCTCCTCTGTCTTCCGTGGCTCATGATGTGGGAAACATTATGGCCCACCTTCAATCAAGGTCGCCTACTACTTCGCCATTATCCAGGAAGTTGACGAGACTCCTTCAAAAGAGACTGAGGCCCAATGGCAAGTTCTTCGATTCTACTCAGCGTTTTCATTATTACCATCAAGGATTCGTCAGTTTTGTAACGCCACATCAAGCTACATTCCAAGGATTGTACCTATAGTACTGAGAAGCATTGCCATTATTAGGCTTTCAGATTCAATATAATCATTACATATGGTAACGTGACGATGTTCTCGTATGTCACTTACTATATATTCAGCACGCTCGAACTTGTACTGTCGGTCGAGATGGAACGCAAGACTCGGATTTGCCCCGTAAACATTCGTGCTACCAAATTTTTTGTGGATTATTATGATTTATTACATGACTCATTCGATTGGCGTGCTGTGACCATACCTGAATACTTGCTGGTCCTTATTTACCGGATGGGCCGCATCCAGACACTTTGATCCGCTGAGACGATTGTGGATGGCCGCGCCCATACCACATATCATGTATCGCAGATATCTGCTATATTTTTATTCGTTGTGATTTTCACGCAATGTTTTCATTGAGCGCGTTCTCTATGCTACTTCACCTCCCTTCCTTCTGACCCCAAGCCTTAGGGCATCCGTTACACGCATTGGCTAACGTCTCTTGGGGTCCCTCGCGTCCAACATTACCACTATTCCCGTGACCTGTGAATAGTAAAATGTCCTGAAAACACCTCGATGACATCCTTCAAGATAAGGAAAAGAATTATCCCGAAGAATATTTCCTCTGGAAAACCCTAAAAATCCATGTTTTGGCATTTGGACTGTGTAGCCGCCCTATTCCTCGCGCTCTCCACTGGGAAGCACACTAGTGAAGGCCACTGCGTTTCCGTCCGTGTCCCACCCAAAGCCTATTAAGGAATACAAAAATAAATGGTGGAAATTGATCAACAATCTCGTCTCAAAATGAATCATCGAAAGAAGTTGGGTTGTTTGCCTCCGATCTCCCCGATTAGGAAGTGGTCTTTCCACCTCTATGGAACCCTGCAGACAGGACTCTATCCCATGATTATAGGGATCCCAACCTCCCTCCTTGTACCGCCTCCCCCGACTTGGTTAAAGGAATAACTTTGGGAAATTGAAACTAGCCGAGGACAATCAAGAGCAAGAGCTAAGGAGAACCTGTGAGAGAGAGTTCTCACAACCTCGACGAGCTGATACACCTGCCGGAGCCCCGCGTCGATGAAGACGTCACGTCTATATCGATTGTAATCATTCGTATCTTAACACATGACTTCGAGCATATCTGACTAGGTTTTGTTTATGATATAATGCAATTTATCTGCTCCTCTGAATCGATCGAGACAGGAAGGCAGCATTGCGTTGGGATGTCGTCTTTCTTCGATGTGAGAGGGGATTCAGATGCGACAAGCTCACTGACGTGGACTCCGTCCAAATAGGAACGAAAGCACCACCTCTTCTTCGACAACAAGAGAAGGAATACTTCGTGTTGACCATCGCAATTCTATCTTTTGTAACTAGAACCAACAAATTTAGGTGCTTTATCAAGTGCTAGACCCACCCTAGGCTAGTGGATCAGCCTGCCCTAGAGAGGATTTACCTCCACAACAGCTAAGCACATAGCAGAAGTGTGCATACTTTTCAGCCGATCAACGACTTTGCAACATGTAATCCTTTCCCCGTAATAAAGGTAACCCCGTGATTAAATCCATCAAATACTTCCCATTTTTCCTTCTCCAGGAAGATACTTAGAAACTTGCCTGATGGTTCATCTCCCTTATTGTGTTGGCAAACTTATACTCTCACATGTCAGCATATTTTTGACGTCCTTCTCCATGAGAACCTCTCTTCATGGCCCCAGTGGCCTTGGTGAATCCCTGGGGAATCAATAGGTAATCATGTGAGGCGAGCAATATCTTATCTTTGAGCTTTGTTCCTGGTCGTAAGATCATGTCCAAGTAGATCACCCTGCATCCATCACCCTACCTTCCACCATCTCTAACCTATCCGTCCAACACCCTAAAAGTGCAAACGGTCCTGAGTAATTCTACTACCAAATTTGAAAGCCTCTAGTTCAGATTAAAACCTCATTAAAGACAACATTGCTTGCCCACGCTGAAAAGTGCATCTACCACCACGTTGTTCTTCCCTGACATACTTGATGCTCCAACTATAAGGCCTGGATCTTGCTAACCGACTTTTTGCTGCCTCCCGCAACTGCTGTCAGAAGAATCTGAGGTCGTCAGGGTCAATCACTCCGAAACTATTCCCCACCAAGTACGCTCAAATTGGCCACGATAAGGATGTCAACATCTCCGTTGTATATAGCATACAACCCTCAGCAGGCAATAGACGCTCAAAGCTATGGAGTACTTCCCGCATCAAAACTCAGGCCTATCCCCGAGCGACTTACCCCAGGACAAGGCTCTGTGGGCTCGGCAATACCAAAACCGGACAGCTACTCATCACCTCCTCGAGCCCATCGAAAGCCTCAAGGCCATGTCGCCGTAACCGAGCGTCCCTATTTTTGTAAAGGGTTTTGTAAGGGTGCAAGAAGTTGGGAAAATCCTCGACAAACTTCCAAGAGAAAAGGTTCACAAACCTTCGAAGTCGAATTGTTACCCTTCGGCTCGCTCGCCAATCCCCGATGGCCCCGATTTTCTCCTTCAGGAACTTCACTCCTGCCCACACTAATGATATGCCCCAAGTAGAGCATCTTTTGGAATTCAAACCTGACATTTGGAGAGCTTTAGTAGCAAAAAATTCCCTCCAATATGCGCAATTACGCTACCAATATGTTGTAGGTGCTCCTCCCATGTCCCGTTGTAGATCAAGATGTCATCGAAAAACACTAACATGTCCTCTCCTTCAAGTGATTGTGAAGATGTGATCATGCATGATCGAAAAGTGGTCGTAGCATTGGTCACCTGGCGGTACTTGGAACTCAAAGTGACCATAATGACATCCAGCGGTCTGGGAACATCCCGATCTCGTCAATCAGTGGTACTCTTTGCATCTCTCAAGCTAACTTGTAAGAACTTCCATCCCCTGGGCTTCATCCATCAACCTCATCTATCCATGGAATAGGGTACCCCGTTCTTCATGATCTTCTTTTGTTGAGAGCCCCATAGCTGGGCGACATCCCTTGCAGTCATCCTCTTCACCAATACTTATCAAAGAAGAAAGGGGCGAAAAGACTGACAAAGCCCAAGAGCTAAGAGCTCATGAATGGCCCTTTCTAATCTCATCCTGTTGCCTGAATACGATGCCTATAGGGTGTAGTGATTGCTAACCCAATGCCTCGCTCTCCCAAACACCGTGTGCTCAAATCCATCTAGGTGGTTTCCGGTGGTATATCTCCAAAACCATGGCATATCTATCTAAAATGGACCACACATCCAGTGTGGCGCGCCCGCCTGCGACCCCGCCCGAACACAGCCTCACTGGTCCACCTTATGTCCCACTCGAAACCGCCTCCATCCGAGGTGTTGATACCGTTTCCATGGGTAGGTGCATACCTGACCATCTCGTGCCTCCCTGCCTCTTTTCAGTCCACTATCTCCTATCTCTCACCTAGGTGAGGTCTCTTCACGTGATCAACCCACTGTGACTCGCATCGTTGGTGTCCCAATGTCCACCAGCAAAGAAGCGCATCCAAGGGGTAAGTCCCCATAGTCACTTGGGCCGTGTACGTACCGGGCACACTCCATGGTTCCGGCCACTTGGAACCAAGACCAAAAACACATCAAAGCCCCTATCGGCATGCTCCTCCACTCTACCAGTCAGCACACAACCGTGGGTGGCCCCACCATCCACTAATTTGGAATTGTTGTTGTCTCAGACAGTGCCTGAGAGGCAAGTATCGGCGCATTTGGGAACCCCTGCAAAGAAGCAAGGACCTCTGCAAGAGGGTGCAAATGCTGCACCCCTCCCACTCCCTGCAGGAGGTGGCGATGATCTCCTCCTCTCGCGCCGCACTCGCTACCTCCGCCTATCTCCGTACCTCTCCCCGGCGACCGTTCTGAGAAAACCCCCGATATAGTGTGCCTCCTCGCGGCAACAAAGGTCTGGGTGCCCGGCGGTGGATCCGATGAAACATAAACTCTTTCCTCGCCCCGATCTCTCAGTCTCGTCATCCAGAGGCCCCTGCCTGGCTCCCTTGGAGGCGAACCCTCATGTCCTTCCCTTGGGTTGTACCGCGTCTGGGGGAAAGAAGCTGAATCGGGAGGGGATCCTGAATTCGAAACTTCCTCAACCGCCATGGAGGTAGTTACCCTCGCCCATCGATTTAATCCCCCCGAAGAGGGTACTTACCAATCCACGATGAACATGTAGATCATCCTAGCTAGATAATTGCACCACCAAGGAGAGTCTCAAACACTCTGAATGTATGTATCCGGACTCTCACGCTTAAGCTAGTCAACTCAACAAAGTGTTCCTCCGGATCCTCCAATCACCATATCAACCTCCATGTAAACTCGCATATGTTGTCACCGAGAGCCCCAAACGTAGCCATCCCGTGAAACCACCAATCATGGCCTTCGCCTGTGTAACAGCAGCACCTTGATGGCCTCTATCTTTGGCGTTATCCGGTTAAGTTGAAAGAGAGGATTCAACTTCACCACAGCTTTTTCCAAATGATTTGACGACCCATCAATTGTCGCAGATATAAATGCCTATCGTGCAATGTACATCTCGCATCCCGTAGCGTGTCTTCTAGATACGTGGGGTCCGTCCCTCTTGAGTCAGACAAAGCCGTGGAAATGTGGAGGTGACCCTCCGAACTCCGTCCGTAGGATCGATGCTCCTGGTGCATCTCCATGTGAGCCAATTGGCCTCATGGAGGTTCTTTCCAAAGAAACCGCAGGCCATGAAATGTGGGCATCGTAACATGGAGGTGGTGGGAGGCCATCTGCGACCGTGAGGTGCTCCTTCAAATGATGGATGTGCCTCATCCTCTCCTGCATGGGAACCTCTTTGAGGTTTCACGCCATCTAGATTTTGCAGTGAACTCAGTGTCCTCATCTTCCATCCGCTTCTTCGTAATAAATCCTACACCGATTTGAGGAGAATTTCCCAAATTCTTCTCATCATCTCTTTCCTCCGCTATCGTCCTCTCTGCGTCCACTCATCGGAATGCGGGCCACCTTTCCCGGGTGTGGATTCTTCAACTCTCCGTTTTTGTCTCTGTATTTCCTGCATTAGATGTATGGTTTTCCTGCTAATGTCGAGGACATCATTTCACGTTGAGCTGGGCTCATGAGCTCGATATCACCGTAATATTCCTGATAGAAATAACAGTTAAGAGAAAGTGACATAAAAAGAAGCTACAAAGAACTAGAGACATCAAGAGAAATAAAAGAGCCAATACTAGAACGTTGAGCCATTTTGAGAATGTCAGCAAGATAAATGAGGCAAGGCATCGAATGATGGCACCTTGGCTCGTACTAGGCAAGCGTAGAACATCTCAAGATATATCATGGAACGGTTTCTCCCTCAACGACGCCGTAATCTCCAAGCCGATGGTGTCGATGTCGCGTTGTTGCTACCGCCGGAATAATTGAATCTTTGGGGCCGTTCTTCATACCTCAAAAATTATGAAACTTTGGGAATGGCCTCCACCTCATCACCTTAAAAGCCCAGAGAGCTTTTCGAAAATGGATGACCTCCGAAAATGACCTCCTTGAGGTACCACGTTGTCCCAATGATAAACCGGCCCCGAATGATCTCGTCGCAAAATATGGCCTCCAACTCTACCAAAATGATGGAATAGGGAAGGGTTGGACTCTTCAACTTCCCCAGTTTGAATCCTCCTAATAGCCCTCGAATCCTAGTCTCCTCCCGCAACATCGGCTCCTCCCTCTCATCGACTACGTTGGTCTCTGTGTTTAAACAATCCCAACTCGTGGGCGTGTCTCCAACTCTCTCAAGTAACAAGGATAGAACTCTCACCCAAGCAACACTCCACCCTCCGAGGCCGAGGGTTCTGAGCACGAAGACAACCGATGTGCTAAATTAACATCTTCATGGGGATTTCTTGCTCAACAAAGAAAAGCGTGCTCAACAGAAGTAAAGAGCCAAATATCATAGATAATCAAAATGATCAAAATTGAGGAGCCTCTCTCCCTTTTTTATGTTTGGAGAGCCTGTTCTCACCTAGGCCCCACCATCAACCTCGTTGTGTCCTCTAGCTCGAAGGCCGACTTGGGCCCACACTCGCCCATGCTCTATCTCCCCATGCTGCCACTTCGCCCTCTAGGCCCCACGCTAAATAATCATGTCAAGGGCTTTAGGAAATGCTTTTATCCTAAATGAGTTATGT
Organism: Pinus albicaulis; assembly: GCA_034641835.2. Taxonomy (NCBI): domain Eukaryota; kingdom Viridiplantae; phylum Streptophyta; class Pinopsida; order Pinales; family Pinaceae; genus Pinus; species Pinus albicaulis. The sequence continues at coordinate 396,298 of JAXQQM020060389.1, read as the reverse complement.
CCTCTATCCATTTTATTTCAAATCACACTTTATTAAAGAAGTAGTTCAAAATTAATATTTCCAATTAGCTATTGCTAATTGGGAATATTACACCAAGTTGTTACAGAAGCTTCGCAGCGTTTGTTTTAACCAAGGCTTCAAGAACTAATAACTCAACCCACAAATACAAAGGAATATAGACAAAATCCAACTGAAACAAAAATTAGTCAATCTACACCTCCATGAAGTATCTATGAAATGGCAATGATAGGCAAACCTTACCTAATCCAAAGAATCTCTGCAATAATGACAGACTTGTAACTAAGAAACCATGCATGTGCCATGCATGTCAAAATCAGCAAGGAACCATAAATGCAACTCGTACATGCAAGCAAAACTCTGCCAGGGCTCTTGATCTCGATGTCCTCTTGCACTTTCTTTGCTTTCCATTTTCCTTCTTGCTCCAAACTCCAAGTAGCAACACTCCTCCAAGAGTGCCTCCATGAACAAGTTTCCAAGAGGAGAGGGGAGATTAGAAAGAGTCCAAGTTAAAGATGAAAATTTGTTAAAAATTCTGGCAAATTGATCCTCATAGTTTTTTATTATAGAGTCTTTTACTCTCTTCATTTTTCTTATTTTCATTTTCCTCCTCACATGTACTCTGTGACATTTCACCTTCCTTTTTTCTCCTAATTTATTATTTGATAAATAAATGCCACTTTGTCTTTCCAAAGCCTTTTGCCACCTTTCACCTTCCTTTCATACCTATTTATTTTCATAAATAAATGTCGTCACTTTATTTTCCCAGTTTTTTCCATTGTCTTTGTCAATTTTTGCATGCATAATAAGCCAAATAAACACCCACACTAGGATGTTTTTCCTACCATTCAGCTTGGCAATACGGGTCTCAAAGGACTCTGTCTTATATTTTTTACATGAAGCTTTAACCGTGGTTATTAAGGTAAACCTCCTCTTCTTAGCATCACGTATATTCAATGATACCTGCAATTTAACAAAATCGTTGAAAGCAAAACATACTATGGAGTTTATAACTTAATTACAGCAAGATTATAATGACCATTACAGCCATGACAACCATAAATTACTTGCATCGGAGCTTTATACCACAACTCATTACGTATTTACAATAACAACCACATACTCATAATATTTTCACAACCAGCAAATAACCATACTGCCTATGGAGCTTTATAAAGCCAACTCAATACAATATTTACAATATACACATACATATATGCACATTTTCTCAACTTAGGCTAGCATGATGTACGATGATCGTACGAAGAAAGGGAGTCCAGAGGCCTACCCTCCACCCTCAGTGCTACTGTGGTTCACCTCCTTCCTGCAGTCTAATCCAATGCTGCAAAGTCAAATCTACATCTTAATAATCCTACATAGCAATCCTACGCCACTTATTCCTCTGAACAAGCACCAGCTCATTGGTTCAGGGCAATAATTCTAATGTGGGGAATCTAATTCTATCCGGAAATGATAATGACTAAATGAATCCATCATCTAGCTTTCCTTTCAAGTACATACCCCTGCAATCTTTGGCCACCCCCTTCAGACCACACCTTCCAAGTTCTGCTAGCACTGCATCCGTGAAACCCATCCTTTGTAAGACTTCACATCGGAAAATACAAAACTATTGGTACATCCTCAAACCATCATACTAAAAGAGTAGTATGCTCTGTGAAATAATGGATACTATTAAAAATAAAATCATATAATGGCCTTCTTCTCCCCAACAAGTTTTACCAACATACTATTGTATGTCCCACTCATTTGTTGACGTTGCTGGGTTCTTGCAGTCAGACAACCATCCCAACCGAGCATTGTGATGTCAAAGGACTAAAACAGCCATAATTTCCATATTTCAAATAAATTGAAATAACTTCAAATCATGTACCCCACAGAAATTGCCACTAAGGGGTGACACTGGCATGAGTGTTCACTTCCTATCACAACAAGAGCATGTAACTATTTGACCAAATCATCACATGGATAAACAGAGGATTGTGATCTAAGTAGTTGCCCAAAAACACAACCATCATAGATCAAAATCATATGTAACTATCATAAAACTAACTGACATATACAATCATCATGCACCATAATTACAAATCACATAACCATCATAAATGTAATCATAGATCACATGGTTAATAAAACTGAAGAAATATCTATCATATCTACTCACTTAAATCTTCTTTATTTTCACATTATACCTAATTACGTCACATCCCATAAACACCACTCCTTATCTTCTCAACTACTATTGCACATAGACATAGTGTGCATCACACACATACAACCACATATGCACATCACCATGGCACATATGCACCTGCACCTGACATACAAGACATACACATACACCTAGAACAAGAACACAACACACACATATATACGCACATTGTATGTATACAACACGACGAACACACATGGGGCCGTGATACCATGATTACACGCATGCACATTCTCAATAAAGACACGTACACAAACATGTACCACATGCACACAACACCACACGATGAGATAACAATAGCATGTAACACATGTACATTTACACACATGCACAATGTATTCATATGCACATGTATATACCACCATATGTACACGTCCACCTGCACAATGTTGTTCAGCATCACATAAAAATAATAAATACTCACTATACAATGTGTGTCAACGTCGTGCAATATCACACTACATGTACAATATGTATAATATCATCATGTACACACCACATGTACATAGGCACACATGCACACCATGTACACACCACCACCGTATAGATGAGACCACATGTACAACATGTACACAACACCACATGTACAATCATATACAGAACACCATATGGACATAGCACTATATGTACATGTACACTTACATATCAACCTATTTACAACACTACATGAATATGATATGTACATAGCACCACATACACGTAAGTATACATAGCACCATCTATACCCAACACCGTATATGCAATATACATAACACCTAAGAGATAAGAGAAGAAAACTTCATATGTATAATAATGTTACGTATGTTACATGTACACATCACCATAGGTACAATCACTAAATATACAAACATGCACGACATATACACAACAATCTGCACGTACATCTCATTCAATAGACTGCCTCACCAAATAACCTTTGTTTCGACATCTTTCCACTATCCATGATTATCCCTAGCATGTTGCGTATCATACCGTTTTCATCCCGATGATGTATCCCTAACCATTACCTATCCAAAACAAAAGCATAGACATAGTATAATCACATAATATCAATTCATAACCACATGATACTAAACTGGGAGATTTTTCAGCAGTTTGGTACTTCCTATCTGATTCTATAAGATCCTAGAAACTTTCATGCTATTCTACTGTATGCTAAATTATTCCTCTACAAGAATGATCCTTTGAAATCCTTTTAAACAATGACATAGATACATAGATACATATATATGACTATTAGCATGTTAACAAGGATCCTACCTAAAACTATGTATACAATCACACATATATACATATAAACATTTAGCATTAAACAACCATGATCCATGACAACCCCCGTCGTACACTATACATACATGTATGTATATATAAACACTACCATAATCATGATCACAACATAATTACCTAACAGCATAAGAAGTCAAGGTTAAGAGAACTCTTTATTTGTGCACAACATTGAGAACCACACAGTTTTCTCAACTTAGCCAAGGGCCTAACGTATCAACCATTTACTTCTACCCTTCCTCGTTACCTTCTATGTATACTTCCACCGTCCATTTACCATGCTAACAGACCTTAACCAAATTCTAATCACTATCATATTCTTACCTGCGATGTCCTTATATGACAACCAGTCATCCTGACCTACATTGTTCATTGTCTGTACACAGTCTTCCTGAGGCTCCACTAACTTTCCATTTCAACCACTCTGGGCACTCGATACATAAAAAGGAAAGAACAAGAAACAACCAAAAGAAAACCAAGAAAAACCAATAACAATACGAGACACCAAAAACAAAGCATGACTGTACTAACCATAAACAAAGTCGCAATAACCAAGCGCAAAACAACCAGAGACCAAAAGCACAAGACTAACAAACATCAAGGACTTAACTCATGGATTCCTAATGCTTCTAAGGGAAGTCAACTACTTTCTTCAGGATTCTATGTAGTTTTAATACAATCCTCTCAAGATCATACTACAACCCAGCATAGAATTGTCGCCGCATAAATATACATACTGCCATTATATTACCTTGTTGTACAAACACGCCTCATTTTGTAACCAACACAATATATCACCACATGTTCCAAAGATAAAGACAACATATCTATCAATTCTGAAAATCTTAACCTTACCAAGTCTAACAACCATGCATAGTCAATAATTAACTCACATTCTTCTACTATAATACATAATGCTACAACTATGACCTTACTTCTCTATACCATATGATTAACTATCTCAACACGCATGAATACAATCATCTTAAAACAGATCATTTCTTCTTAATCTATGTACACATAATTATATTATGTGATTAATCAAACATTCAAATAAACTATAAATGTACCATGTTAGATAAATCAACTAGATGCATATTATTAATAAACACTAAACATTCAACACTGGTATAAATGATATAATCGCAATGAGCACCCAGCATTACATGCTAAATTCCATACCTAATGTATCATATATGAGTATGTATCTTATTTGCACAATCAATTTATATTAGCACGATATAACTTCCACAACATATCCACTGTAACAAATAAAGACATGGATAACAATAGTAAAGACTAGCGAACATGTCCACATCGTAAACTCACAAATAAGTGCCTAGTTCCAAATAGCACCCAGAATATATACGCTCAATCTAGATTAGCAGGCTAACACACTATCATAATTAAGTTTGACTCACTCCTCGAATGTACAAATCAACTAACCGTGAGAGGTGTTAAAATCTACAACTAAGTCCAAACCTGCTTAGATGCTTTAATAGACAACTATTTTTATTGATCTCTTCGCAGGGAGGGTGGAAGATTGATCAGACCATTCCTAATCCTATTTATTTAACATTTATTTTGGATTTATTAATACTTACAAAATATGTAAATGCCTAAGAAGTGGAAAAGAATTCCCCAAGGATTGATATAAATAGAGTCAACGTCTGAGTGATTTCCCCCACTCATCTCATCCTCACACATCATCTTCCTCTTCATTGTCTGGGCTCCTAAAGGCGCTTCTGCTCACACATGGGAAAAGAAGGACGAAGAGAAAATCACATACCAAGGTTTCCACGCAAGTTTGACTGCTGACTTTGGTCAATAATGGTCCAAAGAGGCCGAATTTTGGTGGAGACTTCGATTTTGAAGGACATATATTGGCACAAGAACCGGGTGGCCGTGTTGTTGACCAAGACTCCATTTGTTAATTTGGTTGTTGCTCGTGTTGACTTTTCCGCGCATTGACTTTTCTGGCTGATCAGAGTTGACCAGGAATGTTTTGAGGCTGACAGACACATGCCGGGTTCAACACCAAGGAGACTTTTGTTGGTTGAAGCATCCCGCACATCCGCCGTAACGCACCACCACATTTTTTTGTTTCGGTTTACTTTCCGCATCCACCGGTATGTTCGTATTAGTATCTTTTACTTTGATTTCATGGACGTTTGCTCAAAGCAAAGCTCATTAAGTATAACATCTAAGTGATAATTATGAAGAAGAGTCAGAGGTGAAGACAAGCCCTATTACAGTACTGACCAAGAAGGTACTGGTTCCACAAACTATGGCTTCAAGGAGGATGATAAATTGGATTGGGGAAGCATGACTTCCATGCTTTGGGGAGACATGGACTGAATTGGAAGCATTCAGATGTCATGGACAATGTGTGCAAATCCAAGAACTTCATCCATCATGCATTATGGCTGCCAAAACAGCACAAAAGGGGGAGATCAAAGCAAAGTCATGATCGTGAATTTCATTCATAAAAGTCTAGTATTTGCACTTGAAGTCAGTACACATCCAAAAGATATGATGTTTTACCAAGTGTCTGGCACACAGGTCGTAAATCAGTACTATCTTTCAAGAATCAATTGAAGAATCTAAAGAAGGAAGGTGGATGAGTCTCAACAATCATATTTTCAAGCCGACCGAGATCGAACACCAAGCACAGTATTAGTTTAAGATCAGATGTACTAATTACACTTGGAGGGTTTCATCCGATTGTGTGTTCTAAACACTTACCATTCTAAATAATAATGTGATATCTTACTTTGACGAAGTACCGTCAAGATGCGTTCCAAGAATCAAGAATAAAGGAGTATGGAAACAGTTTAATGTCACACCGATCATTCAAAAGAATAACTGTGGTCCAACTAATGCAGTGCTAGCCCAAGGAAAGAAGGGCAAGTGTTTACCCCACTATTCACAGATGTGAATGAGAAAAGTGATTCTTCATCTGTTTATTAGTTTTGTATTTGATCTACAAAATGACCTAACGAGAATGTTGCAGAGCCCTTAATACTTTCCAAATCGCTTTAAAGTAAATATTTAAAAATGAAAGTGGCACACCTAAGTTGTACTTCTACATCAAATCTTGTGCTCAGTAATAAAGGTCAAATGCTTTTATGTAACATAGAAAAAATAGTATTTTAAAAGGGAAGTGTTAGAAGGTCACAGGCGCATTGTTGATGCTAATTTCAAGGGTATGTGATGGACGTTCACTCAGAGTGAAATCAAGGAAGTAATCAATTTTTTTAATAATAAAGGAAAAGTGGGAATCCTATCATGCAGATACTTTATAAGCAACAATTACTCAAAATGTAAATGAAAGGTGGATGATGCCTGCAGACCAAATTATTGCATTGTCCTTCTGAAAAAAAAGATTTAAATGTTGAATTCAAAATAGAGGTGGGGCTGCATTTCCTGATGTGTAGAAGTTGTTCTTTTGTTAAACTTATTTTCTTTCTAGTTAACATATATTTTCAGTCAAAGAACGCAGCTTCTCCCACTTGTGCTTAATGTATTTAGATGCATATCATTATTTGAAATAATTATGAAGTTACAAAGATTTAAATCATAGATGTGAAAGGTCAATAGATTATATCCAGATTTAAACATAAACAAGGTTTCGTTAAAATGATAAGGCCATGACTACTTTTGTGCTAAAGATCTCAGATATCACTGGGGTGTAGTAGCAAAGTTCGATCCATAAATATGGAGCAGACACTGTCAAGGGGCTCAAACACGAGATGATAACAAGAGTTCAAATAGCTGCAAGAAGTCCTCCAAGTCGATCAACAAACAAGGTGAGCCAGTCCTGTGAAAAGAGAATCATTTAGTGAATTCGGAGGCCATTAAAAGAGATTTATTATAATCAAATTGTCTTATAAGACAAGAAATTAGTAAAACTTGAACTCACGACCTACAACCGGACAAACCACGTATCTGCATAGGCTGAAGAAGACGTTAAATACACAGGTGCAAGAGGAAGATAAAAAATTCAGACAAAGGCATAAATCTTGTCAGTGGTGGGGAGTAGTGATATAATCTTCAGTAGGAAACCTGCTTGTGGTCCAAGAAGCAAACCATGGCACAGACCAGTGATAAGACCAGTAGCCTCTTTGTGAGTTAGCTATTCCATTTACATTTTCAATGCTATGGATTAATAGAATTTTAGAATGGAACGCTAGAGGTCTTTCACAAATACATGTGACAAATTGTGGAGATTGATTGAGTTTAAATTTTACAGAAGTTTACCCAATTACTGAAAGGAAAATCTAGATGAAAATAGCAGATATCGAATGTGGTTATTGAGCAAAAATATGTTTGTTGGAGTGTATAATGAATGTTTAAGATGGAAGGAAACTAATCCCCAAAAGTACAAGATATATCATGTAAAATGAAAGAATGATTTAGTAATAGAATTATTAAAATACAAACTATTTAAAAATAATATTGTATAATTATGCTACAAGAATCTTCAAGGAAAGAGAAAATTGCTAGGAAGAAATGATTGTTGTATCAACATGTGTAAACTCCGTATTGGCCTTCTGTAAAGCACTTTTCTAAATGGAGAGGCAAGTTTATCGTTTGACTCCTTTATAATGAATGTTACCTGTATAATAATATTTGTATCCCCTTCAGAAGTTTAGGGCATGGTTCTCATTGTCTTGGAATGAACCGGCGCTATATTCTAGGAAGAGGATTTTCCACACCATCCTCATGACACTAAGATAGAGGAGCACTTCATCTTCAAGGGTTCTTCTACAGAGATCAAAGTATGTTATTATCTTTTGGGAGTTCTCTAACTTCCATTCCATTTCTTCACTCTTTTAGGATTGAGATGGTTGTACTTATTAGGGAGTGTCTTCTGACTGACTTGCTCATTTTTCTCACCCAGAATGTAGATTGACCCTATTGTGTCAATTATAGTTTATTTTTCATGTCTCCACAAAGGAATGGTACCGCCAGGCATATGTCAACCATCGTAGTTGTGATACCTGAGAGGCCATTCACACTGACCAATCAACCCTTGTATATGTTTCCTGATCATGTGATGTTTATGGTCATGAATTTGTAACATCAAAGACACCTCCCCAGATCTTAGTATTTGCAGCAACACCTGATAATGAGATATCTTTGGGATCAGCTTTCTACCATTTGTCTTTTCGCTGAGGTTTTCGCCAGCCTTCCATACACTTCGAAGGATGTGGTTGAGATACTGAATATTTATAACGATTATGTGATTTAATTACCTCCGCAGTGGAAGAGATAATTTAATTCCATTTTTCTAATAAGGAATTGTGTATTATGCTGTTTTGTTATAGCTGTCCCTTTTTTTCATTTTTTCTTTGTGTATTTAATAACTAAATAGTAGGCAAAGCTGACTTAGATTTTGGATTGATTTTATAAAATGAGGTATTGATCAGATTATATGGATCTGTGATTGCTGCGTCTCCCAATTCTAGAAGTATAGTAAACCACTTATCTACTACTTTGGAAAGCATGTAGTTCTAAAATGCTCTTTCTTCGATCAGAGACTTGGTTTCAGGACCCTTGTCGAATCTCTCTTATATGTTTGGGAGTATTTGAAGCAAGGTGTCGCAGGAAGGGCATCTGATTCTGACTGTTCACTGTCTAAATTCAGATACATATAGAGGAATATTTGGCAAAATATACTTGTCTTCATCACACATTGTTGATGATGACGATGTGAGAATTGTATTATCATACATGAATGAATATAGTAGAGCATCCATCTGTTGAGAATAAAATTGATCTCTAATGATTGTTCAACAAACACAGCTATTAGAATTTTCTTATTACAGCTTTAGCACAATGTTATTCAATCTCCTCAGATCTTCAAAATTTCATTACATGCAAAATAAGTTGCTTCAAGACTTTCCATTGGCTTGGAGTTTTCCTCGAGGTATTCTGACAGATTTTCTTTCCGTATGGAATGTTGACACAAAGTATTGAATTCCTGCTTGGCAAAGACACCACCTCTTTATGCTATACTCTAATTTGACGTTGACAATCTCTTACTTAGCATCACAATTTGTGTAGCATATCAATACACAATTATTAAATAAATAATTCTAAAAAATCTAACATATAATGAATCAATTAGAATTACTAGTGTGCACATTTAGATTTAGGCATACTGTTTAGCATCTTATTAAAAATATTTTCTACAACAACCTCCTAAGACCTTAATCTTTGTAAGAATAAATATTGTAAAAATACAAAACCTTGCCACTTCTCAATTCCAAATATGGAATGAATTCAAACTCTCGTAAGAATGATTACTCAGTAAACTCATAAATAGACTCATTGATCTCTGTTACATTGATTCCTTGGGATACAATACCACAATATTTCCATCAATCTGCATGAATTATCGAACCAAGCCTACTGAACAATTCAATCAAAAACTGCAGAAAATAATCGGGGTGGTGCACATAATGAAGTGTTCTTTAGGTGGAAAATAATGAACATTGTTCTAGTATAATAAAAATTATCACACATTCCTTCAAATCTCCATGATCACTTGATTGGTAAAAAGAGTTTATCTTATACATCATTTCCTTCTTAGACTTGTGCTGTGAATCCTAAGAGTTTAAAGACCAAAAGAAGAAAAATTACAATCCAAACTGGCTACAACTCGCAGACCCATCAATAGACATTTGATTATTTATACTATTTTCCTTAAGAGGCCTTGTCAAACCTGTGGATTCGTATTATAGCAGATTACAAGATCAAATAGACATCGCACAACCTTTCGTACATGAAGACCTTAACGCTCTAAGGTTCTACCTCCAGATTTTTGTTTTTCTTCCTGAATGCATGCGTAACGCACTCTGTCCATTCCGTGTTGAATTATAATTAGGAAGTTTTGTTCTGGTGACTTAGGTTATAACTTCGCCATGGGGTAAGTTACCCATTCTTCTTTTCATCACTTCACAAGAACTTCAAACCCTGGAATTAATCTTTTGCAACTTCTCGATAATCTAGACCTTATCCAACTCCTCCTCGTAGTACCTCTGCACAATCTTAGGAAGCTTATCACCCTCTCTTCGTAATAATAAGCTTCAAGCAAACAAAGTTGCAAAATTTTCCACAAGAATTTTTCCTCGCATCTCAATGTCATGAAGATATATTCTCATAATAATGCTAGAAAATTTATTAAAAGAATGTAATATTGCATACGTATAGATTCCTAAATTGATTTTAAGGTGATAGGACATATAGGGTTTTTTCCCGCATATGTTGTTTGAGGAGGAAGTCGATGGAGATATCACTAGAGAAAATACAGAATGTATAACATACTAAATTATTTTTTTTGTTTTTATGTATGTATTACAGCCAAAGTGGAGCATAATCGCATGTGGTTAAGGCATCAATTCTTTCAGTAAAGTCAATGTGTGCATGATGGATATGGTTGCTGTGGAATTGTTGGAAGCAGAGGAAGCCGATGGGGGGATGATTGTACATGGAAGGTGAGGTGAAGAAAGGTTAGATTTTGAACAGATTGGCTACAGAAAGTGAAAATGGAAGGGAAAACATAAGAGGTGGGGTGGATGATAGAGGAGACTAATATGGAAGGAATGGTAGCTTGGTTTGGGTTGACGGAGAGGGCATGCTGGACTAATGACTACAGGAGAATATGATGGCATGCATTTATTCTATCCTGTCAAGCATGTAGTGGCGTCATCATTGTTCCTTCTACAATATTCTCCTAAAAAAGGTTTGGATAGCTATCAAATAACAAATCTCTTAACAATGAGGTGTATGAATGAGCAAAGTGCTAGTTAAGCAGCAGTAGGAAAACATGAAATGGAAAGTAGGCTGTTGGAGCAAAATACAATGTTATTAGCTATAGCACTTTTTTTTTCCCAATTGAAAATTCTGTGTAAAAGTAATAAAGGCTAATGGTAGTGAGATAACAAAATGTTTTCGTAAAACAAATAATTAATATGAACAATTACGAACAGTATAAATATATGTCATGTGCTAAGTTGGAAAGAGAGATGTGTTTTTTTTTTTGATACATATTTGTTTTATATTTACCCTAACTTAGCAAATTAAGCAAATAATATTAAATTCAACAGAGGATTCTCGTAAATAGGAAATCACCGGATTATGTGTACTTGATAGAATCACGGACCCGATTGGAAGATATATAAAACCACGATCTCATACATCGTATACTAATGAATTTAAAGAAAGAGAAGATAAAAAAAATTATAAGACGTTCATCCTCAACAATATCAAACATTTTGGCGCATCATGTAAACGATCATAATGCCATATTGCCAAAAGATAGAGGTTGTAGATTGTATTGCTACCTCCAAAGAGAAATGGTTGACAAATATTCATTGAGAATATCTACCAGAAAATTCATAGTTTTGTTGATCAGTGGTGCTTGTATTGCTCTGATATCAAGATCATTAGAAAGAGTTCAGACATTTATGTACTAATCTCTACATTTAGCATCACAATCTATGTAGCAAGCATATCAATACACAATCTTTGTCAAATAAATGTATCTCCAACAAATCTAACATATAATGAATCAATTAGAATTACTAGTGTGCACATTTATATTTAGGCATAATCAAGTGAGTGATCTTATTAAAAATATTTTCTACAAGAACCTCTGCCTTAGACCTTAATATTTGCATATAACAACATTAGAAAGACAAAAATTTGTCACTTCAATCCAATACATGAAAATTAATCAACTCCTGCAAGAATGACACTAGTAAACTCATAAATAGACTCAATCACTAACACATTGATCTCTGCATACACACTATTATTTTCCATCAATCTTGTATGAATTCATTGCAACCAAGCCTATCAACAATTCAATAAAAAAACCAGTGAAAATAACTGGGTGGTGTGCATAATGAAGTGTTCTGTAGGTGGAAAATAATGAACATTGTTCTGAGTATATAATAAAAATTATCACACATTCCTTCAACCCTCCATGCTCACTTGATTGGTAAAAAGAGTTTATCTTTTACATCATATCCTTCTTTAGACTTGTGCTAGAATGAAGAGCAGAAAGACCAAAAGAAGAAAAATCATAATCCAAATCAATCCACAACTCTTGCACACCTGACTAATTAGGATACTTGGTTATTTATATATATTTTCCTTAAGAGTACCTTGAACAAACCCAGGGATTTATTGATAGTAATATTTGACAAGATCAAATAGACATTGCACAACCTTTCACACATGAAGACCTTAAACAATTCTAAGGTTCTTCCCTGAGATTTTTGTTTTTCTTCCCTAACAGATAGTAACGCACCTTGCCCATTCAAGAAGTGAATTATAATTTAGGTGTTTGCTCTATGAGGTGTGTTATAACTTGGGTTGTGTGTTACCCATTCTTATTTTCATAAATTCACAGTTAAAATTCTCCAAACCTTGTTCAATCTTTTGCAACTTCTTTAGACCTAGACCCTATCCAACGTTCTGTAGCACCTCTGCAATAATATTAGAAGCTATTCACCCTCTTCTTCAAGAATCATAAGCTTCTGAAGCAAAATAGGTTGCAAATTTTGCCTCAATGTATAATTCTTTCCCTGCATCTCAATGTCAATGAATATTATATTCTCTATAATAATGCGGAAAATTTTGCCAAAAGAATGGGGTTGACAGGGTCAATGAGCATCTCTTCAAATTGATTTGCGCAGGAGAGGACATAGGGTTTTTTTCCTGGGTACATGTTGTTTGGGGAGGAGAAATGATGGAGAGGTCGCTTAGAGGCACAACAGGAACAGATAATGATACCAGAATTGTTTTTCGGTTTTATGTATGGGTAAGCTTCATGACAAGTGGAGCATAATTGCATGTGGTTAAGTGTATCAATCCTTTCATGAAATAAACGATGTGCATGATGGATATGGTTGTTGTGGAATTGTTGGGAAGTTGAAGAGGAAGCCACATGGGGGATGATTGTACATGAAGTGGGGAAGGCTTAGGAACCTGAAGAAAAATGGTTGGATTTATGGAAGTGAAATGGAAACATGTAAGAGGTGGGTAGTGATGGGAAGAGAACTAATATGAGAAGGAATGGTAGTTTTGGTTTGGGTTAGAGTTAGGAGGGTGAACAGGCTTTGACTGAAGATATTGTGTGTTATTCCCCATCACTTGTCCAGCATGTGAGTGGCGTCATCATGTTCCTTCCCACATTATTCTCTGGGGGGGCTAGTTTTTTGTATGTAGCTACTCAAACAATAAATTTTTGTCAAAATTAGAGGTGTAAGTGAATTAGGAGCAAAGGCGAGTTAAAAAAGCAGCCATATGAAATGGAAAGTAAGCTAATAGACAAAATAATTGTTGGTTTGAAGCAAGAAAAGGCACTTTCTTTTTTCCCAATTGAAAATTTCTGTAAAAGTAATAATAGAAAGGCTAATGGTAGTGAGATAACAAAAATGTTTCTTCATAAACAAATAATTAATATGAACAATTAAGAAATAAAGGACAAATACATGTCATGTGCTAAGTTGAAAGAGTAGGATGTGTTTTTTTTTTTTTGGATATTGTTTATTTTGTTTTTTGTGATAGATGCAATCTTCAATCTCTAGAAATTGAAGCAGACAATATTAAATTCGACAGAGGATTCCCCTGCAGAAACAAGAAATGACTGGATTATGTGTGTACTTGATAGAATCAATGGACCTGATTGCAGCATACAGGTGAGGAACCAATGATCCATACATCAGGTTACACTATGGGAATTTAAAGAAAGAGAAGAGCAAAGGTTGTCTATATGACGCTCCATCCTCAACAATATCAAACATTTTGGCGCATCATGTAAATGATCATAATGCCATATTGCCAGCATAGAGTATTGGTGATTGTATTGCTACCTCCAAGAGAAATGGTTGACAAATGGGTTCATTTAGAAGATCTTACGAAGGAAAATTCATGTTCAAGTGACTTAAAGGGTGCTAGAAATGTCTAGGAAATCAAGATTGTCAGAGCAGAGTTCCAGCATGCCGATCTTAAAATCAATCAGCAACTATGATAAACGCCTTTTAACTTCCTAAGTGCTGGTGCTAGCTCAGCGATTTACGGGAAATATAACCAGCATGAAAAGACTTATTCGTGAGCTGATCCAGCTACATTGTACAATAACTAGGTGAATCAACAGCCAGGAGTCACCAATCCATTGGTGTAAACAACTTCAGTAAAACAGCGAGAAAGAAGTGGCTACAGCATTTCCAGATTTGCAGTGACATCTCCAATACTCACAGCAGAGCGAAGAAAGCATGGTCAAAGATATAAATGCTTCATTAGAAAAACACCCTAGAAATAATGGGCACAACCCCCATTTGAGAGAAATTTTGTAATTCTAAAATGAACAAGGATTACAACAATCGAACCTGACTCAAACACCTGATTTAGGAACTCAAGAAATCATTTCATATATTTAATGATTCTCAATCAGCTAAAGAGAGAAAAAATGACAACAATTAAAAACATGGTGTAGATAGTAATTTGTCTTCTATACCTAACCTCGGAAAAAAGCTTATGCCAAAGGACACTATGCCCCTGTCCTGGCAGAATTCTGCTGGAAATCTAAAGCAACCATAAAAATTGCAACTGGATTTCCTGGTGAAGGAGGAGTCTGTTGCAATACTGAAACATATGAACCAGCTTTACGTTGAGCACTATCATCTGTTATAAAAAAAAATCTCCAACTTTTCAAGTCCTAGCTGCCTTTTGATTAAGTCGACATTTTCTTGCAACACTTGCATCTCATCATAAGGAAGTTTTACATCTAGGGCTTCAGGGCCGATAGCAAGTGTTTCATCCTTTTTGAACTTCAAGAAAGGCATCACCAGTTTCAGAGCGCTGTTGCACATAACTTCCAAGCCCTTCCAAGCCCCAACCACCTCTCCGACCCAGTAAATCCGGCGAAATTTTTGTTGCAACTCAAACTTCCAAGCCCCAACCAGTGAAAAAATGGGGCAAATCACTCCAACACCTCCCTCCGACCCAATAATTCCTGGGCGAATGCCATTGAAATCTGCTCCAAACAAAAAAAAATTGGGGCGAATGCCATTGAAACCTGCTCCAAACAAAGAAAATCAGGAGCGAATTCCATTTTTTTAGTTTTATGGGCATTTATTTTGGTGGGCTAATATTCAACAATTAATTATTTTTAAAATAATTATAGGACTAACTTTATAAAACTATAGAAAATGGGTTTTATATAAAAAATTCGCCCTATCAAAATTTAAAACCCCTTAAAATTCGCCTTTGAGCTAAAATTTGCCCCTAAAATTTTCCCTGCATATTATCCTTTCCCTTCATGTAGATGATCTCATAATCATAGCCTAAAATTTTTGTGACCCACTTTTGTTACTCTTGCAAGGAAAAGATCTATGCAAGGAAATATTTAAATCTATGATGGTCTATAATAATATGAAAGTGATGCCCCATGAAGTCACGATGCCATGTATCAATTGAATAAAGAATAGCCAATATTTCCTTTTCATATTGGGTTTACCCAAGTTTTTGTCACAATTATTTACTGGTGAAGGTGAGTGGGCATCCTTATCACATTAATACATGGTGCCAATTTATTGTCACAAGGCATCACATTCCAAAACAAAATTCTTAATGAAGTCAGGTAGGGTGATAATTGGTGTGGTATACATCACATCTTTTAAAGCCTAAAAATCATTTTCAACCTCCTCATTCCAACTTAAGGCATTCCTTTTTCATAGGGTGGTGAGAAGATCAAAAATTTACCATAGTTTTGCACAAAATTTTGGTAATAACTACTAGGACCAAGAATGTCACACTAACTTTCAAGGGTCTTGGGAAGAATCCATTCTTTCATCACCTTAAGTTGCTTAGGATCAATGAGCATATCATCCCCCACTAGAAATGTACACCAAAATTCAATTTCTAAGCACCAAAGCACATTTAGAATGCTTGAGGATTAACTAATCATTACAAAGGAGTTGTAAGATTTGATCCACATGTGTTGCCCAAGTTTTTTTGTAGACCAATATGTCATCAAAGAATAACATAATGGCATAAAATGGGTTTAAATATATGGTTCATGAGGCTCTAAAAGGTGGAAGGTGCATTGTAAAGATCAAATCACATCATCAAAAACTCATAATTACATCACGAGTTTGAAAAGAAGTTTTGGGAATGTAAACTTCTTTCATGTGAATTTCGTCATAATCAAAGCAAAGATCATGTTTGGTGAATAATTATGCTCCATGTAGCTCATCTAAGAGATCATCAATGATGGGAATATGGAATTTTACCTTTAAATTTCAAGTTGTTAAAAGCACAAAAAACCAATAGACATGCACCAACTACTTTTTTTTATAAGGGCCATGATAATTGGAGAAGAGTAGGGTCTAGTACTAGGATGGACGATACCAGCAAATAAAATCTCTTGTAAAATATTTTCAATTTAATCCTTTTAAACAAAAGGATGACAACCTAGGCGAACATTGGATTGTAGACTACTAGAAAGCAGTGTGACGCTATGATCATGTTCTCCTTTTGAGAGTAATAATCCTTGGGGATGTTTAGAGACGTGGTGCACTTTTTCCAATACTAAATACAAATTCTAATGAATTATATTAGAAGCACCCCCAAAGGCTTAAGTAATATGGAAATGTGCAATAATTCTATAATGACCCTTTTCAGAAGTTTTTCCATATGGTGGGAGCTAACGATTTTTGGAGAGCTTGCATTAAGACCTTTGAGCACATAAGAGTGTAATCCTACTCAAAACCCATGTATAATTCTATGAATTCCATGGTGATGGGTCCCATTTTTCTTATCCATTTAGTACCCAAAACAATATCACATATGCTCATTTCAATGGACGTGTGATTTTTCAAGGAAGGCTCTCTGAGAAGCATTGTCCTCAACGCTTGTACATATGATACACATCCATAAGTCAGGGTCCCATGTACGGGTGCTAACCATAATGTTGTAGTTCAAGAAGCTCATCCATAAAACCAACTCTCGAGTATGAACATTGATTGTGATGTTGAAGTAGTCCTGTAAGGTTGTCCATAAGCTTGGGTCCCATGTCTTAGTGCTCATGAGAACTCTAAAGAACCTAAGATCAATGAATATATAAGCATTGTGATCTAAATACCCACCACTATCCTAGGGATCTCAATAAATAAAACCACTCAAAACAAACAAATCATGCATATTATTGTGAAAAGATGACCTTGAAAGGGTCTCTACCACTATAGAAGAAGCATGCTGGAAGCTTATAGACATCACATGTTTTTTGTCTTTCCTCATTGTTATTCTCTCCATCCGGTGGAGAAGAGAAATCAAAGAGATGCTAAAAGTATCTGACTTTCCAAAAATGATAGTTGCTCATATACCAATTAACACAATCATCCTCTAAAGCACACCAAGCATATATTGCATACCAGCATTTATCAATCCCACTAAATTACATTCCATTTGCAACATAAAATCTTTAGCATGGGTAATATATCCCCTTCCCACTACAATAGTGAATTTATTCTATATCTATCGTGACGCGGTTCCTCGAAGGTGTGGAGCAGAAGTGTGCAAGCATTTTATCATGTTAAATACTCAATTGAAAGTATGCATGTGTGTGTTACATAAATTCTATATCAAATGGTGTTGATATGGTTGTAATTTAAGCACTCTAAAAGTTATCTGAGTCTGCAATACCCATGTTCATTATCATAAATCCTTAGAAAAGAGTTGATTTCAAATAACAATATATCCATCCAAACACTAATCCCGATGATTTTTTTTGAGAGGAAAATACATTTATATAAATATTTTCTGGAAAATATGTAAAAATATGCTCATTAATTCATCTCATTGTTGTTATTACTTAGAAAGTGTTATAATACCCATTGTTGTATAACTTCGATTTGAAAATTTAGTCACACATAAGATATCTAATAATGGGAAAGAAATGTTTCAATTCTTTATTTACCAAAATACCTTAAGGTAGAACAACACCTTACAGAGATCGTTTTATGGAAATATCAAACCCTAAACTATAATTTGCCAAAATTTAGCCATTCAAATTGATTACAAGGAGGACGAAGGCACTCATTGTAATCATTCTTCTTGAGCACAAATATTGTGTGTGAGCTTGTGAGTGAGCTGAACAAGGAGCTTGTATGTGAGTTGGTACAGAGCAATTTTCCTTGGGAACGGCACTAGGAAATAGGAAGAAATTCCTATTGAATAGGAGCAGCATATGCACTAAGATTTAGGAGGATTTGCACTCGGAATTAGGCCGCCAGGAATGCGCAAAGAGAAAGGAGATCAGGGTCTTACAGGGGTTTCAGCCTAGTACAAGCAGAGGAAAACAGATTGGTTTCTATTGAAATCTATTGCTCAATATTCTATCAATAAAATTCTCATACAAGTACAGGGTTTTCCCAGTTGTGTTCCCTAGAAAAATTGTGTTGTTGAATTGTGTGATTGTGTATTTATTTCTGTTCCTATTCCGCAGCAAAATAAGTAGAGAAATCTGTGTCTTAATGAAAAGATACTAGCTTTCAGATTGCTTATTAGAGAAGTTGTAGATTTTCATGGATTTTCTACAATAAGTGATATTCAAAGTGCTTCTAGTAATTGTAACCCGCTGCCACCATTTTGTAGGCTAGGGCATTTCAATAACTGATATATGCAGAGCATTGAATTTCTAAGTATTCAATGCAATTGCAAAATCCTATTGGCTTAGAAAATAAAGCAAAACCAATTTCAAGAGATACTCTAACTTCCAAAACAGAGATCAACAGATACTGTCATTTCCGAGGAGATTGAATATATATCCTATCACCATACATTATGTTACAGAATTCCTTGTATATATCCTATCACCATACATTATGTTACAGAATTCCTTGTAGTCCGCTTCTTTGCTGACAAATTTGCACATAAAAAAGTTATACATGAATATAATTATTCTTCAGATCTACTTATTTCCAAAGACGGACCCTTATGTTATGTGTCATCGTTCATTTATTTGCAAATTCTCCAGCTAAATAAAAATCAACTTCAAATGAATAAAAGGCTATTACAAAGCCATTCTAATACAGTTATGCTGAAAACGTTTATCACAATTTGTTGAAGTGACAATTTGTATAATAAATTAGTAGTCTAGGGGCATTTTCACTTGCATTCGTAAAAACTTATTGTTGTCAACATTATGATCATTCATCGTCTTGCACAACATCATTATACATTAATTCCCACCTCAAACGACTGATTTCACAATGAACGCAAATCTTACCTCAAATGCATTTTTAATTTGATCCTACAGCATAATACTTCTTTGAGCTGCATGTGTTTTGTTATTTATTCAAAAGCTAAAACTAATCATCAACCCTCCCCCAAAAAAAATGAAAGAGGATTGTTCTCATTATATCATCTACATTTGTTCCAATCGAATCTTTTAGAATATACAGAATTAACAAGAAAATATTCGTGGAAAACAACATATAAGCACTACACCAAGGTACAAACAACTGGCATTCGATTTCCACTCCAGTTGTGAACCACGATTTCCTAAAAGACCTTTAGACAAAGGCCCAAAGATGCCATAGATTCCAAACAAAAACCTTCTTAACAATACTACAATTTAAGTAAAATTTAGAAACTAAGAACAAATGCATTCTCTATATTACAATCCAATCATGAGGCGTACAATTTGGATGTGGTCAAATGAGTCTGCCTTAACTACACAGTGAATTTGCACTCATGGTGATTTGAATGATATCAAGAAAAAACTATCCAGTTACACACTGAAAACCCTCAAAAGAAACATAGCTTAGAAGTTAGAACAGCATCAATAGACCATTGTTTTCTCCAACTGACACCTAGAAAATATAAGAGTGTCTCCAAAAGAACACAAGTATGATTTGTCAAAAACAACAAACCAGTGCATGCTTCTTGTTCTACTTCCAAGAATCAATGTGAAGCAGAAGCTAAGCGGTTTTTGAAAAACTAGAAGAAACTGTTGTACTGATTTGTAAGTGATGTTTTCAGATTTGAATACAAACCATATAACGAATACTGCCTCAGCTTGCTGATCTCATACCAGGAGTTAAACACAGCATCATGCTTATCTGTGCCTGAAAAAGCTAGCTGTATACCCAAGCTGCAATCAACTGAACCTCCCTTGTTTTTGCAATCAGAAAGTTTAATTGCACAAGACTTCCCTCGATAACAGACAAATGATGACTTTCCTTGACAAGAACTACACCCATCTGTTTTCCATAATAAGCTTTGCAGCCTTCCTTTTTTGAAGTCGAGAACCTGTAATCAAATTAAGTTGTCACAATATGATGCTTCCCCTAATAATAGAATTAAAAATCATCGCCCAGCTCTTAGAAATAATTTACTCACCAATGTAAAGCTTGTGATAATGAGTGTTTGGTTAGCCACAAAAGTTGGGACAGATCTTGCCGCATAGAGGCGCCCTGCAAATGCTACCATATCGCCATCCTGTTCCTGTTACACCAGATAAATCAAATAAGTGAACTTGAGAATGGTCTTTTAAATACGCATGTGACATGTTCACATGATTTGAATATAATATTCATGTGGAAAATAATTCACAAGTGGAGGACTCCCAAAAAGTTTCAGGGACATCCCGCTGTGCCTTTTCGAGCACTTAGTGTATGCCAATGAATTAGCCAGTGTTCTAATTGCTAAGTGGTTGTTTCTCTTCGAAAGGTACATGAAGGAACTGAAAGCAATTGTAAGGCAACAAGCGCAACCCAAAAGTCGCACCCAAAGATTGCACCACTGAAGGATACATTGCCTAGAGTCATAATTTGCAGGTGAGTACACAAATGAACTTCATGTTAAGTGCCACTCATATGGAAGGTCGATGAAACAGACAAAACAAGAGAAGTTTTAGAGATAAATGGATAGTTTTAAGAGATAAAAAGTAATGATAGGATAATTTCCTAATAAACACATTGTAAACTAGTAATGTATTTTATAAATAAACATTTAGTTTGCATCTTTTATTTTTTAGGTATGCTGCATCTGTTACTTCATACAACATATAAATACTCCATGGAGCAAAGAGATTTGCAACACACTAACATGGGTACTATGAAAAGGAAGTGCATTTTATTCTGAAACCATGCCCAACAAAATCTGGCAGGCTGGCAATGCCATCCTTACCACGCAAGGTACAAGCAACTTTTGTCACACCAAACTTTGTGAAGGCTGCTTTTGACAGCCAACCCTTTGCTAAAGTGGAAGTCACCCCCATACTTTGTATTTAAAAGAAAAATGAAGTTTTCAAATGCACTAACACCTCCTCGACCAACACACCACGAAATTCGTCAACCCCTACCACTTGTTCAAGAGGGGGATAATTTTGAAAGAGGGCCTTGCCAAATCATAAAGTGTTGGAAATATTGAGAGGGGGGGAAATATTGAGAGGGGGGTGAATCAGTATTTCTTATCATTTAGTATTCTTAATCTTTCAGAGCATTAATTATCTTTAACCTTTCATTAACAAAAACGGTAAACAACACCATTCAACAATGCACAATAATCAAGATAGTAAACAGAGATTTTTAGGTGGAAAACCCCCTCCAGGTCAAAAACCACTAAACGCTTCTTAATATTTGTCTTTAAAAATAATTACATCAAGTTTTCAGCTCCAACTGAAGAGACTCCAACCCCCTGATTTACAAGCTCCAACCTATAGGATGCTCTAACACCTTGTTTACCCACTGCAACTGGGAGGACATTCCAATGCCCCAGATCTCGGGCTCCAACCTGACGGATGCTCCAACACCTTGTGTACCAGCTACAACTGGACGAACACTCCAAAGCCCTGTGCAAGCATATATGTCACATACCCTAATCAGCTGGTGGACCACGTTTCACAATTTTCAGACTAGATCCACCTATGCTCAAATCAATACAAAATACACTGAAATATAAGCAGTGCTGCTTTTGCTTAGTATGTATATCAAAGTCACACCCTGGCAACCTCACTGCTCAACTCACATCAAACCCTAGCTGTCAATGCCAATATTGTACTCAACTCCTGTTGTTGAAGCCCTAGCCACACAATTGTGACCAACACTGCTTGTCGTATCAACTCAAGTAGTAGTACATCCAATCCAATCCACTGACCAAATGACATGTACTATCTCTGCTCTGGAATCATAATCCTGTAATACTGTCACTGCTCCTGTGTTGGATCAAATCAAACCCTAGGTGCAGGATGCGCGGATCCCCGGATCAGATACGGATACGGATTCGGATCCACCCAGGATTCGTATGGTTGACAAATCAACAACGCCTTTTCCCTCGTGGACTGTACGATAGACCAGACAATGAATTTTTTTGGTTTTCATGCTGGTAAATGGATTTTTTTCAATGATTACAGTTATTGTAAAACTGAAAATCGAATTCCCATCATCACGATTTTAGATGGATCAACCTTTTGGGTGTTACCTTCCTGCCAATGTCTGCATTTCCGTGTAATTTTGAATAATTCACACTGTATTTCCTTCACATAACTGAAAGAACGAGATAGTTCGAGCGTCTAACACTTGCCGTAAGGTTTAAAAATGACAGTCTAACACTTCACGTAGGGTTTAAAAATGACGATTCTACATAGGTTTTTAAATATATAAAATTAGTGTTGATAAATCATGGCCATTTGACATGGTTATAAATATAAGTGAACTTTATAAAACATTCGGAAGTAAAAACAAAAGCTTATAACGAGAAATATAAAAATATTAAACATATTCAATGTAATCTGTTAAAATGACATGATTTTTTAAATATATAAAAAGTAATATTTATAAACCATGGCCATTTGGCATAGTTATATTAAATGTGAACTTTATCCACCATTCAAAACTTATAAAGTTTATATGAAGGAATATTAAAACGTTAAAAGTAAAGTTTATAGAAAGGAATATTAAAGTAATATGTTAACGTAATGTGTTAAAATTTAAAAAGTAAAGTTTATAGAAAGGAATATTAAAGTAATATGTTAATGTAATGTGTTAAAATTTAAAAAGTAAAGTTTATACTAACATTAAAGTAACATGTTCATGTAATGTGCAAGTGATATGGTTTATAAAGTAACTTAATTAATAAGAAATAATTAATGTAAACTTGTCTAAATAATTAAGATTAAATACTTATAAATAATACATTAATTATACAATTATTAATTATATATATAATAATTATATTCATATTAATTAATATTAAATATACATTAATAATAAGATTATATATATATAATAATGATAAATTATATTATTTTTATATAAATAGTTTGTTTTTAAAATTATAAAACTATATTTATATTGTTTGTACTTGTCGTTTCCCTGCCATATCCGGATCCTAGCTTTTCAAAAAAAATGGTGGATCCAGATCAGTCGGATCGTTGTCGGTATCCGTATCCGTATCTAGGAACTTAACAACTCTCATTGTTGACTTGTGCACATGAGCACAAACCAAGATGCCACCAATCTATCATGTGCCCAATCTTGCATTGTTTCAATTGTTGCAACAAAATCATGCAAGACCTCTCTGCTGTCTCAAACCTTAACTACTTGAATCATCAATTTGCAAGTGAATGACCAAACCATAATTAGCCCTGCAATGTCACTGTCAAAACTAACAGGCACTATCTGCATAACAAGGTCCATCTCTGAACTCTGACTTCAATGCTTCTTCCGGTTTTTAATTTCGCTCCAGGTTAAGCCCAGAAACCCCAAAACAAAGTATGAACTTAATTGTTAGACAAAGTGCCCCTATCAAGGCACGTTATACATATTGCTACTATCTGAAAATCTGTTCTACAAATTACACAATTTTAATGCTTCAACAAATAAAGCCTTAAGGTTAAAGGTTAACTTTAAACTCCAAACCAAATGAGGATCGAATCTTAGACTTCAATTTACACGACATACAAACTTTGCTTAAATATTAAAGGCGGGACCAGTCTGATGTTATATATATATATATATTGATTTCCAAATGAAGCCCACGGGGATCCAGTCCGTCACTCTGCTCATACCATAGTCATGAAAAAGGATACACGTTGATCTCCTTATAATGTGTCAATATAAGGTGACGATCTATCAACTAATGTAAACCCAGCTAAGTGTGAGGTGTTAATACAGTGTAGTCAGAGAGTTTCTTGAGTTCCAGGTGTCGTTTATATAGTCATAGGCAGTTTTGGAAGCAGATCGAATTCATTTTGAAGACTGAGCAAATACAGCTGTAGAAGAACACGGGTTGTTGATACAGTCAAGTGCCTGTACTTCTCCAATTCACACTCAGTCATTCCATCGATCTCAGACTTTCTCCCCATTGCACCAGTGATCTAGTCGCACTGCTTTTTGACCTTCCAATTGAGTTCTACAATCCTCAGATGGTCAAGATATAGAGTAAGATATATGCAAAAAGGTGATACAGATTAGGTTAGTTATTGGAAGCAGAAACTAGCATATCAACTTTAGGTGCAGAGACCAGTGTTAGCCAACTACTATAAATGATGCCAGAACACACAAGACAAGTTACTGTATTTGAGGAAAAAGACTAGGGCTGGATCAAGTAGATGGAGGTCCAAAACAAATGTTGGATCAATACAGTAACAAGATTTCTGGCTAACAGTTCGAAACCTTCAGAAATAAGGCCGCATGTTTCTATTCACAACAGGAGCCACAATTGCATGCAGTCTCTAAAAATTTGTATTAGATATAGATCGAACTGTTTAGTTTATTGCCCAGAAGTATTCATGAAGGCCGCAGGGTACATGTATATATGTTGTCAATAGTCCACATTTAATTTCAAAGAATTCCAGACAATTGTCAATGAAACTTTGTCCTAGAACCGGTGTTTAACGTGATGTATAACCGGTTATACAAGACTTCAAAATATGAAGAGGTATAATCAGCATAACCCTAATACCCAAAGGAAAAATATATATAATCCAAGTCAACCACAGAAAATCCTTCCACAGATAGCCTCTTGTCAAATTTACAATAACCACAGAGTATGAAAGGATCTTTGCTGGTCCAATATTGTGAATGTTACAATGATATTTGTTAGCCAAAAATAAAGAGGTTTGCTTCAGGATGTGATGCCCTAGACAGTGGTCTAGTACTCGTTCAGATGATCCACCAAGTTCTGAGGTAATGTTGCACAGAGGTTGTGTCCTGCAAGAGAAAATTCCGAAATGAATTCCCAAAAACAATTCAAAACAGAACCCTTGTCACCAAATCCTCCATTCAAAGATCTCATCTGCACAGGACGTTAGGCCTTTCGTTTGTTGACTCTGTTCTCCACAGGGCCGAAAGGAATTGTAAAAGAATATCACAAGAATATGCGTTTAAGAGTCCATGCATGAGGAATCAGGATAGATCGAATGCTCCTTTTTATAGACAATGGAGGGGCGCTTTAAGGAATACACTGATTCCTATTTTAGAGGGATTTTAGGAGAGTGATCATCTTTTAAAATCAAACTTTATTTAAACTTAAAACTCATAGGTGAGGCCGCTACTCTTTTGGAGATGGGGCATTAAAGTTTCTTTGAAGTCAAGTCTTCTTTAATGATTTGATAGACCAAGAATAATCGTTGAGACGTATTCAACCATAGACTTTTTGATGAAGGTCCCCTTTCCATAATTAAATAATATGTTGACCAATGACATTACCTCTCTTTCGGGTTTTTGCCCATGAACTGTGTTCTTCATCTTCAAACAAGCATAACTCACAAACTGTGAGGCTGCTCGAGACACTTCACATACCACTGGAAACAGCTCAATGAGGAGAATGCATCAAGGATGATTTCTAAGGTGAATACATTGATTTGCTTCTTCAAAAACCCTCAAAAAGTGCAGGGTACATCCTTAGTCCAGGGAACCCAAACCCTAGAGCTAGGGTTTCCAGCCATCCTTCAGTGGAGCTTCCAACTTGATGTAATTCAGGCAAATATTAAGAGCATTCATTAACTAATGTTGCCATCAATGACAACACCATTCAACAAAAGGTCCTTTGCTACATAGATGCAAAAGGGCAGCTCACTCCTCCATCACCAATCCCTCCAAAACAAACCTGATCTATCTAGTTGCATTGTAAATAGACAATCTTCCAAAATCATCTAGGAGAGGCACTCAAAAACCACTTCGTCCAAACAATTGAGCTTTGGAGCTCAGTTAAGACCACACTAAGAGTGCCATTGTTGGCTATCATGATTCGACTCCTTTGAAAAGAAGAGACCTGTCCTAGCCAATCTTTGGCAACCAAACTTAGATGAAGATCCATTCTAACCACTATGGGACAGAAACATCCATATCAGTTGTCCTGCCAAATACCAGGCATCTCAAGGAGCCTCAAAATGTGAGGAAAGAAAAATAGATAATATCCACCAAGCAAACCACACCATTTTAAATGGGATTCAGCTTGAAATCACAAAACCCTGAGCATTATTGATTATGTCACACAGTTGAAAGGGACCTTCAATACCCTGAATGTGTTGTCTATTGAATTCAATTTCAAACTAAACATTGCCAAAGAGCATCCCTCTCCACTACATGAACTACCCATTTGCCAACAAGAACTTTCCATGTTGCTCTTATGTTTTAGGAGGTCCGATCCTCCTAGTGCAGATATCCCAATCCACAACAGGAATCCATTTTGCCCAACCATAGTTGCCCCAGAGAAGACTTCTTTCATGTTATATAAATCAAACACAAAATGATTTTGCGGTGTTTCTTCAATTGGAGCCAAGTGATGCTTCTACATGTATCTTGAATCAACAGAATTTCAATCCAAAATGCTTCTACATGTATATTGATTCAAGGCACATGTAGAAACTCTTTGCTCCAAGAAGTGGTAACAGGGTTGTGGGGTGTTGCAGGGCCTTCTAACCTACAACCTTTGGGATGGACAACACAATCATGATCAGTGTTGTAGGGACTTAGGATAGCAACAAGGCGAGCTTGTATTTACAAATAGGAAACAACGCTATCAATATGCCTATATTTGTTGCATAATCATAAAGCCTCAGGGCTTGGGACACATCATTAGGCAGTGGTCTAGTTGAGGATAAAGAAAGGAAGAGCAAACCTTTCTTCCCGCCAAAAGACTTGGAAACTAAGTTTTCTGAATGATGTTTTGAAGAATCTCACACCTACCGTAAAGGAAAACGACTTATGTTGGTAAGATTAAGGGGCCAAGATAATTATTGATAAAGAAACTCTAGCAATGAACATCCAAGTCCTAAGGAACAAGCATTGATCTATAAATGTTTTCAAGTATGGTCATCTCATCAAACCATCACTCCATAAATATCTTGAAAATTGGGACTACAAGAATCAAGAATTAGATTACCTAGAGTTTCCTTTGTTTAACTCTTTTACTTCTTATGAGGATAGAAGGATAAGGTCTATAAAGGCAGTCAATAATTTACAATAAGAGCTAGCTTGTTCATTAAATACTGGACAACGGGAATTGATCTTATCAGGGATATACTTCCAACAACCTTGTATTGATAAGATTGTTTGCACTACAACTGAAATTCAAAGATAAGTTTGCATTCAAAATGACTAAATGACCCATTGAGGAAGTTGTTAGTAGTCCACGATGCAAAATAGAAGATTGCTTAGCACACCAAAATATGTGTAGAAATACATTTGGAGAAGGGATTGTCAACCTCCCTAAACTCGAAACTACCATCATATACATGACACCAACCAATTCAAGTTGAGGTATGTTTAATAGATCAACCTCCCACTTGCGTAACCATAGCACACTTCTATAGAAAAGGATATTTGAAAGTTAGTGTGATATACAACTAAAGAGTCTAGGCCCAAGTGATAATTCACTAGCATACCACAAACCTTAGGATACTACCTATTAACATTAAAGTTGCCTTCATAAATGTCAGTGTTATTTTTTAGCATATGTTCATGGGCACATTACAAGATGGACTAGGTGGGTTACATCGATAGTTTGTGGGTACCTTAGCAATATAGGTATCTCGTTGCAAAGCTTTGTTCCAGAGTTGTATTGTGTGAGCTTTGTGGGGTTGTAAAAGATCAGTGTTTCAAGGGGTAGAACATCATGTGCTATTATTAACAACTTTTTCGTTCTAGGTTCCAGCATTCTATTTTTAGTAGTTTTCCCTATGCCTCAAAATCTAGCAGGCCTTGTGAGAGGCCTCACAAGGCAAAGGCCAGACCTTGTTGCAACAATGAGGGAGATTGCCACTATCACCTCAATAA
Source organism: Pinus albicaulis (assembly GCA_034641835.2). Lineage (NCBI taxonomy): Eukaryota > Viridiplantae > Streptophyta > Pinopsida > Pinales > Pinaceae > Pinus > Pinus albicaulis. The sequence continues at coordinate 367,462 of JAXQQM020060389.1, read as the reverse complement.
TCTTCCTCCTACTCTTTAATGGAATTGCACCACAAGGGAGGCTTCCCAATAATAAGATAAAGGGTATTCTACGTTACATGGCTCAGGTGACATAAATGTAGACTAAGTAAAGATGCTCTTTAATGGACAAAGACACGATTCTTTTGTATAGGAGCAGCATATCATATACCAAGCTCTACAAGTGGCACATGAGACCTAAGGTTTCAATATGTAAATCAACAAAGGAATTACCAAGCATACATGCACCAAAGAAAGGATTTACAAATGATATAAACAAGAAAGGAGAAAGCCACCCCTCAAATTAAACCCTAAGTTGAAGCCCTAGCTAGGATTAGGATTTTTCTAAGACACAAATTACTTATAGGGGATGACATCAGCCCCTTTTAGGGTAAATTTAAACATGTAAAATGCTAGATTTTGAGGAAGATTGCTCAACGAGGTTAAATACAAGCCTATTAAGCTCTAACATCCATCCAAGGAGGCCCTTATTGAATTCGACCCTATAAAATAGCCTTAGCAACTTGCCTTGAAGGACTTAGAAAATGAGAAAGGATAAAATATTTATGTTTTAGAGACTTTTGACCAACGCCAAGGATTCCCAATGCCTACTTGGATGATGGAGTCTTTAGGGCTAAATTTAGAAAAAATGAATTAATGCTTCGAGTAAGGGGGAAAAGCCTTGCTATCTTCTTTGTGAGGGGAGAAATTAAATAGGGGAAGCTCTCTAGGAGGTCCCTTGTGGATTTCAAGGAAGATAAATTTACAATGCAATAATCAACCAAGATTTTCCATAAATAATATGCATTTAGACATGGAACAAGAAAAACCCTAGCACTAATTAGTCATATGAAAAACAATAAAAAAATATGCAATTAAACTTACAATTCTTCCATGAAATAGCCTTCTTTCAATCCCAAAAAGACATCTCCAAGACAAAAATCAATCTCCAATAGCAATAGCTCCAAAAAGATCACATCTCCACAAGTAGTGAGTTTACACAAGGCTAAGTCGAGCTCTCTAAAGGAGGTTGAAATCCATGAGGAGTGATGAAAAATAACAATGGAGTCCTCCTCTATTTATATGAGATTAATCACTCTCATTAATTAGCCTAAAATCCCTATCACAAGTTTAATTTTGAGTATGCATGAATAAAATAGGTCACAAGCCAACCAAATAACTCAATACAATAAGATAAGCCACTAAAAGCACACGTGTGGATCGAAACTCCTCTCTAGCATGATGCCAAGCCCTTTTAGGGCAAATAAAGCTCCAAAATGCATGGAATGGGCAAAATGCATCTCCAACCATCATAATCAACCAAATGATTAAGGGGAAGCCCTCAAATCATGCCTAAGAATGTCTCCATATGTCAAAAGCCAACTCTGGGTGCCCTACCTATCTCTAAGGGGACTATAAAGAGTCAAGACAATGTGGGGCAATCTCTCTCAAGCATTGGGGCTCTAAGAGGTGGTACAAGGCCTCCCTTGTCATCCCAGGGATGACCATCATCATCTGAACTTTGGATCAAGCCATGCCCATCAAACAGTATCAAGGCCAGCTTGGGGGCATGTTGGGTCCATTGGGTACATCATCAAGAATATCCAACACTAAGCAAAGTGAGCTCATTATTTCAACTTCTGGGGGTTCTCTCAGATGTCAACAAACTACTAGAATCAACAACATTCCCAATGCTTTACTATGGAAGGCGTTGTAGCTCCTAGAGACAGCCTTGAGTTGCAAAAGACCAATGCCTAGGACATCTTGAAATCAGAGGTTAGACGTAGACAATTTTAAGGGTGCCTCTGACAAAATATGGATTAAGGGGATAATGATTGTGGTGGTTCAGGAATGATGAAGACTTTTGGAGTTTGATTCATGTGAATTACCTTATACTGCGAGAGGGTTCAGGAGGTTGTATGGCTCAGTGGCTTTTCAAATGGGCCAAGTATGAAACAATGAGCAGAGGCTTTCATAATATGCAGAGGTGTTGAGAAGAAACGGAGGAGGAACCCGCGAGAGACAGGCTTAAAAGTCTTAAGAACCTGTCTCCCGTGAACTCAGAGGAAGCGGATGTAAGTGGAATGTGACCAACAAGAGAGATTCATGGAGTGCGAATTAAGGGGGCACAGCAAGTCTAACACATGAGCGTCATTCATACACGAATTCATGAATAAAAATGCATACCACCGGCAGCTACACTACACGAATCATCAAAGCAGCAAAACATTGAAAGATGATTATATATAACAGGAGATTACTGATAAACAACAAAACACAGATACATACTACTCATTGCTCCATCTGGAATCCAAATAAACAGCATTGTATATCCTATTCTGTTCAAAACAACTCTCCCAAATATGTGTCTCAGAGCATAAAGAGCACAATCCTACAAAACTACAGCAAAAATTATCCAAAATTCAGAACCATTCTTTCATCTCTAAACTCCCTACATATAGAGTTCTCCCTGAGGGTTTACGATCGAATAAGCTTTCATGATCAGCCCACGCATGTGAAAATCAAAATATCATGACCAAATTGCAGAACATGCATCAAGCAATCACTCCCATAATCAGAAAATCAAAACAGAATCAGGTGAAATCGAGATTTCAACAGCAAAACATCATAATCAAACAGTAAAAGAAACAACATAGTTGGCCACAGAGGCCAAATCCTAGAATCTTCAAAATGGGGCGGCGAGGAGTAGCCGTGAACAGGTGGGCAGTCTGGCTTCCATCACATGATTCCACCTGTCGTCGAAAGCCTCCACACCCTTATTCTTATGATTTCCACTAACCGTTACGAAACGGCAAGTCGTGCTGCGCGTGCCTAGCTCTTTAGTGGGGAGTTCTTGGACAAACTGAATACACCATAGTTGTGCTTGTCTCACCAAAAACCCATGTTGTGTTTGACTTGCAAAACCGAAGACCGAGTTTCGAAGGGGGGCCGAACTAGATCATAAGCCATTGGATGCGTGATAGGGAGTGGATATGAGGGGAAGATGGTGGAGCTAAAAGTGAGGCATGTGGAATTAACACACAGCAGGGTGGTTAACACTGAAAAGAGCGGGGCAAGGCCGTGGAAGGGCTTTGATGACGTGGCAAGGAGGTGGGGCCCAAACTCATATCGCAAATCGCAATCGAGGAATCGAGAGTTTGATATTACGAGGAACGGGGGGGTAAATCTTACGAGTTGCGAAGTACGACGTACAATGGGCGGAAAGGTGACGTGGCATGACGGAGGTGGGGCTGCCCGCAAATCGCAATCGGGGAATCGGGAGTTTGATATTATGAGGAACAGGGGTAAATGTTACGAGTTGCGAAGTGCGATGTGCGATGGGCAGAAAGGTGACGTGGCATGACGGAGGTGGGGCCGACCACCCGCAAATCGCAATCGGGAGTGTTTTGTTATGAGAAGTGGGGGTAAAGGTTATGATCTGCGAAATGCGATGTGTGATGAGCGGAAGGTGACGTGGCAAAAGGGTGAGTCCCATTTACATCGCAATCGGGGAAATGGTGCAAGCGGAGTTAAAAAGTGTAAGTACAATGTAGTCGGCGATGCGAAAAGGTAAGTGGGTACCAATAAAGGTTTAGAGCGGAGAGAAATGAATTATGAATGATAAAGGTTCATGCGGAAAAGGTGAAAAGGGCTAAGGTTTTATTGCATCGGGGGTTTGTGAAGAAGCACAATGGTAACATGTATGGAGTTTTGCGATATGTGATCGGCGATTGAAGAAGGGGCCCACGCCAACGTTAAAAGCGGATCACACCTCATCCCTGTGATTTGCTTATCCACCTCTCCACCTTGTGTGCGGTCACAGGCCAACAGAAGGGAAATGATGCATCTACAAGATCATCATTGCTCTTTGGTGTTGGAAAATTTGCAATGAGGCAACTTATTAATTCAATTTTCCTTAGCTTTAATATTTGCTTGTGAACTTAATTAATCTTCTTCGGTTCTTTAGTTAGATCTTTTCATCAAACAAATATCAAGAACAAAACAGTAACAATAGAGGACACAAAAATTAGGCTCTCAACTAGAGCAAAAACCCTCTAAGGGGAAAACCCGAAAAACTCTTCTCTTCCTATAGAATTTGCTTCAATTGGGACACAAGACCCAAACCCTAGACCAAGTCCTCCTAGTATCAAGTCAACCTTTATACAACAACGATTATAAAGACCGTAACTAGTTACATTTCAACACTCCCTCTTAACTAGGGAGGTATTCATAATTGTACAACATCATTCTCAAATTGAAGAGTTCTCATAGGAAGAGTCGAATTGATATTAATCCATACTAAAAGCATCATTATTATGACTAGCACTGTCTCTAAGGCCTAACTAGACAAACTTTACTTCATTCAAGAGCATTATGTTGCGAGGCTTTACGTGTGCACTACCTCTACAAGGCACATACCCCATCCGGATGTTCACAAGGTATGTCCTTTTAGGACTATTCTTATCTTGGATCTCCATACCTAAGTCCTCAAAGAATATCGGTCCTCTTCGACCATTCTTCTCTTGAATGTCTATCCCATTCTCAAAGAGTGTCGGCACCTTTCCTTTCTTGGATGCTTTATCCTCAAGGAAACCACAGATGCTTATCCAATCCTTCGCCATTCTCTCTTCATCATCTGAAGAAGAAAATGCACATGTGATGTTCAACATCACCCCCTCTCAACTAGAGAGGATATCCTTATTCTCCTTTTTAGCTTGAGAATAGATCATTGCTCCTTTTTAAGGAGACTCCTTCATTCCCTCTTTTATCTAGAGAAGATTCCAGACTTCATTTCTATTTGGGAAGTCAACAACATGAGAATTATAGTTTGTCTTCATCAAAGTATCAGCTACCAGTTTTTCGTAGTTGCCAAGCTCCCTCTTTCTTTCACATCTCTTGCATCAAGCTGGCTTACTTTCGAGGTATCACGGAGCCATCTCCACTCTTCATTCTTGTAACAGGATCCAAGTCATCTCTCTTGCTCTTCACTTTCATCTTTGACATGAAGGCATTGCATTGAGCCTTCCTAAACTTCAAGCTAATCATAGCTTCCCTATGAAAGTGATCTCCTTTGACCTATTGTTATCTTTTCGCACTCCTACCTTCCAATTCAAAGATGGTCACAACCATTTTGACTTCATAGTTGCCAGGTACTAGATATTGAGCTTCCCTCAATATTCTTCATACATTTTCATTTAAATAGTTGAACTTGCCTCAACTGTCATCATGTATTCCTGCAACATTCTTCGAGGTAGCAAAATAATAAGTTAACCAGATAACCAACAATTAAAATCAGACTTACCTCATCATGATGACCTTCTCGTACCATCAACATCCTCATCGAACATCTCCACTTGAAACTTCCGTCATGCATCAGAGTGCCCAAGGATCGAGCTTGATTACCAAGTTAGAACTTATCTTCCGGAGATTATATTTGATGTTAATCATTATTTACATATTCTAGAGAAAGTCTTAATATTTTATTGTCCTTAAGTCAAATCCTATTCTTTTCAAGCATCATATATCTATATACTTAAGCATATTTTATGACCAACTTTCTTTTCTCATGATTCAATACATATTAATCTTATCCAAAGTTTACTTTCAACATGCATTCTTATGCTTTCATCCAATCATCTAGCTATATGCCATGCAACCTAACCCATTGCATTCCTTCATCCCTTTAACAGTATTGCTTCCACATGACATGGAATTTATACTACCCTTGTCATAATGTTTTTTCCAAGGATCTTCCAAAATGATGGGCCTTCCAGGATCATAATGATCCACTTAAGCAATATGACAACCTCTAACATAATGTTAGATAATGCTTGGATGAACATTATGCAAAAATGGTCCATCTATCTATCTAGATGATTTCTACAAAGCAACTTAATCATGTAAACTCTAAATATGCTATTATCATATGCTTCTTTCTATGGTTCTATGCAAAACATATTATCCTAAAGGAAAGATTAATCCTTATAAAGAACCAAATAGTCAATGAGCCTTTTTTAGTAGTAAAGATCCTTCAATTCTTCCTTCTTAGGCTTCTTCTCAGGTTCTCCCACTTCCTCGACTACATGAGCTTCGCTTCTTTCCTTTCTCTTGTTGTTTTGTTGGCTTGGACAGACCCTCTTAAAGTGTCCAAACACATTGCACTTAAATCATTGAACCATGGACATGTCTTTCTTCTTGGACTTTCCAAACCTTCCCTTCTTCAGCTTCTTGACTCGAGCTAGAAAGGCTTTACATTGCTCATCTAATCCAATGTCATCTTTTACCTTGATCCTTGATTCGTTCAGAATACATTGAGCCCGCAACTCATCAAAAGGAGTTGAATCTTTCTTGGAGTAGATATTTGTTGCAAAGCTGCTCTATTCTGGTGGCAATGCATTTACGACACAGATGGTCACTTCTAAATCAGAAATTGATTACCCAAGTCCTCGCAGATGATCTCTTAGCTGAGAGACTTTCATGAGAAAGGATGCCATATCCTCATCCTTTGATTTCTTTATTCTATATAACTTATTCCACAAAATCTTTTGTTTTAATGTACTTACAAAGTACAAGTTCACTAGCTTGTCATACATAGCCTCGAAAGCTTTCAAGTTTGCAACAAATGGAATAAGAGAATCTTTAATGGATTCAGCTATGATCCTATGAGCCCTTACTTCCCCTTTCTTGTACTTTGCTAGTTCTTGTGTCTTGTCTTTGTTGGGTTCAGTAATTTCCCTAGTAACATACTACTTTACTTCTTGTTTTGCGAGTATTAGGGCAATCCTTTTCTTCCATGCTAGATAATTTGATGCTCCAACGAGCTTATTTCTCTCCTTGCAAAAAGAACACATATGACCTGTAGATTCAAACATGATGTACTAATATGATACTTGATAACCAAGATTCTCGTTGATGATGTTTCCAACCTTCTTGATACCTTCAAGATATTTGAAGAGACTTTCTTGAAAGATGTTCCCTAGGATTCCTCCAATAGCAGCTTCCAAGAGTGATGGATCCTTTAATACTTCTTTTAAAGAGGTCGACTAATAACTAGATCCCTTCAAGAGACAATCCTTCTTGAAGTCTTTTTCTTAAGGCTTTCCTCGAGGGTTTCCTTTTTCCTTCCCCTTGACAAGTAATTCCTTCTAGTGTCCTTCCAGCTGCCTTCCTTGTTCACCTTACCACTAATACCATGTTGGAAAATGTGCAATGAGGCAACTTATTAATTCAATTTTCCTTAGTTTTCATATTTGCTTGTGAACTTAGTTAATCTTCCTTGGTTCTTTAGTTAGATCTTTTCATCGAACGAATATCAAGAACGAAATAGTAACAATAGAGGACACATAAATTAGGCTCTCATCCAGGACAAAATCCCTCTAAGGGGAAGACTCGGAAAACTCTTCTCTTCTTATAAAATCTGCTTCAATTGAGACACAAAGACCCAAACCCTGGACCAAGTCCTTCTCCTAGTACCAAGTCAGCCCTTCAAGAAGTCTTTCCCTGATTCTGCACCAACTAGCTTCAACCTACAACTTTGACCTGCCAGCTTCACTACTGCGACTCGTTCTGCAACTTCAATCCTGCATTTCCGGTCTTACTGCTTCTATGGAAACCCTAATCTAGCCTCCTCCTAATACCTTCCTAGAGCAAAACAACTCTTCCCAAGGTCAATGAGGTCAAGGTAGGGTGTTCTTCCTTCTAATGCCAAGATTATGCACTTTTCCCTACTGCAACTTCGACCTCTTTTTGTAGCACCAGAAACCATAGAACTTTGCACGTGTGAGAGAGATAGAGCCCAAAACAGAGATTTTCCCTTCCTTCTAAGATTCTTCTTGCCTCTTTAGACCTTCGCTCTGCTTTTTACTTCTCCCAACTATAGATCGAACTTCTTTTTTGATAGATCGAACTTGTGGATGAGTGAGTACTAAATGAGGCCGAACTACTTCTTTATATAGCCTTTCCAAGGGGTCAAATTCCCTCCTTTAGGCCGATTTGTAGTTTTGGAGTTTCCAAGACTTTCTAGACTCAAAATAATTCTTCTTACAATTACATTTTGCTTGGAAGGGTCTTATAAACATGATGTTGACTCCTTTTACTCATGACAACAAATCCTAAGACCTGACAAACCCTAGAAGCACAAAGAACATGATTTTACCTAGAAGACCATCAATAAAGAGTATGAAACCCATGCTTTAATAATAATAACTTTTTCTTTTCTTCTCTTATTTGCTGCATAGGATACATATTGAAATGAGTACAACAACAATTACGAAGACTGAAACTAGTTACATTTGTTGAGAAATCTAGGGTAGAGATATTAGATGATTTCTCTTATAATGATAATTGTTTGTAAGGACATTTTACTTTTATTAATTAGGTTCTTCTTGTACTTGGTTATTATTATGTGTTCTTCTTCATCAAATAGCTACCAAACCATAAAGAACAATGACATAAAGGTCACAAGATGTAGGCAATCAGCAAGGGCCAAAAACTCTCCAACCTGAGAGGAAAACCCAAAAGAATTCTTCTTCATATAGAATCTTCAATTGACGAATTCCAAGACCTAGACCCTTGACCAAGAACCCCTCCAAGACCAAGTCAATGCTTCATTTTTTAATAGTCTCTTCTTCCAGGAACTTCGACCTACTTAACAACTGCAACTTCGACTTGCCCAGAAACTGCAACTTCGACTTGCCCAGAAACTGCAACTTCGACTTGCCACGAAACTGCAACTTCGACTTCATTTAGGTAGATTTTGTCTTCTAGAGAACTCGGATTCCAAAATAGCTTTTCTTGATGACCTAACTTCACTTCTGCAACTCGGCTTCACTGCAGCAATATGTGCCCTAATTCCTTTGCACGTGCGGAGAGAAGTAGCCCAAAAACATATCCAAAATAGTTCGACTTTTCCTCCTTCCTTTGTCTTCTTCTTTTTCGCACTTCTTCTAGTCCTTGTGATCGAACTTGTGTGTGAGAGTGAAGTGTCTCCAAATGAGGTCGAAGTCTTCTTTATATAAGCTTCTCAATGGGTCGAATTGCTCCTTTAGGCCGACTTCTCTCTTCATGTAGGCCAACTTGTCTCTTCTACGACTACTCTTGTCTTGGATGCCCTATCACATCCTCAAAGAGTATCGGATGGCAGATGCTTACCCAATCCTCCATTTTATCTTCCCAAGTGAAGACAAGAATGAGGTGTTTATCTCTCCCTCTTAACTACAGAGGATATACCCATTCCAGTGAAGGAATGTACCCAAGCTCCCTCTTAATGAGGGACTTGACCAAGCTCCCTCTTAACCAGGGACTTGCTTCCAGCAACTCTTTCGGTGGAGATCATGGGACAAACAGCTGCTTGTAGGACTCCTTCCTTCGATGTCATGAGTTTTCTTCTTTGATATAGAGTCTGCATTCTTTTGGAACTTCTTGTCAGGCACAAACCATCCATCACTTTCATTCATGAGTCATGTCATACTTCATTTCATCAGAAAGTGATCCATTAGTCAATATTTGGCCTTCCTTTATACCTTGCTACCTTCTTCGCATCATGTTTCCTTTAGGATCTTTCATCCTACCAAGAGTGTTAGTTGTAGATGACATCTACATCGCTTCCCTTGGTGGCTTTGCATTAGACCATCTAGATATTGTTCAAAAATAGAAAATGATCATTAAATTAAAATTACCTTTGTGATGGTCTTTTACCATGACATCTCCTTGCTTGTATCAACATCTTGCACATATATTGACACATCTCCAAAATTATATAACGTCAAGGGTCTCTTTCTTTTTCAAACTTTATCAAGATCTTCATATCTTTCCCATGGAGATATCATAGTCAAATCTTCCAATCCTTGGATGTTGATTACCTTCTCCACAGTTGCATTTATGATGATGTCTTCCTTCCTTTATTCACACATTTCCTCCCAGGAACTTCCAATCATAGCTCCTTCAACTTTGTCAACCACCTCATATGAAGACATATGTGAACCATGCCTTTATGCATCCTTCCAAAGGAGGAGATCCCTACTTCTTAATCATGCTCATTCATTCATAATATCTGCAACCATATGACATGACTCTATTTTATCAAGTACAAGCATACATACCTCATTTCTTTCTTTTGATCATCTAGTATTCCTTTGGCAGCTTCCTTGATTGAAAGAACTTCAATCCTTGACCTGCTTCACTTCTCTTGTCATCATACCATCATCCCATGAATCCCATACAAGTTGAAATTCCTAGTGAGACACTTGCTTTTTCCAGTAGGTGAACCTTCCAATGAAGATTCCATCAGAGGATCTTGATTATACTTATCCTGCAAATGCTCCTTTTGAATGATGTATGATGAGCTCTATACTAGATGACTTTCTTTTTCCCATAAGTACTCCTTAAGCTTCCAATGAGGTTACCAAGAGCTACATCCTCCTATAGGTGACATCCACAGACTTCTATTTCAGCTATCTTTCATTCTTCTTTATGATGATGTTACAAGCTCTTGCTTTCAAGCGTATGCTTCTATGATGCCCTCTCCTAACATGATGCATACTATCATGCTTCTAATGATTCCTACCATGCTAGTTATACTTTACAACAAAAATTTGAAACTGAAGCTTGAAAAGAACTAGGTGAGGAATGCCTATCTCAACAATAGTAAAGATATTTTACTTCCTCCATCTTGAATTTCTCCTTTTCAACTTCTTCCACTTCTTCAATGATATGGGCTTCTTCCCCTTTTTGTTTGTTGTTGTCCTTCTTGAGCTTAGGACAGTCTCTCTTGAAGTGCTCATATTCTTGAAATCCATAGCATTGGATCTGCGACATATTGGTCTTCTTCTTTTTCTGAGGACCAAACTTGCAAAACATCCATTCGATTATTGACATGACAGCAAATGTTTGAACCTGCTTATCTGATCCTGTGTCACTTATTGCCTTCAACATGTTTTCTTCAATCTTGCATAGTGACCATAAATTATTAAATGGGATAGCTTTCTCCTCTTCATAGACCTTTGATACAAGGTTTCTTTGTTCATCAGTTAGAGCATTTAGAAGAATGGTAATCATTTCTTTATTGGATATCATCTCTCCTAGATCTTGAAGTTGATTCCTTATTTGTGATGCTTTAGTAAGACATGTAGATATCCCTTCATCCTTTGACACTTTCAACTTGTATAGTTTAGATCTTAGTGATATCACTTGTCCTGTTGAGCTTTCAGAGAATAATTCTGTTAGCTTCTATCATATATCTCTTTCGATGTCTCCAATTCTTCTACATATGGAATGAGAGAATCCTTGATGGATTCTGTTGTTGCTCCTAGAGACAGCCTAGAGTTGCGATAGACCAGTGCCTAGGACATCTTATCATAGCAAGGAGCGTATAATATAATATATGAAGTTGTCAACAAACAGCTCTAATGCTATCTCCTGTAAACAGGGAAATAAACTAGAATGGGACCAAAACTTACAGAAACTGATACAAGAAAAGAGATACTGCAGAGGCAAGATGTAAAACTCTAGTACAAAGCATCAGACAATTCAGAGACAGCTTACTGCAAAGAGGGCCAATTCAAGTAATATATCACAAAAATAAGTTATCAGAAGGTGTATGTAGTGAAAGAAATATTGAGAGAATATTAGTTGTCATTGAGCTGATATCCAGATACACAATACCACCATGCATGGGCTTACCAATTTAAGAATCCATACACAATAGTAGCGTTTTAAAAACACCCTCCCAAAGAAACTAATATAGCAGAAATATGGTTTAGATGAACAGTGGAACAGAATATCATGCATGAGCTATATTTAAAGCGCTTGACTGATCCGAATGGGCATCAACTAGATGAATCCATACCAAAAATCATGAGCCACTTACCTGCAAAACATGATAGAAAGATGGATGAAATGAAATGATCTATTGAAATAACACAATAAAGAGAAAGTTACACACTGTGAAATACCAAAGACCAGAATCCTCTTTAACAGATGGAACTCCTCCTCACTGAGACCCTATGGGCTCTGCGCCTTCATACAAGAGTTCTACAAAATGTATACAAAAAGCCTTTCACTACATAATTTTCTGATAAAATCTGGAACCCTTACAATGAGTTTCTTTAGGAGCTATATAGGAGAAAAAGAAAGCTCGAAAAGGGAGTAGGTGATGAGCATTTAACTCACCTCATTAAGACAAAATGGCGGAAACATTCGCGCCCAAACTGCTAAATGACTATGTTGTGCAATATGTACTATGCTTCCTACTTTCTGAAATAAATGCGCTCGGATGGAGGTCTTTTTAAACACAGTATGAGAGTACAACCACATGAACATTCCATCCTTTCCTGAAAGAAAATTCGGCTGAAATGAAACCTGGAGGGTATTGTTTCTTGTGCATTGTACCCTCTAGGTGATCCTTGATATCTTTGATCTGGTACTTTTGTTGTTTAAACATTAAATCTGAGCTCAAAATCTTCAATTGCAGTTATTGAATCCTTCAATCTCCCACTGATACTCTTTGCCGCAACATTAATGTCTTCACCTGCAAAAATCTGTGCTTTGAATGACTCTGGAGGGTTTGATGGGTTTTAACCCTACTGCTTTAATGGAAGTCTTGTCGGCATATCTTCCCGGGCCTTTCTTCATAATTCAGCTCTGAAAAATGGTCCTTTGACGTGCTCTCTATCACAGTAATAGAGACTCTGAATCATGACGATTTACTGCCGCTTGCACCCTGCAAAACACGGAACTTAGTTATGAAAGCTATGCATAGGGAGAATGGCTATGGAGGGCGGAGGAATGATAGTGCGGCGATGGTGAAACAATGGTGAATAATGCAATAAAATGGTACGAACTGTGACCTATAGGGTTTTGACGGAGAAATGCATTGTGAACCATTCGATTGTGGTCCAGTGGTGGGGATCGACGGCGGAGATTGATCCGTGGAATGACTTATGAACATTAGAGGAATACATATGAAACATAAGACTTTAATGTAAAATATGAAAATTTGGGCTGCGGAGGAAATACAAAGGAAATGCATGAAATCTAATGGAAATGCAATGGGAATGAAAGTACTAGGTGGGGCCCGTACGGAAATCGTGATCTGAGATCGAGAGAGGGAGGTAATCGCAAGAACAGAAATTGCGATGCGATCGAAGGAGCAGGCGCGATCGGGAGACTTAACAAAAACAATGCGATTGGAAACGTTTGCGATTAGCGCGGGCCATCCGATCTACGCAGTAGATCAACGGTGCAAAACACAGCGGAGGACTTAACAACAAAATACAATCGCATCAGAGTTTTTTGGTGGTAACAAAGGAAATGTGCCCGCCCAACGCTTCGATTGCGATTGGCGCTTAAGACTTAAGTGCTTGGTTTTAGCGCTGGGGCGTATGGGAAAAGTGGTTAAGGGGCTTGCGGCAAAGGGGCTAGGCCCTTAATATAAGGTGGGAAAGTGGGTTTTTGCCCAATTTAATTGCATTTTAAGGATTGGGTAGGGGAACGATAGGAGGATAAAAGGGGAAATTAGCCAAACAAAGGGCAAGGGTAGAATTCAAAGGGGATTTTGGGTATGATTCTCTGAGGGTTAGGGAGCACTTTGACAGGGGGAAAAAAGGGGTAAAAAGGGACATTCTGCAAGGATGCAAAGGGCGAATAAAGGCCTTTGGAGCACATTTTTATTAATCAGTGAGACTTACTAACTCCAGAACAGCAGAGGGAAAGGAGTTTAAAGAGCAGGGAACATGAAAGGATTCAAGGATGATGTCTTTTCAGGTGGAATCCATTCTTTGAAAGTTTAAAGACAGCTTGACCCCTTGTTTGCTTGTGAGAAGTTAATAAGGGGCTAACATGATCAACATCGGCTCCACCTGGGGACGACATGTTCATCCCTAGACGTGTCGAGAACTTCGCAGACCACCCACATTATCAATTTTTCAGATAGGAAAAATAAGCCTATTCTACTTCTACCCTTATTACTCTATGAGATCAGATTAAACTGTTGGTCTCGTATTTTCTCTACCTAAACTACATCTGCTAGGATTAAACTGTCTAGCAGATTTCTTCTCTACATTCTAAAGTAGAAATTGAAAAACAACCAAGCCAGGATTAGACTGTCTGGCTTGCTAAACTTTGCAGAAATTAAAACAACTAACTACATGCTCACAGGTTGAGCTTTATTTGAACTTTTCCTACCTACCCTACTTACTTAAACCTCGGTGCTTAGGTGATACAACATGCTATAATGCACTAAGTAGAAATAAAGGAGTAGGGTTATCAGATTCACTTGTCAGAGATAACCACACTGTGCTCGCATGGCTTCTCAAAATGCGTCACCATCGTTGGTGGCCACTTTCATGAACTGGCCCTTTGCTTCGACTCATGCCGAAGAATTTAACAGATCAGTATCTCCATATATCTCATGGATCAGAACAAATGATGTACACCCTTCTATTAGGCCTTCATGATCGCAGGCTTGTTTAAGGCCCAAGTAAAATTTCTCATTTATCGCATCTTCCACTGCATTGAGAAGAAGACTCTCTAGGGGTAGAGTGTCTCCCTCATATTCTGAACCGGAGGACTCATCGTACATTGCTGCTGAGTCCTCTTGGAGCTCGGACGTGTTTTGTGCTACTGGAGAATTTGAGCTAATCTGGTCCTCCATATATTCTGCCACAGGATCAATGAACACATGACGTGTACCTTTTTCTTTCAGGCCTTCCATGACTGGTAGGCTGTCTTTATCCTGGGCCGCTTTGATTTCAGCATCTTCCTTTGCGTTTTCAATGTGGCTCTTGAGAACTAGATCATTTTCTCCTTTTACTTCGAAAGGCAGTGGAATCTCTTCTCTTTTAGGGGGAGGGAGACTTTCCAAAAAGGTTCTCGGGTCTCTGAACTGGTATGATTGTTCTTGTGAGTTCAAGAGTTCGATCTCAGCTTCATATCTTTCAACCATCACTTCTAGCAAGATTTTCTTAAGCACGAGATTGAAACTTGAGTTGAGACGAATAAGCCGTGGAAGGTACTCCACCTTCACCTTCAATCTTGCCAAGCCATGTGACATTTCATCTCGACACTCAGCCATGAAACTTGGATGCATTTCTGCAAACTGTTCAGGGTCTTTCTTTTCCCCCCATTTCTTGAGAAAATTATTTTCCATTTCGTCCCAAGTGGTTATGGAACGGTTTCCCAAAGTCTTAAACCATTTTCTGGCTTCACCATCAAGAGATTGCACAAACAGTCTTAAGACCACATCTAAATGTTCAACATTAAAGTTCTCTGCAAAAGAGCAGAAAGTCTCAAGATGTTTTTGAGCATCAATCTCATTTTCCCCATTGAATCTAGGCAAGATCTTCAAATAATCCTGTGGCATATCATTCAACACTTGAGGTAATGCCAGGGGAGCATTTTTATTCAACAAGAAGGTTGGAACATTGGCCATTGGAGGGGGTGGAGGTAGTACAACAGTCGGATGTGTGAATGGAGGAAGAGGAGGAGGTGGAAGTGGAGTATGAATAACAATGGGAATGTACTAGACTGCAACTCGAGGGGTTGAGGGGAACAAAGGTCTGTTAACAGCAGATACTTCGGTAACTTCTTTGACCTCTTCGACCTCAGGAGTAGGGTGAAAGTTATCTTCAATTTTGACACCTCCTCTTGATGGACTATCTGAGTAGTATTCTGTATTTTCCACAGTGAAGTATGGATTTTCTACTTGGACTTCTTGAGAGGAGGAGGATGGAAAGTCTTCTGCTAGAAAAACTAGGGATTTCAGTGTGTACTGGTCGCTTTTCTTTCCAACTTCTCCTATGTATGATCTTCTCTGGGTCAGACACTAAAGGTGCTTTTGGCTGTGATGTATCTGACCTCAGGTGTGGCTTACGAGAAGCCAGGACTGCAAATAAATTTATCTAATAAACAAATGTGGAGTCATCAAAGTGAGGGATCTACAACTCTCAACTCCCCGTGCTCACCTGATTGAAGAGTGAATAAGGTTTTTTCGAGGCCCAAGGATTAAAATTTTCTCAACTTCGTTCCTCGGCAATGGCACCAGAAGATGTTGTCGCTCCTAGAGACAGCCTAGAGTTGTAATAGACCAGTGCCTAGGACATCTTATCATAGCAAGGAGCGTATAATATAATATATGAAGTTGTCAACAAACAGCTCTCATGCTATCTCCTGTAAACAGGGAAATAAACTAGAATGGGACCAAAACTTACAGACACTGATACAGGAAAAGAGATACTGCAGAGGCAAGATGTAAAACTCTAGTACAAAGCATCAGACAATTCAGAGACAACTTACTGCAAAGAGGGCCAATTCAAGTAATATATCACAGAAATAAGTTATCATCAGGTGTATGTAGTGAAAGAAATATTGAGAGAATATTAGTTGTCATTGAGCTGATATCCAGATACACAATACCACCATGCATGGGCTTACCAATCTAAGAATCCATACACAATAGTAGCGTTTTAAAAACACCCTCCCAAAGAAACTAATATAGCAGAAATATGGTTTAGATGAACAGTGGAACAGAATATCATGCATGAGCTATATTTAAAGCGCTTGACTGATCCGAGCATGGGCATCAACTAGGATGAATCCATACCAAAAATCAGCGAGCCACTCGCATTCCAAAACATGATACAGGAAAGATGGATGAAATGAAATGATCTATTGAAATAACACAATAAAGAGAAAGTTACACACTATGAAATACCAAAGACCATAATCCTCTTTAACAGATGGAACTCCTCCTCACTGAGACCCTATGGGCTCTGCGCCTTCATACAAGAGTTCTACAAAATGTATACAAAAAGCCTTTCACTACATAATTTTCTGATAAAATCTGGAACCCTTACAATGAGTTTCTTTAGGAGCTATATAGGAGAAAAAGAAAGCTCGAAAAGGGAGTAGGTGATGAGCATTTAACTCACCTCATTAAGACAAAATGGCGGAAACATTCGCGCCCAAACTGCTAAATGACTATGTTGTGCAATATGTACTATGCTTCCTACTTTCTGAAATAAATGCGCTCGGATGGAGGTCTTTTTAAACACAGTATGAGAGTACAACCACATGAACATTCCATCCTTTCCTGAAAGAAAATTCGGCTGAAATGAAACCTGGAGGGTATTGTTTCTTGTGCATTGTACCCTCTAGGTGATCCTTGATATCTTTGATCTGGTACTTTTGTTGTTTAAACATTAAATCTGAGCTCAAAATCTTCAATTGCAGTTATTGAATCCTTCAATCTCCCACTGATACTCTTTGCCGCAACATTAATGTCTTCACCTGCAAAAATCTGTGCTTTGAATGACTCTGGAGGGTTTGATGGGTTTTAACCCTACTGCTTTAATGGAAGTCTTGTCGGCATATCTTCCCGGGCCTTTCTTCATAATTCAGCTCTGAAAAATGGTCCTTTGACGTGCTCTCTATCACAGTAATAGAGACTCTGAATCATGACGATTTACTGCCGCTTGCACCCTGCAAAACACGGAACTTAGTTATGAAAGCTATGCATAGGGAGAATGGCTATGGAGGGCGGAGGAATGATAGTGCGGCGATGGTGAAACAATGGTGAATAATGCAATAAAATGGTACGAACTGTGACCTATAGGGTTTTGACGGAGAAATGCATCGTGAACCATTCGATTGTGGTCCAGTGGTGGGGATCGACGGCGGAGATTGATCCGTGGAATGACTTATGAACATTAGAGGAATACATATGAAACATAAGACTTTAATGTAAAATATGAAAATTTGAGCTGCGGAGGAAATACAGAGGAAATGCATGAAATCTAATGGAAATGCGATGGGAATGAAAGTACTAGGTGGGGCCCGTACGGAAATCGTGATCTGAGATCGAGAGAGGGAGGTAATCGCAATCGCAAGAACAGAAATTGCGATGCGATTGAAGGAGCAGGCGCGATCAGGAGACTTAACAAAAACAATGCGATTGGAAACGTTTGCGATTAGCGCAGGTCGTCCGATCTACGCAGTAGATCAACGGTGCAGAACACAGCGGAGGACTTAACAACAAAATACAATCGCATCGGAGTTTTCCGGTGGTAATAAAGGAAATGCGCCCGCCCGACGCTCCGATTGCGATTGGCGCTTAAGACTTAAGTGCTTGGTTTTAGCGCTGGGGCGTATGGGGGAAGTGGTTAAGGGGCTTGCGGCAAAGGGGCTAGGCCCTTAATATAAGGTGGGAAAGTGGGTTTTTGCCCAATTTAAGTGCATTTTAAGGATTGGGAAGGAGAACGATAGGAGGATAAAAGGGGAAATTAGCGAAACAAAGGGCAAGGGTAGAATTCAAAGGGGATTTTGGGTATGATTCTGAGGGTAAAGGAAGACTTTGACAGGGGGAAAAAAGGGGTAAAAAGGGACACTCTGCAAGGATGCAAAGGGCGAATAAAGGCCTTTGGAGCACATATTTTTATTAATCAGTGAGACTTACTGACTCCAGAACAGCAGAGGGAAAGGGATTAAAGAGCAGGGAATCATGAAAGGCTTCAAGGATGATGTCTTTTCAGGAGGAATCCATTCTTTGAAAGCTTAAAGACAGCTTGACCCCTTGTTTGCTTGTCAGAGATTAATAAGGGGCTAACATGATCAACAGATTCTATGAGAATCCTTTGAGTCCTTAGATCCTTTTTCATATATTTAGATAGTGCTTGCTCTTCATATGGTTTGGAGACTTTTCCTTTGACATGATTAATAACTTCATTTTCATTGAGGACTAGGTCTATCCTCCTTTTACATGCAAGGAATTTTGATGAATCAACCAACTTGTTGATCTCCTTGCAAAATAAAGTCATTTTACTAGATTTAGATATAGAAGTATAAATACTTGTCAAGTGAAGATGAACTCCTCAACTTGATGCCTTGATGCTTCTTTGATGATCTTCAAGGATGTTTGAGATAAGGATTCTCTTTTGAGATGAAATCCTTTGCTTTATGAGAGGGACATTGCCTTGATATCTTTGATGATAACGACAACCCCTTTCTTCTTTTACCCTTGAATGTGAAACTTCAAAATGCTTTAAAGTCCTTCGTTTCCCTTTGATGATTAATTGAGCGAGGATCCCAAGAAAGTTTCAAGTGTAGATGTCTTCTTTGAACGAACTAGGGTTTTGACTTCCTTGTAGCTTTTGTCTTCAAAATGCCTTGGAGATGAGAGGATCTCCTTGATTCTTTGAAGCCATTGATATCCATCTAAAACCTTGATCTTTGAGAGCTTGAGTATCCCTTGTTGAACTGCCCTTCCTTGACTAGTCACATTAGCTTTGATACCATGTTGTGAAATCTAAGGCATAGATATTAGATGATTTCTCTTATAATGATAACTGCTTGTGAGGACTTTTTACTTTTCTTAATTAGGTTCTTCTTGTACTTGATTATTATTATGTGTTCTTCTTCATCAAACAGCTACCAAACCATAAAGAACAATGAGACAAAGGACACAAGATGTAGGCGATCAGCCATGGCCAAAACCTTTCCAACCTGAGAGGAAAACCCACAAGAATTCTTCTTCTTATAGAATCTTCAATTGACGAATTCCGAGACCTAGACCCTTGACCAAGAACCCCTCCAAGACCAAGTCAATGCTTCCTTTTGAACATATTCTTCTGCCAGCAACTTCGACCTACTCAGCAACTGCAACTTCGACTTGCCCAGAAATTGCAACAACAATGAGATCAATAACGATACACAAAATTTAATGCCCAAACATGTTTCTCATTTGTCCATTAATAAGAAAACCAAAGGGCTCTCGTACAAGGGATCATGTCCCTTTACAAACCCTAGTACAATACCAAGTATAATACAAAATACATATACAAAATACCTGGGTTGAGGCTAAGTCCTTTCAGCTCTCATCTACCCTAATCATTGGTTGTCCTTTGCCACCAAACCCTTCAGCTATTTTTTGTAGCACACAGGGAACTCCTTGCGCTCCTCAAAGTGCCCAGCCAGCTCTTTTTAGGCTCACAGTCAACTCTTTGCCCACCTGGCAGCTCCACTATCAGCATCTTTAGCCTAGGATTATCCTTTTAGCCCCTGGCCTTCTAGCTGTAACATCCATATCTCACCTTCAGCCTCCCTTTTTAGCCTCAGACTGCTCCTTTAGTCATCCTCAAGCCCTTGACCTGCCTTTAACAGCCCTCATGTCCCTTGTTGCCTACTACTTAGGACCTCGGCCATCCCCTTCAACCTTCAAGGACTGCAACAACCCCTAACAAGCCTCCCTTTTCCCTTGGCCAACTGCCGTATAGGCCTCGTCTAGCCTGGGGTTTCCTTATCTAGGCCTCAGCCACTCTTCTGCTGGCTTGGATGACCATACCAAGGTCCTTTAGGTTGTGGTTTGCCCTGTTTAGCCTGCTTGTGGCCTTGCTCCAACAAACCTAGCCTCTACCCCGGCTATCTCAAATGCTTCTTGTTGGCTGACAGACTCCATAACTCGGCCTCAGACAGAACTCTTTGTTGCATCCTTCAAGCCTTTACTCAGCCTCCTTCTCCCTTTGGCAACGAATCCCTTTAGCTAACCAAAACACAAAAAACTCAATACTTTGCTTGTTGCAGCTCCACTAGGGTTGTCTTGCGGCTAGGTCACTTTAGCCTCCTCCACTCCACAAGATGAATGTCCTTCTCTACTTGGGATAATGTCTTAGCCCATCCTTTGGCCTTCAATATATACTTTTCCTTTAGGTGTCTTGGTAGCCCTCTTTGTCCTTCAAGAGACCCTACTTCACCAATCAACAATAAATTAGAATATAAAATTCACTTTCTTGCCCATTCCTCTGGGTCAAAACTCCAAACTCAACTACAAAGCCCCCAAAGGCTTTTCCACTCAGAAATACCTTTCGACCTACCAAATTTCGACACTCCCTCTTAGTGAGGAAGGTATTTCCACCACTACCTGGGGTTGGAAGTGGCCCTACCTTTGAATCTAATCCACAACCACATCCCTCTAGAAGACCTGGATCTTTGAAAACACCATGCTCCTAAAAGCCTCCCACTTTAGAGCATACTACATGGCCATCCAAACCACGACTTCCCTTGTTCCTAGAAATCTCCAACTCCATGACTTTTGCTTGCATGGTCGTGACTTTTCTTGCATGATCATGACTTTCCTTCCATGGTCCATGACTTCCTTGCATGTACCATGGCTTTCCTTGCGTGCACCATGACTTCCTTGCATGGTCTACAACTTTCCTTACACGCACCATGACATTCTTTGCATGGTTTGTGACTTTCCTTGCATGGCCCAGAAGACTCCACCCTCTTGCTTGAACCTAAAAGTTAGACTTCCACTGAGTGGTTGACTATCCCTCTTAGCCTACACAACCTCCTCTTGGCTCAGTCTGCTTTCCCTCCCATAAATTGTTGTAACTGAACTTGTATCCTTTCAAGGTCATCCCCAAGCTGCAGTTGAACACTTGGTCTCATCCACTCTAGACCACAGCAACTCAACTCTGTAAGTGTCCTCATCCTCTTGGGTCAAACACCTCATATGCATATGGCTCCACTGTTGGATGTGCAACTTTGCAACCCAATAAAGATACTATCTCACAATCAACCAGCCATCCACATGGAGCCACCTCATCCATGCCAAAGCACTCCTTGCCAAGGCATATAAGTTGTCTCAACTTACTTTGACAAATCAACAGAAGTCCATCAACGATGTCGGCCATCTGCCACTCAACATACTATTGTGCACCGAGTTGTCCACCAATCCACTAGGATTCTGGCCCTATCTCGTCACCAAACCAGTCAGACCACATCTCCAACCTATTCTTTGTTGAACCTCAAGCTGCATGTCTAACCAACTCACTTGGTAACATTGTTGCTCCCTTCAACAATCTCATAGCTCCCTCCTAGAGTTGACGCTTGTGCACACTCTGATTTAGTCGCCCTTCAAAGTAGCTATGAGACTATGAGATTGTTGATAGAACATACCAGTAGATTGACAGAAGACAAGCCAAAAACAAATAAGTGTGTTGGTGCGTTACGACAGTCAACATGATGCTTCAACCAGCAAAGTCTCAATTGGTCAGCTAACCAGTAATGTCACACAACCCTCAGATCAGCGAAACAGTCAACTCAAAAGTCAACCTAGAAAAGTCAACACAAAACAACAAGTAAAAGTCAACACAGCACAGTCTACAGTCAACCTTTGACCTCGGTTCTTGTGCCAAAATGTACGGACTGCAGAAATCGAAGTCTATGCCAAAATTCAGCTCCTTTTGACCATGCATTGACCAAAGTCAACGTTGGTCAAACATACAGTGGAAACCCTAGCTGCAGTAGAAAATGTCTTCGTCCTTCTCCCATGTGTGAACCACAGATTTGCCTCCAAGTAGATCGAACCAATCAGAAGTGGAGAGAAACATGTGTGTGATGAGGAGATGAGTGAAATGTCCTCCAACGTTGACTTTATTTATATCCATCACTGAGGGTGTGTGACACATTTGCTGGGGTACAAAACCTGAAAGCCAACCTGCACATATTTGAATATATTAGAAAATAAATTCAAAATAAATGTTTTGCTCATCGGATCAAGGTGATCTTTAGATCGATCTTGCACCTCTCCGAAAGAGGAACCCAATAAAAATATTGGTATCTTCATCTGATCATCACAACATGGAGTTTGGACCTAGTTGTCCAAATTAACAAATTTTCATGCCCTTCAGACTCAAAAAATCACTCACATACAGCTTGATCCTAGAAATTCATGCCCACAGCCTGCCTTGAATTTTGAGTCTCAAACTGCCTCGAAATTTGAGCTCTAAAAACCTCAAAAAAATGTTCATCCACCGTCGAACAGCCTCGAATTCGTGCCTCCTCTTTGCAACAAATGCAACCCAACTGCCTTGAAAATTGTGTTGTCTTTGCCTCTAATTATGTGCCTACTCTCTGCAATGGAATCGTGCTGCCTAGCTATTTTCTTTACTGTTGTACCTATTGTACTTTGCCTTTTATCTACTAAACTTCTCCCTTGTCTCTCATCCTTTTCTCCAAATCTCATGAAGAATAATTGCCTCTTCACTCCCCCTTCTCCTTTTATAAAGTCATTAATTACTAAAACCATTGAATCTTTCCATCTCAAGATCAACAGTTGTGACTTAATCTCTAATCGAAATGACTTAAGTTGTTAAAATAGTAGCAAGTAAGGTCTTCTTTGACTTGTGCCTTAGTCAAAGAGACCACAAGCAGCCTTTCTTTAGCATGCACAAGTTCCTATCAGTTAGGATGAATTCCTAAAAGTTAGGACGAGTTCCTAAAAGTTAAGATGAGTTCCTAAAAAATAGGATGAGTTCATGAAGCAGTTTAACTCATGCAAACAGTTGGAGGCTCAGTTGTTTGTCTCCTAATGCGAGTTAGAAAGTCTCAATGGTTATCTATGGCTAGGACAAGTTACATGAGTCAGTTAGACTTAGTTAACTAGTCAATCACAAGATCGAGTCCCAAAATTAAACTTGTCAGACGAAGGCACATCATTATTCATTCTTGTATGCACAAGTTGTGTGTGTGGGAGCCTTGCAGTGAGAGCATACTCTTAGAGTAGCCAGTACGCAGAGCATAGAGAGACTTCTTGCAACCAGATGTGTACTAGGATTTAGGAGGTTTTTTCTAAATCATAGGAGCCTATTCCAACACTAGGAAATAGGAAGAAACAGGATGCAAGCAAGTAGGAGCAGAGGTCAAGGTTGCAGGTAGGGTGTTTCTAGCTAGTGTAGCTGTGAGAACAGTGAGTTTTCAATTAAAACAGCCGTCTTGTATTTGATTTAATTACTCAGAACTCTATCAATAAAATCTATAGCAAGCAAAGGGTTTTCCCAGTTGGGTTCCCTAGAAATTTGTGTTTTTGCTATCGTGTGACAATGTTTTATTTATGTTCTATTCTGCTGCAAATTGGTATAGAAATTTTGTGTCTTGGTGTTACAATAAGTTCATATTTGTTCATTCAAACAGTAGCAGAATTCCAAGGAAATTCTAAATGGTATCGGAGCAAGGAACAGAATAAATACCAGCACAAGTTGATTGGCACATCCAAGTGCAACATCATAAGGAGAATTTCTCTGAAACAGGTCGAGGTAGGCAGAAGCAGGCAACGTGGAAAAGGAGCATTATGGGCAGTGTTTCTGCGCACTATTTGTGGTGCAAACACCTTGCAAAACAGGCTGAGTTTTTCTGTGTTGTTATCGGAGTGGCCGAGCACTAGTTTAGGGTTGGTCTGTGGTCTTAAGGAGCTGGAACAACAGTATATAAGAGGACAAGTGATAGCGCAGAAAGGAGGCATCTGTGGAGAAGGGTTTGCGAAGTTTTTGAGGCAGCAGATTGTGGGATGACGTGGGTGCAGGATGCCCTAATCAGAGGGCCGAAAAAACTTCAAGTAATTGCACAGGGCCATGACCTAGAGAAGTAGAATAAGTTTGTTGGTTAAGGTATGTTGAATGCTATTCTCAAGTTGATGTTTTGCTAAGTGTATGAGGTCCTATTGGGCAGTTTGTGTGGGCAACTTGAGTACAGATTGGAGTGTTGTTAGAAGTTGATTTTTTAGCCCTAAGATTAGCCTATTGTGAAGGACTACAAAGCTAATAGTGGGCAGGTGTTGGAGAGCTCTCTAGGGAAGCAGGATGGTGTACCAAGGATTGAGAGCAGATCGTTGTTTAGAAGGAGACTCTAACTTCATCTCTTGGAAAGCGAGGATCACGATAGTATTGGAGGATGATGGGGTGGGAGAGTTTATCAAAAATGCAATTCCACCACCACAAGATCCCCAACAGTTGGCCCAGCATAATAAGAATGATATCAAGGCCAGGAGGATTATTATATAAGGGGTCAGAGATCATATAGTTCCTCATATTCATGAGAAGAAGACAGCATATGAGATGTTTCAAGCCATCTTACAATTATATTAGGGTACCAGTGATACCAGGAAGCTTGCTCTTAAGGAGAAGCTAAGGAGTATCCAGATAAGCAAGGATAAGCCCATCGTCACGTATTTGTCAAAGTTCACTCAAGTACAAGATGAGCTAGGTGGTGTGGTTGTGACTGTACCAAAGCATGACCTTGTGAGTTTTGCTCTTCTAGGACTTCACAAGTCTTGGTATGGTTTCCAAGATGCAGTAAGTGGCAGAGAAAATTTTCCCAGTTGGGAGAGGCTATGGATTGACTGCGTTCAGGAAGAGATCTGGAGAGCGACCATAGATGGTAGAACGATGACGTCAGAGGACGAGAACAACTTTGCCTTAGAAGGCAAGAGTAGAAAGGCTAAGGGCAAAAAGGGCCAAGGAGTGTTCGAGTCCAGTCATAAGGGCAAGAAGAAGGATTTAAGCAAGATCAAGTCCTTCAATTACCATGAGTTTGGACACTATGCCACTAAGTGTCCTAAGTGGAAGGAGTCCAATGAGGATCATGTCGCTAGATCAGCGGAGGTAGATGCGTTTTCTGCCCAGTTTCAGAAATATTTCTCATTGATAGCTTGCATGGCAAGCTCAACAGACAACAGTGTATGATATATTGATTCAGGAGCATCCTTCCACATGATCGGGAACAAGAAGTGTTTCAGCCACCTGAAGGAGAAAGACATGCAGTTTCAAATTGAATTAGGAGATGATGATCAGTATGCAACTAGTGGTGTTGGCCTTGTCAGATTTCAGAGGGAGTTGGGTAATCCTCTTCATCTTAGAGATGTCCTCTATGTTCCAGGATTAAAGCAGAATCTTGTTTTGGTAGCTACCCTTGAGGACAAGGGTTATGATGTCATCTTCGGCAGAGGCAAGGCCCAACTCCAACACTTAGCTTCTGGATGTAAGAAGCAGATAAGTGTGAGGATGAAGGTAAAGACAAGCACAGCTTTAAGCAACAAGGCATAAGTTCTCAGAAGATATAAGTGATAGTTGAGCGAAAGCAAGACAAAGCTCTCAAGATAGAGCCTCATCCAGTGTCTCAATTTGAGTCTAATCTAGTTGGCAGTTAGGTCGACCAGCAAGATGATGAGGAGCATAGCCTAGGGCGAGTGGAGGCAGCCACTCAATCAGAGACTCACAATATAGGGAGAGTTTGAGCCAAGTGGAAAGAGAATTTGTTTAAGGGAGATCAGAAGAGAGTTGGATCTTCCAGTATCACCTTCATGCAGCTACAAACGTACACAGAGTAGATAACACTTATGATTGAAGTGATGGACTCGCAGAGCATGGTTGGAAAGAATAGGTTTTCAGATCAGGTTCCACAAAAGAAAGTAGGGAAGTCTTCTAGTTCAGAGGGAACAGTTGCAACAGCGAAGAACGTGGTAGTGTTAGAGACAAATCCAAGTGGACAAGGTTCTTCCATAAGCACCTTCCTTGCTAAGAGGGAGTGTTGAAAATAGTAGTGAGTAAGGTCTTCTTTGACTTGTGCCTTAGTCAAAGAGACCACAAGCAGTCTTTCTTTAGCATGCACAAGTTCCTAAAAGTTACGACAAATTTCTAAAATTTGGGACAGGTTCCTAAAAGTTAGGACAGGTTCCTAAAAATTAGGATGAGTTATGAAGCAGTTTAACTCATGCAAATAGTTGGAGGCACAGTTGTTCGTCTCCTAGTGCGAGTTAGAAGTCTCAATGGTTATTTGTGGCTAGGATGAGTTACATGAGTTAGTTCAACTCAGTTAACTAGTCAACCACAAGACCGAGTTCCAATAATAAACTTGCCAAATTTAGCTAATGCGAATTGCTTATAAAGAGGACGAAGGCACATCATTATTCATTCTTGTATGCACAAGTTGTGTGTGTGAGAGCCTCGCAGTCAGAGCATGCTCTTGGAGCAGCCAGTAAGCAAAGCATAGAGACTTCTTGCAGCCATAAGTGTGCTAGGATTTAGGAGATTTTTTCCTAAATTATAGAAGCTCATTCAAACACTAGGAAATAGGAGAAACAGGCCGTGCTGTGAGCGCAGGCTGGGAGGCAGGCAAGGTGTTTCTAGCTAGTACTATGAGAATGAAGAGTTAAATTAATAACTAGGTCCAAACTCCATGTTGTGATGCTCAGATTAAGAGGCTAATATTTTTGTTGGATTCCTCTTTCGGAGAGGTGTAAAATCCATATAAAATATATCTTAATCCGATGAGTAGAACATTTATTTTGAATTTATTTATAATAAATTATATGTGCAGGTCGGCCTTAAGGTTTCACACCCCCAGCAGATGTGTCACACACCCCAACGATGGATATAAATACATGCAAAGTTGGAGAGCATTTCACCACAACTCTACCTTCTCATCCGACGAGTACGCAGCTCTGAGGACAATTTCAGCTCTCACGCGTGGGAAGAAGGAGACAACCAGAGCGCCAAGAAGAAGGACGAAATTTCTGCAGCCAGGGTTTTCAACGAAGTTTGACCAGCATTGACTTTGGTCAACGCATGGTCCGAAAGGGCTGAAAATTGTTGGAGAGTTCGATTTTGGGAGGCCGTACACATTGGCACAGAAATCGAGGTCAAAAGGTTGACCAAACTTGTTGCTGCGTTGACTTTTAGCTTGCTGCCCTGCGTTGACTTTTCTGGACAGCGTTGACTTTTCTGGAGTTGACTTGGGTTGACTCGGTCGCTGATTGGAGGATTGTTGTGACACATTCTGGGTTGGCTGATCAAGGAGACTTAGCTGGTTGAAGCATCCTGTTGACCGCCGTAACGCACCATCACATTTTTCTGTTTCTGGTTTGTCTTCTATAAGATCCACTGATATGTTCTATCAGCATTTTACTTAACCATTTGTGTGATTGCTGTAATAAAAGTAAAGTTGCATCAAGCATAGAACATCTACAAAAATTTACATGGTATCGGAGTTGAGGTGAAGACAAGCCCTATCTTTAGCAATCACCATCAAAGAATATGGGTTCCACAAGTTATGAATTCAAGGAGAATGACAAGCTGACTGGAAGGGATGACTTCCATGCCTGGAAGATGATATTAGATCTCAAATTGGAAGACCATGATCTCATGGATCATGTACTAGGTAAGATACAAGAACCTCCATCCAATGCTACTGCTGCTGCTAAAAACAAGTATAAGAAGGGGGAGATCAAGGCAAAGCTGATGATCAGGGAATCCATACATAAAAGTCTGGTTGCCTATATATCTAAGCTAGGCACATCCAAGGAGATGTATGATAAATTGATCCTTATGTTCAAAGTAAACAATGTGAACCAAGTGTTATTCCTCAAGAATAAATTGAAGAATATGAAGAAGGGTTGGGATGAGTCTGTTCAAGCTTACTTTCTGAAATTGACCGAAACAAGGAACAATCTGCTGGCTATTGGGGAGACAATAGCTGATCGTGAGATGGTTCTCACCGCACTTGGAGGACTCCCATATGAATGGCAAGTATTCACTACTACCATTCTCAATAATAATACCATTCCTAACTTTGACGAGCTTCTGTCTAGATGTATGCAAGAAGAAACAAGAATGAAGGAATTCGAAAATGACATAAATGCTGCCTATGGTGCTCATTCTCGAAAGAAGAACTTTGGTGGTCCTAAGGACAAAGGAAGAACAAGGACTCAAGAAAAGAAGGGTAAGTGTTTCACTTGCCATAGGCCTGGTCACTATGCTAGAGAATGCCCCTTCAAGAAGGATTCTCTCGATAGTGATGATAACAACAACAATCGAAGGAATGGGAATCGAAGAAACGACAAATCCAAAGGAAAGAGGAAGGCTCACTTTGGTGGAAACAATCAACCTTCTAAAAGGTCTAGGAACACCAGGTATGAGGAGTCTAATGCCGTTGATAAAAGAAATGAGTATATTCTTGTATCTGCTCTCTCTGCTACATCTTCGCCCGACACTATGGATGTCTGGCTAATCGATAGTGGTGCCTCAAGACACATCACTGGATTCAAGGAAGCACTCTCTGACATGGTTGAGAGGGATACTAATCTAGAAATTATCCTTGGAGATAATGCCACATATCTCGTGAAAGGGACAGAGACTGTGACCCTCCACTTGTCTCAAGGACAAGTCCTACATTTGCAAGATGTACTCTATGTACCAAAATTGAAGAAGAACTTTGTGTCTGTATTAGCCATGGAAGACAAAGGGTTTAATGTAACATTCTCTGATGGAAAGGTGCTCATGTGGAAGAAGAGCTTCAAGGAAGCTATCTTGATTGGTTTTAGAGTTGGCACACTCTACCAGGTTGGAGGGAGTCTGCTGGGAGCAATGACATGTGATACTATCTGACAAACCGAACTATGGCACCGAAGGTTTGGACACCTTCATTACAAGGCCCTTCCCGAAGCAAGGAAGGTGGTGATAGGGATGTCTGACTTTGGAAATAATCATGAAGGTGTATGTAAGGGCTGTGCCGAAGGAAAGCATACAAGGGGACCTTTCCCCTCAAGTGTCACAAAGACATCTGATATTTTGCAACTGGTCCATTCTGATCTATCTCGTATGTTGCCCGTGACATCCCTGGGAGGATGTTCTTACTACATGACATTCACTGATGACTTCTCTCGCAAAACCTGGATATACTTCTTGAAGAAGAAGGATGAGGCTTTCATGTGGTTCCGTACCTTCAAAGCCTTGGTGGAAAATATGACCGAAAGAAGATCAAGATTTTGAGAACCGACAATGGCACTGAATATGAGTCAAATGAGTTCAAAGACTTTTGCAGAGAAGCTGGCATTAAGAGGGAGACTACTACTGCATATACTCCTGAGCATAATGGTGTTGTTGAACGCAAGAATAGGACTATTGTGGAAGCTGCCCGTGCCATGCTATGTGACCAGGGTTTACCGAAGTTTCTGTGGGGAGAAGCTGCAAATACTGCTGTGTACATTCAAAACCGATGCCCTCATTCCGCTCTGGACTCCAAAACTCCCGAAGAGGTTTTCACTGGTAAGAAACCTGATGTCTCACATTTTAGAATTTTTGGATGTCCCGTTTACTTTCATGTGCCGAAAGAAAAGAGAAGCAAGCTGGATGCTTCTGGGAAGAAAGGAATGTTTGTGGGCTACAGTGAGACTTCTAAGGCCTATAGAGTCTATGTACTTGGTCAAAGGGAAGTAGAGATATGCCATGATGTCACTTTTGACGAAGATGCTTCCCTGAAGAAAGTAGTAGATCTTCCAAGATCTGAAGAAAATCATGAAGAAAGGCCTGGAAATCAAGAAGAACCGCAGGATGAGACAATGCTTGATATTGAAGGACCAATGGACCCTATTGATCCATCTCCTTCACTGGGAAAGAGACCATCATGGCTCAGGGACACCCTCGAAGATGCTGAGGGTCATGCTGCCCCAAGGGGGACATTCCGAGAAAGCAAGAAGCCGTGTAGATACCAAGGGTATCTAGCCGCCATGAGTACTATTGTACAATCTGAACCTGGATCTTTTGCTGGATCTTTTGAGGAAGCCATCAAGCATCAAGTCTGGAAGGATGCTATGCATGAAGAATATGAGTCTATTATGAAGAATGATGTCTGGGATGTGGTCCCGAGACCAAAGGACAAATCTGTTGTCACCACTAAATGGCTCTACAAGATCAAACATGGATCTGATGGGAGTGCTGAAAAGTTTAAGGCAAGGTTTGTTGCCCGTGGCTTCTCTCAAAAGGAAGGAATAGACTATGATGACATATTTGCACTTGTGGCACGATATACCACCATCCGATCAATCATAGCCCTTGCTGCTACGCAAGGATGGAGTCTTCATCAGATGGATGTTAAGAGCGCTTTTCTGCATGGTGCAATAAAGGAAGAGGTGTATGTAGAACAACCTCTGGGATTTGAAGTTCAGGATCGAGACACTCACGTCTGCAGGTTGAAGAAAGCCCTCTATGGGTTAAAGCAAGCACCCAGAGCTTGGTACGAGAGGATGGATAGTTACTTGATGAAGCTGGGCTTCACTCGAAGTAATGTTGATTCGAACCTTTACTTCAAGGTTGTACAGGGGAAGCCTCTCATTCTGGTGCTGTATGTGGACGACCTCTTCCTAACAGGTGCTGACCCTCTCATTCATCAATGCAAGAGGGAGCTCGCTGCTGAGTTCGAGATGAAGGACCTAGGACTGATGCACTACTTCCTAGGCCTGGAGGTCTGGCAGAGACCTAGAGAGATTTTCCTTTCTCAAGGAAAATACATTGTGAAACTTCTAGAGAGATTTGGTATGGTGGACTGCAAGTCCGTGTCAACACCAATGGAACTCAACTTCAAGAAGTTGAGTGGCAGCGCTGCTAGGCCTATCTTGGCCAATCCTACTGAGTATCGTCAACTCATAGGAGCTTTGATGTTCTTAGTGAACACTCGACCGGATATATGTTTTGCAGTGAACACTTTGAGTCAACAGATGGTTGAGCCTCATCATTTTCACTGGGTTGGTGCCAAGAATCTTTTGAGATATCTTCGGGGCACGATAAACCATGGGCTGAGATACATTGTCGGGAGTGTGACACTCCGTGGATATACTAATGCCGATTGGGCCGACAGTGTGGTGGATCGTAAGAGCACATCGGGATGCTTCTTCAATCTTGGTTCTGCTTCGATCTCATGGATGAGCAGGAAGCAGAAGTCAGTGGCTTTGAGCACCGTGGAGGCCGAATACATTGCTGCTAGTATGGCCTGTTGTGAAGCAGTTTGGTTGCGGAAGCTCTTTAGTGAGCTGTTTGGACATGTGCTAGATACCACTGTGATACTCTGTGATAATCAGAGTGGGATTCGTATGACTGAGAATCCCGTGTGCCACGACCGATCCAAGCATATTGATATCAGGGACCACTTTATCCGGGATATGGTACAGCGAGGCGCCGTAAGGCTCGATCATATAGGAACTAATGAGCAGGTCGCGGATATTCTCACTAAGCCCCTGGGGAAGGTCAAGTTCCTAACCTTCCGTGAGAGTCTTGGTATCGTGGAACGACCCTATGATGTGGGTCCCGTTGGACGATGAGCTCTGGGAGCTCTGGGGGGCTTTGGGGATAGCTTCTCGGAGCTATAAGCACTCATAATGCTTCTGCCCCACCCTTGTGATTATTGAGTTGGTTCGCCTCTCATTTATCTGTGCCCCATATGCATCCTACCCATTGAGTTCAGGGCTCATGGGAAGTACCTCTCATTTGGCCAATGAGGTGGGAAAGGCTAGAGACTAGTAGCAAAGACTGATGGACGCATCAGAACTTGCCGTACTCTCTATCTAGGATGGCACGGTCCAACCACTTGATCTGGGATCAAGTTTAGTGAGGTCTGGGACCTTTGCCTGACTTCGGGTCAGATGAACCAACTTTGGGTTGGTTGGATACTCTTTATGAGTTTGATAGAGGTTTTGAACCTCTGGACTGATTATGTCAGTCGGGGGATGATGTTTTTGTGACTGACCCACTTCTGTTCTCAAATAAAGAGGCCAGCAAAGCAAGTTACGGTGGGATGACGCACGATGTTTGATTGCACTGATGGATGGAGTTCTCCCTAGTTGAGAGGGAGTGTTAAATTTGGACAACTAGGTCCAAACTCCATGTTATGATGCTCAAATTAAGAGGCTAATAATTTTGTTGGATTCCTCTTTCGGAGAGGTGTAAAATCCATATATAATATGTCTTAATCCGATGAGCAGAACATTTATTTTGAATTTATTATTCATAATAAATTATATGTGCAGGTCGGCCTTAAGGTTTCACACCCCCAGAAGATGTGTCACACGCCCCAATGATGGATATAAATACAGGCAAAGTTGGAGAGCATTTCACAACAACTCAACTCACATCTTCTTCTCTCATCTGATTTAGTACGAGCTCATTGGAGGACAAGTTCAGCCCACACGTGTGGAGAAGAAGAACGAAATCTGTACGGCTGAAGGGAAGGACGAATTTCTGCAGCTAGGGTTTTGCTGGAAGTTTGACCAGCGTTGACTTTGGTCAACGCATGGTCCGAAAGAGCTGAAACTTGTTGGAGAGTTCGATTTTGAGAGGCCGTACACATTGGCACATAAATCGAGGTCAAAGGGTTGACCAAACTGTTGCTGCGTTGACTTTTAGCTTGCTGCCCTGTGTTGACTTTTCTCCGACAAATAAGACTTTTTTGGAGTTGACTTGGGTTGACTCGTTCGCTGATTGGAGGACTGTTGTGACACATTCTGGGTTGGCTGACCAAGGAGACTTTGCTGGTTGAAGCATCCTGTTGACCGCCGTAACGCACCACCAAAAATTTCTGTTTCTGGTTTGTCTTCTATAAGATCCACTTATATGTTCTATCTGCATTTTACTTAACTATTTGTGTGATTGCTGTAAGAAAAGTAAAGTTGCTCCAGGCATAGAACATCTACAAAAACTTACAAATATGCTTTCTTTGTTGCAACAAACCTCAAAATAGGCTTGAATTTGACCAATACATTTTTGCCAATCAGATATTAGCAACATATGTCACTATCATATGAAGAACATTTCTGTGATTCCTGTCATCTTGTAATAGCAGTACAAGCTGGGGCAGTGTTCAAATTTGACGGCTTAGTCCATACTTTTATTTGAAGTGTTTTTTCTTTAACCTTCCCATCCATATTGAAATATCTAAATAAACCATGGAATATTCATTTTTCAAGATAACTGATTCACTCTGATGCATATCCAATATATTACTATACCTTGGAGGCATTCCAACAAATGAAAAACAATTATAGCCACAATTTTTTTTAGATACGTGTTTATATTAGCTTTCAATATTAAACACATAAAAATATCAATGCTAAAAATATTCTAATTATTATGGCATAGGCCTAATGGTTAAGAGCATGTGTTTCCTCCTAAGAGGTCACAGGTTCAAATCCAGAGGGGGTAGAGTATGTATGCCTTCGTAGACTTTAGCAGTCAAATCACTGCGCAGAGGTCAGTCATTTGTCCCGTAAAGAAGGGGGTCTCATACACCAATTTGGTGTCTAGCTTGGTCGTGACCTTAAAATTGGATTATCATTATTAGTATTATATCTCTAAGTCAAGTATTCAAGTTTAAACTTTAATCCTCAAATGCTCGAATTGATATATTATAATAATATATTAATAACTATAAAGAAGTTTTAAGTATTGTTTCAATATACTATACTTTGGTTCAATGTGTTGTTTTAACTATACATTTTAAAGCAAACGACTGGGTTCTTCACAATTTATATATATATATATATATAGCAAAGTTCCACCAAGTTTCCATGATGGAGGGACACAGGGATGAAGAGACATACAGAGGAGGCATGAGGGAGCACCCCTAAATTTTATGGAAATTTTGGGGAAGTCATATGATAGGAGCACGGGAGTCGTTTGACAACCTAACAGATTGGGACTCAGAGATGCATGAATTTGGTATTGATACAAAAGATGCAGTGAATGGAATTGGGGCATTGATATCCAGCTTGAGTCAAGAGGCATGTTGAAAGTGAAGGACGTGCTATGGGTGCAAACACTCAGAAGAAGTTTGCTCCCAGTGTCTATGATAGAGAATAAGGGATTTGTTGTTAGCATTCCAAGATGGACAGGCATTGATCAGATCCATGGGATCTAACTCTAACAATGGCGATGTCATTGGAGTTAGAGAAGGAAAATTGCATAGGCTAAAGGCCCAGCATATTTGAGCAATCGCAAGTAGTAGGATAGTGACAAAGAATAAGGAGCAGGAAGCCACAAAGGTTGTACCAATGCTGCGGGGGAGCACTCCACCACCCTACCCCTCCCACCCCTCCTCCCCCTCGCTCTAGCTCTCGATGCATGCTCTGCACAGAAGCACTCAGGGAGCGACCCCGGGAGCATGCTCCCAAATCTCTCTTGATTAGGAGTGGAGCGATTTTCGGGAGAGCACACCTACAAAAAAAAAAAAAATCGCTCCCTAGCTTTTCTTCGCAAAAATAATTTTCCTCCACTGTTCAACACCCTTCTAAAAGTATGTGACAAAGTTAGAGAGAAGAAACAGGGTTGGAACAAAAAATTTTACATGCTCCCTGTTACCCACCACTTCGTGGGTGATATCCCTAGGAGAATTTTTTTCTACATGATGGTCCTCAGCGGGCAGCTAGCAACCCCTTGCATCCATCAACTAGTGCACTATGACATTTTTGCGCCACCTGAGCCAGCGATGTGGTCCCTCACCTATCTGTATTGATCATATGTTTGGAGGTGGGCCTCCCGAACCCAAAGGTATGTCTTGTCATTTAATAATTGAGTATTGAATTTACTTATCATGGAAACTTTTGGGCATGGATTAATGGGGTGATTCAGCAGAAAGAGTGGGCTTAGATTGTGCTCCTGTCCCCCTAACCTCTTTTGGATGTTACCCTTGGATTTTCGTCTCATGGGATCTCCTTTACTGACCATTTGGTTTTAGTGTGGTACTACTTGGGAAACCCCAACTTTGGTTGTGTGGTCCTGCTCCCTTATCCACATATAGCACATCCCTTCCACTCACTTTAGCCCCATTCATCATCTCTCCCACCTAGGTCCACATTTCTGTTGAGATTTTGGGTTAGCATTGGATGTGCTCTAGCTCCGAAATTTTGTGGAGGAGCTGGAGTACATGAGATCTCCAAGACCCAAAAAGCGTTTGGAGAAATTCCATCTGGTATGATAGTTTTTCCATCTGGTATGATAGTTATTCAAATAATTAATCTTTTTAATTAAGGACCCTAAGTCTAACTTAGGAAAATTAAAAGATTAAAGTGAATTAAGTTAAACATGTGATGAGAATGTTGTAAGTGACATGGATCAAGTAGCTTATAATCTTAGTCGTTGAGTAGAGATTAGATCACGGTCATTGGTTTGCCAACAAGAAAAGTATAAGAGAAGAGCTCGGGCTCAGTTGGAGAATACACACATTAGCAGAGCACTGAAGCTAAGTCAAAATTCTAGGGCATGGTTTGCTAAGAATTTCGAAGCAAGTTTGCATTGCAATGAGGGGCAAAGATTGGTAAGGGATGATCTGATCTAAGGCCAAGAATACAACAGCGACAGAGAGGCAGTGTACTAGGCAGAGCAAAGGCCAGATAGAGATAAGCAGTTCAGCCAGAGCCACGCAAAAGGCAGCACAGAGGCAGCAGCAACCCTTCAGGGGTGACATAGACCCAGTTAGGGCAGCGCAGGGACAACATAAGCCCTAAGAGGCTAACGCAGGCTCATCCAGGGCAGCGCAGATGTTGATGCAAGCCAGAAAGGCTGACACAGAGGGCTGAGGGACAACGTTGGGGTTTCCGGTGGGCCAGAAAGCGCTCGAGTTCTGTAAATTCCATTTGAGGGTGTGAATCAGCCATATTTTCTATCTCCGAGTCAAAGACGTATTACTGCCATGTAATTTCTCTGTAGGGCGAACCATTTTGATGCCAAGATATTGTTGTATTCAGATTCTACATAATAGTAAAACCCTTTAGAGCTTAGCTGCACCGGTTTTCCCGCATTGGGTTTTTTCGGGGACATTTGTCCAAAAAATTTGTGTCACTTTGTCATGTGTGCAAGATGTTCAGTAAATTATCTGCAAATGTGTAGAATGCAGTTGTGTTTAATTAGTTGATTTCAGTGAATAATTCATAAAACTAACTTGTAAGTTAAATCAAGTACGAAAATTAAACCAAGACACTCCAGTAGGATTTCTGTTTTGAAATTTTCACATGGTATCGGAGCATTCAAGATCAAGCTGAATCACCAACAAAACGCGTGAAGAATTTTTTGCTCCAGAGAAGGCAGTTGAAGTCTCGAAAGGGCAGGGCAACACCAAGAGGACGCAATCCCAGCAGAGGCCACGCAAGGGCTGATGCAGTCCCAGCTGAGTGACGCAGAGGCAGTGCAGTGCCTTCCAGAGTGACGCAGGAGCAGACTGTACTACGCAGAGGCTATGCTAATCCAGTCTGCTCAAGTAGAGGCCAACCAAAGGGACACAGTCCAGTTTTGAGGTTGCTATGTAGATTTGCCATAGTCCGGAAGCAGAGCTTTGGATCTTCAAAAGTTGCTAGTGTGGCACAGGTTTTGTCGGTGCAGAACAGTGCCTAGCTAATTTGACAAAGAGCGGGAAGAGAACAGTTGCTCAACAGATTTTTCCCAAAAAAATCTGAGGATCGATCAAGAGGGTGATCGAAGAGAGTTGATTCAAGGGATTTGGTAGATTTCCGCAGAGGGAAATCAGTTGTCAGAGGGAGCAGTTACTATAGAGGGCGCCTTATCGCCAAAGACCCTAGATCTGAGCTTTTGTTGAGAGTAGCAACAGCAACAGGGAGAGGAGCATCTGCTTCGACAGACTGTTTTGAGCTAGATGGTGTCATACGGACTGCGTGATCAAGATAGGTTGGACGGCTTGTCCAACTTTGCTATCTAGAAGGCCAGAATCCTGATGGTCTTGGAGGCATACGCACTTCGAGAACATGCAGAGAACATCTTGGCTACACCAACTGACACTACTCTTCTCGCGAAGCATAATGAAGCGGAGATGCATGCTAAGCGCTTTATCATGGACGGGGTCAAGGATCATGTGGTCCCACACAATTGCGAGAAGAAGATGGCTAATGCTATGTGGACAGTTTTGACCATAATGTATCATGGAAAATTTGTCCAGAAGAAGATGCTTCTGGAGAACCAGATGAGGTTGTTCTTGATGAATAAAGGGGAGGAAATCGATCCTTTCCTCTCCAGGTTGCAGTCAATCCGGGATCGGCTGATTGCCATGGGGGTTAAAGTGGAGGATGATGTCATGGTGAGAATTGCTCTAAATGCAATCTCAGATGAATGGAAAACATTTGTCCAAAGCATCTTGGGCAGACAGGTGATCCAAATTTATGCAGGAACGCAACAGAATACACATATAATCACAAATACAAAGATGCAGCGGAAATAACACTTCATTTCATTAATATCAAAGAACTGAAATCTGCTTACAGACAGAATGAAAATAAACTAACTACGGTGCTGGTAGCGAATCTCTGAGAAGAAATGTGGCGGCTACAAACCTCTGAACTGTGTTACAATGAGGCTCAAGGGCCTATTTATTATTGAGAAACAATGGAGAACTCTAAACATCCAAAAACCTAACCCTAGGAGATGAAGCACCAAAACTATGGGCCTCGTTTGGGTAAATTAGTGTTTCAACTTCCCGGGGACGTAACTTCAGCATACGATCTCTGTTTGACGCGTATGATATATCGTTAGAAAGACCTATCCAAGGACTACAATTGTTGCCGCAAATATCGATTCTAGAACGGAAAATATTGGCCGGACAAACGATGCCCAAAAAACATCGTTTAGGGCCTCAAAACGGCTTCGGAAGTTCAGGACCCGAAAAACTGCTAAAAATAGTAAGTTGTGCCGAAATTGAAAAACTGAAAGAGACATTGGTGGGGCCCCAAGTGGATAGGCGGGTGGCCACCAATATCCATCTGGATCATTCCTCCCCCCTTAGGAAGCAATGGTCCCCATTGCGCGTTGAGTTCCTCCATGAGATGAGGAAACTTCTGCTGAACTTGGTCCCTGGTGAACCACTTGCCTTGGTGCAGGAATTGGCTAGCTTTGACAACCCAATACAGTTGGATCTTTCGTAGGCGACTGTTCTTAATTTGCATGTCCATGATACAATCTGTGGTGGCCTGTTCCACGCAGTCTGGGTTTAACTCTTTTGGTGTGAGTTCTTCTGCAATGTCAAAGGTGTCCGTAGAGGTGGGAAGTAGGGACGAAGGTGATCTACATTGAATACTGGGTGCAGACCAAGGAATGGTAGAATACTGAGCTCGAAGGCATTGTTCCCTACAACTTTACTAATGGTGTACGGCCCATATCGGAGTGGGCGAAGCTTGCAGTAGGGTCCAGTGAGGCGCTCCTTCTGCAAATGTAGCCACACTTTGTCGCCCACCTGGAAGTTGTGTGGCACTCGATGTTGATCATGTCGTTGCCTGTACTTAGCATTGGCTCTATCCAATATGTCATGAACCTGTTGGCAGATGTGTTGAATGCGCTCGATGAAGTTGTTCGCTTTGTCAGCTTCAGACTGGACATGAGCCGAATCGGCCGGAGTAGCCGCAAATGGCATGGCTACGTCAATGGGACATAGTGGCTAGAATCCCAAGCCCACCTGAAAGGAGCTGTGGCAGGTTGAGCTGTGGAGAGCCCGGTTATAACTGTATTGTACATAGGGGAGGCTCTCATCCCATGTGCATGGATGCTTTGAATTGTACATACGCAGAATGTATACAATCATCCTGTTGGCGACCTCTGTTTGGCCATCAGTTTGGGGATGGAAAGTTGTGGACTTCGTGAGCTTAGTGTCCAACATTGACCAGAGGCTGGACCAAAATTTGCTGAGGAACCTACTGTCGCGATCTGATATGATAGACTTGCGGATCCCAAAGTGAACCCACACTCGTTCAAAGAAGAGTTTAGCAGTGGCTTCTGCTGTGATATTCTTCCTGCAGGCCGCCATAATGGCCATCTTCGAGAATCTGTCGACGACCACGAAAACACAGTCGTTTCCATCCTTAGTAGAAGGAAGGCCCGACATGTAATCCACGGAGATGGATTCCCAAGGTCGACTAGGGGTAGGTAGCGGAGGATAGAGCCCTTGCTTCTTGATGGTCGGTTTGGAAATGGCACAAGCAGTGCAGGATCTGATGTAATTCCCGACATCCTGTCGAGGATTCGGCCAATAGAAATACTTTTGCAGTACTGCCACTGTTTTCTCAACCCCAAAATGCCCAGCGACTCCACTGTAGTACGCTTCCCATATCATCTTGGCACACTCGCTTGAAGGAACACAAATGTGTCCCAGGTGACATAAAAGTGCATCTTGGAGGTGAAAATTTGGAACTTGCATACCCCCCAAGAGTGCCTTGTATGTGTGGTTGAATTCTGGATCACTCTTGTAGAGAAGCGGCCAATCAAAACTCTCGTGCCCACAAGAGTTGAGAACTGTGGCTATGGCCACGATCGGTGGTCGACTGAGGCAGTCGACAACATTATTGGTGCTACCCTTCTTGTACTTGATGTTCAAATGAAATTGTTGCAGATATCTGGACCACTTCTAATGGCGATCGTTCTGCAACTTCACTTGTGTCTATATGAACAGCAGGGGTCAGTGGTCTATGTGGATGATTGTTTCCTTCCCCAAAAGGTAATGCTTCCATTGTTAACAAGTCTGCACAATGGAATACATTTCTTTGTCATAAGTGGGATACTTGCGAATTGTGTCAGACAATGTCTCACTGTGATATGCCATTGGATGCCCCTGTTGAGTAAGAACTGCCCCAATAGCATAGTCAGAGGCATCTGTCTAGATCTCAAATGGTTGTTGCAAGTCTGGTAATGTGAGCACTGGGGTAGAACAGAGGCGATGTTTCAATTCTACGAACGCCTTCTGTTGAGATTCCGACCAAGAGAATTTTGCTTTCGCTCCTCCCTTGGCGACTTGACTCAAGGCCCAAGTGATATGAAAGAATCCCAACACGAACCTGCGGTAGAAATTAACAAGACCCAGAAAGCTGCGAAGCTTTGTTAGAGTGGTTGGGGCTGGCCAATCCTGAATGACTTGGATCTTGGCTAGATCCACATGCACCCCCTTTCATCAATAATGTATCTTAGATATTGAACCTGGGTCATGCCAAAAGTGCACTTCTCCAAATTGGCACACAACTTGTGTTGTCGTAGTGTTTGGAGGACTTCTCGGATGTGGTGGAGGTACTCTTGCCAAGTTTGGCTTAAGGTCAAAATGTCATCCAAGTACACCACTACAAATGAGTTGGTGAATGGACGCAAGATGTCATCCATCAACCTCATGAAGGTTGCGGGAGCATTCGTCAACCCGAAAGGCATGACGAGCCATTCGAAAAGGCCCTCCTTGGCTTTGAAGGCAGTCTTCCACACATCAGAGGGTTCGATTGGTACCTGGTGATACCCAGACTTCAAGTCGATCTTGCTGAAATATTTTACCTCTTTGAGTTGGTCCAGAAGGTCATCAATCCGTGGGATCGAGTACCTATTCCGGACAGTGATCTTGTTCAGCGCTCGATAGTCAATACAGAGTCTCCAAGTCCCATCCTTTTTCTGTACCAACACGATCAGGCTCCCATAAGGCAATGAACTTGGCCGGATGTGACCTTTTTGTAGCAGCTCTTGAATATGCCTCTTGATTTCATCATTCTCCATAACAGAGCGCCTATAGATCGATCCATTTGGTAGCGGCACACTTGGGGTCAGATCAATGGGCTGCTTGACCTGACAGTGTAGAGGCACCCCTGTGGGTGAGGTGATGATGTCCTCGTACTCCTCCACAACCTTGTCCATTTGTTTTTCTCGTGCAGAGGAGCCATGTCTGGAGGTCGTGGCCACAATCTTCTTGCCCTAGGGGCAGATCATCAGGAAAAAAAATTACCCGGTTTGGGAAATGAGCGTACTGCATTGTTTTGCAGTAACCAAAGAGATAGTTGGAGGCGGTGGTACCTCTGGTATCCTGTACAACTTATTTCCCAAAGTACCAATAACAACGCGAGGTCGAGACTCATACACAGCATGTCGCTTCCACAAGTATGGTTGGCCTAATAATACATCAGAAACATCAATAGGAGTAATTTCACACAATACCTCATTCGTGAAGGGCTTGATGTTATAGGGAAGGCGGCACTGTTGGCTGATGTGGAGATCCCGTCCTTGGTGAAGCCACCCGATGGTGTATGGTTGTGGGTGCGCTGTGGTCGGCAAGCCCAACCGCTTCACGACATCTACTGAAATGAGGTTCTTTTGGCTCCCATTGTCGACAATGAACTGTAGTAGGGAACCCTTTACCCACATCTGGGAGTGGAAGAGACGCTCTGCCTCCTCTAGATCTTCTCGTTCCTCCTTCTGGATCTTCGGAGTGGCAACAGTGGCGTTGCGCTCCACATCAATAATCTGCTTCCCTTTATCATTTCCCTTGTCAGGTTCTGATTCAGAGTTGGAGCATGCATCTCATTCAGAAGCCCTCATCTCGGCCACCAGCGACTGCTTGGCCCGACACTCACTTGTGTTATGAGTGGAGCTCTTATGGAACTCACACCACTTTCCCATGTCCTTCTTTGGCTTCGCGGTGTTGTTCTTTGCTTGTGGCTTTGGCAGGTTGTCTTGGGCCACCATGCCTTGGCTTTGTCCTTTGGTTTGCAGTTTGGGGTCACCTTTCCCTTACTTTTGATTCACAAATCCAAAGTCTCGCTTCTTCTGTTTGAATTTCTGCTCAATCTTGGCAGCATACCGGTATGCCGTACCTAGTGAGGAGATGTCGAGGAACTCCATTTCCTCCTGAATGTATCTGTTCAGACAATCGCGATACTTTAGCACCAAATGTTGCTCTGAATCTTTGATACCCAACTTTGTGCGCAGGGTATGTAACAGATTCGTCAGCTCATGCACATCTTGATCCCTTTGTTGCCGCAGTGTGGTTCATTTTATGTACTTGTCCTCATAGCTCCCTACGGGATAGTATTTTTCCTTGATGGCATCTCGGAAAGAATTCCAAGTGAGTACGGCTGAGAACAGAGAGGGTTTTGTCTCGTCCTTTTTCTCAGAGTATGTTTCCCACCAGTCCTTGACATGGGGGGTAGCTTTGAAGAGTGCAAAAATAATCTTCTCCCGGTCGGAAAAGTCATGAACCGAGAAATATCCTTCTAATAGAGTCAACCATCTATCTACGGCATCTGCATCTATTGAACCTCAAATATGGGAATGTCAAAGTTTACGTGTACCTTAAAGGGAGTCGCACCTCCAGAGTGGCTGCGGGATGCAGATGCGCCGTCGATGGGCAGTCATTGAAGAATCTGGGATAAGTTTTTCGTCATCGCGTTCCTTTGTTTTTTCGAGGGCCTCCTCGAGCAATATTTTGATAGGATCTCCTGCTCCCTCATCTTTCTTTTCGTCCCCCATGGGCGTCTGTCGGGGTGTTCGAGGCTGATCTTCCAAAGGTTCCACCAGATCGAGCCCTAACTCCTTATACCCCGACCTTGTTGGTGACATGCAAAGAAGGATCGAGAAAAAACAGACCACTCTGATACCACTGATCTAAATTTATGCAAGACGCAACAAAATACACATATAACCACAAATACAAAAATGCAGCAGAAATAACAATTCATTTCATTAATATCAAAGAACTGAAATTTGCTTACAGACAGAATGGAAATAAACTAGCTAGGGTGCTGGTAGCGAATCTCTGAAAAGAGATGTGGCGGCTATAGACCTCTGAACTGTGTTACAATGAGACTCGAGGGCCTATTTATTATTGAGAAACAATTGAGAACTCTAAACGTCCAAAAACCTAACCCTAGGAGATGAAGCACCAAAAATATGGGCCCCGTTTGGGTAAATTGGTGTTTCAACTTCCCGAGGATGTAACTTCGACATACGATCTCCGTTTGATGGGTATGATACATCGTTAGAAAGATCTATCCAAGGACTACAACTGTTACCGCGAATATCAATTCTGAAACGTAATACTATTTGTCAGACAAACAATGCCCATAAAACATCGTTTAGGGCCTCAAAACGACTCCAGAAGTTCAAGACCCGAAAAACTGCGAAAAATAGTAAGTTGTACCAAAACTGAAACACTGAAAGAGACAATGGTGGGGCCCCCAATGGAATAGGCGAGTGGCCACCAATATCCATCTGGATCATTCCTCCCCCCTTAGGAAGCAATGGTCCCCATTGCGTTGAATTCCTCCAAGAGATGAGGAAACTTCTGCTGAACTTGGTCCCTGGTGAACCACTTGCCATGGTACAAGAGTTGGCCAACTTTGACAACCCGATACAGTTGGATCTTCCGTTGGCGAGTGTTCTTGATTTGCATGTCCATGATACAATCTGTGGTGGCATGTTCCATGCAATCTGGGTTTAACTCTTTTGGTGTGAATTCTTCTGCAATGTCAGAGGTGTCCAATAGAGGTGGGAAGTAGGAACGAAGGCGGTCTACATTGAACACTAGGTGCAGACCAAGGAATGGTGGAATACTGAGCTCGAAGGCATTGTTGCCT
Organism: Pinus albicaulis; assembly: GCA_034641835.2. Taxonomy (NCBI): domain Eukaryota; kingdom Viridiplantae; phylum Streptophyta; class Pinopsida; order Pinales; family Pinaceae; genus Pinus; species Pinus albicaulis. Next base: position 323,505 of record JAXQQM020060389.1, on the reverse strand, counting down.
ACAACCTTAGTGATGGTGTACGGCCCATATCGGAGTGGGCTAAGCTTGCGGTGGGGTTCAGTGAGGCGCTCCTTCTGCAAATGTAGCCACACTTTGTCGCCCACCTGGAAGTTGTGTGGCTCTCGATGATGATCATGTCATTGCTTGTACTTAGCATTGGCTCTATCCAATATGTCATGAACCTGTTGGCGGATCTGCTGAATGCGCTCGATGAAGTTGTTCGCTTTGTCAGCTTCAGACTGGACATGAGCCGAATTGGCCGGAGTAGCAGCAACTGGCATGGCTACGTCAATGGGACATAGTGGCTGGAATCCCAAGCCCACCTGAAAGGGGCTATGGTCGATTGAGCTGTGGAGAGCCTGGTTATAATTGTATTGTACATAGGAGAGGCTCTCATCCCATGCAAATGGATGCTTTGAATTGTACATGCGCAGAATGTGTACAATCATCCTGTTAACGACCTCTGTCTAGCCATCAATTTGGGGATAGAAAGCTGTGGACTTCGTGAGCTTGGTGTCCAACATTGACCAGAGGCTGGACCAAAATGTGCTGAGGAACCTGCTGTCGCGATCTGATATGATAGACTTGCGGATCCCAAAGTGAACCCACACTCGTTCAAAGAAGAGTTTAGCAGTGGCTTCTGCTGTGATATTCTTCTTGCAGGCCACCATAATGGCCATCTTCAAGAATCTGTCGACGACCACGAAAACACAGTCATTTCCATGCTTAGTAGCAGGAAGGCCCAACATGTAATCCATGGAGATGGATTCCCAAGGTCGACTAGGGGTAGGTAGCGGAGTATAGAGCCCTTGCTTCTTGATGGTCGGTTTGGAAATGGCACAAGCAGTGCAGGATCTGATGTACTTCCCGACATCCTGTCAAAGGTTCGACTAGTAGAAATACTTCTGCAGTACTGCCACTGTTTTCTCGACCCCAAAATGCCCAGCGACTCCACTGTAGTGCGCTTCCCATATCATCTTGGCATGCTCGCTTGAAGGAACACAAATGTGTCCCAGGTGACATAACAGTGCATCTTGGAGGTGAAAATTTGGAACTTGTGTACCCCTCAAGAGTGCCTTGTATGTGTGGGTGAATTCTAGATCGCTCTTGTAGAGAAGCGGCCAATCAGAAGTCTCGTGCCCACAAGAGTTGAGAAGTGTGGTTATGGCCACGATCGGTGGTCGGCTGAGGCAATCGGCAACATTATTGGTGCTACCCTTTTTGTACTTGATGTTCAAATGAAATTGTTGCAGATATCTGGACCACTTCTGATGGCGATCGTTCTGCAACTTCCCTTGCGTCTGTATGAACTGCAGGGGTCGGTGGTCTGTGTAGATGATTGTTTCCTTCCCCAAAATGTAATGCTTCCATTGTCAACAAGCTTGCACAATAGAATACATTTCTTTGTCATAAGTGGGATACTTGCGAACTGTGTCAGACAATGTCTCACTGTTATATGCCACTGGATGCCCCTGTTGAGTAAGAACTATCCCAATAGCATAGTCAGAGGCATCTGTCTCGATCTCAAATGGTTGTTGCAAGTCTGGTAATGTGAGCACTGGGGCAGAATAGAGGCGATGTTTCAATTCTACAAACGCCTTCTGTTGAGATTCCGACCAAAAGAATTTTGCTTTCGCTCATCCCTTGGTGACTTGACTCAAGGGCCACGTGATATGGGAGAATCCCAACACAAACCTGCGGTAGAAATTAGCAAGACCCAGAAAGCTGCGAAGCTCTGTTAGAGTGGTTGGAGCTGGCCAATCCTAAATGAATTGGATCTTGGCTGGATCCACATGCACCCCCCTTTCATCAATAATGTATCCCAGATATTGAACCTGGGTCATGCCAAAAGTGCACTTCTCCAAATTGGCACACAACTTGTGTTGCCGTAGTGTTTGTAGGACTTCTCGGATGTGGTGGGGGTGCTCCTGCCAAGTCTGGCTGAAGATCAGAATGTCATCCAAGTACACCACTACAAATAAGTTGGTGAATGGACACAAGACGTCATCCATCAACCTCATGAAGGTTGTCAGAGCATTCGTCAACCCAAAAGGCATGATGAGCCATTCGAAAAGGCCCTCCTTGGCTTTGAAGGCAGTCTTCAACACATCAGAGGGTTCGATTGGTACCTGGTGATACCCAGACTTCAAGTCGATCTTGCTGAAATATTTTGCCCCTTTGAGTTGGTACAGAAGGTCATCAATCCGTGGGATCGGGTACCTATTCCGAACAGTGATCTTGTTCAGTGCCCAATAGTCAATACAGAGTCTCCAAGTCCCATCCTTCTACTGTACCAACACAATCGGACTCCCACAGGGCAATGAGGTTGGTCGGATGTGACCTTTCTACAGCAACTCCTGAATCTGCCTCTTGATTTCATCATTCTCCAAAACAGAGCGCCTATAGATCGGTCCATTGGGTAGCAGCGCACCTGGGGTCAGGTCAATGGGCTGCTTGACCTGACAGTGTAGAGGCACCTTTGTGGGTGATGTGAAGATGTCCCTGTACTCCTCCACAACCTTGTCCATTTGTTTTTGTCGTGCAGAGGAGCCATGTCTGGAGGTCGTGGCCACAATCTTCTTGCCCTGGGGACGGATCATCAGGAAAACAAATTTCCTGGTTTGGGAAATGAGCTTACTGCATTTTTTTGCAGTAACCAAAGAGATAGTGGAAGGCGATGGTACCTCTGGTATCCTGTACAACTTATTTTCCAAAGTAACAAAAATAACGCGAGGTCGGGACTCATACACAGCGTGTCGCTTCCACAAGTATGGTTGGCCTAATAATACATCAGAAACATCAATAGGATCAATGTCACACAATACCTCATCCGTGAAGGGCTTGATGCTATAGGGAAGGCGGAACTATTGGCTGACGCGGAGATCTCGTCCTTGGTGAAGCCACTCGATGGTGTATGGTTGTGGGTGCGCTGTGGTCGGCAAGCCCAACCGCTTCACGACATCTGCTGAAATGAGGTTCTTTTGGCTCCCATTGTCGACAATGAATTGTAGCGGGGAACTCTTTACCCACATCTGGGAGTGGAAGAGACGCTTTTCCTCCTCTGGATCTTCTGGTTCCTCCTTTTGGATCTCCGTAGTGGCAACAGTGGCGTTGGGCTCGGCATCAATAACATGCTTCCCTTTGTCATTTCCCTTGTCAGGTTCTGATTCAGAGTCAGAGCATGCGTCTGATTCGGAAGCCCTCGTCTCGGCCACCAACGATTGCCTGGCCCGACACTCACTTGTGTTGTAAGTGGAGCTCTTATGGAACTCACACCACTTTCCCATCTCCTTCTTTGGCTTCGCAGTGTTGTTCTTTGCTTGTGGCTTTGGCAAGTTGTCTTGGGCTGCCATATGCCTTGGCTTTGTCCTTTGGTTTGTGGTTTGGGGGCACCTTTCCCTTGCTTTTGATTCGCAAATCCAAAGTCTCGCTTTTTCTGTTTGAATTTATGCTCAATCTTGGCAACATACCGGTATGTCGAACCAAGTGAGGAGATGTCGAGGAACTCCGCTTCCTCCTGAATGTATTTGTTTAGACAACCGCGATACTTTACCACCAAATGTTTCTCTAAATCTTTGATACCCAACTTTGTGTGCAAGGTATGGTGCAAATTCATCAGCTCATCTACATCGTGATTGCTTTGTTTCCACAACGTGGTGCATTGCATGTACTTGTCCTCATAGCTCCCCACAGGATAGTATTGTTCCTTGATGGCATCTCGGAAAGAATTCCAAGTGGGTAGGGCTGAGAACAGAGAGGGTTCTGTCTTGTCCTTTCTCTCAGAGTATGTTTCCCACTAGTCCTTGACATGGGGGGTAGCTTTGAAGAGTGCAAAAATAATCTTCTCCCGGTCGGAAAAGTCATGAACCGAGAAATATCCTTCTAATAGATTCAACCATCTATCTACGACATCTACATCTATTTGACCCTTAAATATGGGAATGTCAAAGTTTACTTGTACCTTAAAGGGAGTCGCGCCTCCAAAGTGGCTGCTGGATGCAGATGCGCCGTCGGTGGGCAGTCGTCGAAGGATCTGGGCAAAGTTATCCATCATCGCATTCCTTTGTTTTTCGAGGGCCTCCTCGAGCAATATTTTGATAGGATCTCCTGCTCCCTCATCTTTCTTTTCGTCCCCCATGGGCGTCCGTCGAGGTTTGCAAGGCTGATCTTCCAAAGGTTCCACCAGATCGAGCCCTAACTCCTTATACCCCAACCTTGTTGGGGACATGCAAAGAAGGATTGAGAAAAAGCAGACCGCTCTAATACCACTGATCCAGATTTATGCAGGAACGCAACAGAATACACATATAACCACAAATATAAAGATGCAGCGGAAATAACACTTCATTTGATTAATATCAAAGAACTGAAATTTGCTTACAGGCAAAATGGAAACAAACTAGCTAGGGTGCTCGTAGCGAATCTCTGAGAAGATAGTTGGCGGCTACAGACCTCTGAACTGTGTTACAATGAGGCTCGAGGGCCTATTTATTATTGAGAAACAATGGAGAACTCTGAACATCTAAAAACCTAACCCTAGGAGATGAAGTGCCAAAACTATGGGCCCCGTTTGGGTAAATTGGTGTTTCAACTTCCCGGGGACGTAACTTCGGCATACGATCTCAGTTTGACGCGTATGATACATTGTTAGAAACATCTATCCTAAGACTACAACTGTTGTTGTGAATATCGATTCCGAAACAAATTCTTCTTCGTCGGACAAACGATGCCCAAAATACGTCGTTTAGGGCCTCAAAACGGCTCCGGAAGTTCAGGACCCGAAAAACTGCTAAAAATAGTAAGTTGTGCCGAAACTAAAAAACTGAAAGAGACAATGGTGGGGCCCCAAGTGGAATAGGCGGGTGGCCACCAATATCCATCTGGATCAACTGGACCTTCCAAGTTGGGACGACATGTGGGCTATCCTCTGACAAGAGGAAATCCGTCGGATGACCAAGAGACAAAACAACAATGGATCTAGCAAAGTGAAGAAGGAGGAAGAGGAAGATGCAGCCCTTGCATCCAAGAAGCAACAGGGGAAGAAGACGGATCTATCCAAGATCTAATGCTTCAGGTGCGGTGAGCTTGGACACTTCGCCACCACTTGTCCTCTACGGAAGGAGGACAAGGAAGCTAATTCCAAGGTTGCGGCAACTAAAGAAGTCGATGGCCCTGATGATGATGTTGCCATAAGTGCTCATGAACCTCGAGAGAAGAGGTGGGGCGATATTGATATGTAGAGCAGCTACATATGGGAGGCAGGTTCCTTGAGGTGTCCAACTCTTGGATCACATACGAGCTATAGGAACATTAAGACGGTAGCGGGACAAGTGGAGGTGTGGGTGCAAGAGATCATGGTGAAGCGGAGGGCAAAGCTAGAACGCGATAGATGGGAGTAGCACAGTGCAGAGGCAGAAGCAGCATAGAAGCAGTAGCGGAGAGAGGTTGATGGGACTTCAGCAGCACAGAGGAACCAATGCTTACACAGTGCAGAGTTGTAGCAGCGCAGTGACTTCAAGAGGACAGCGCAGAGCAGCAGCCAAGGGAGCTTCAATGATGAGAGGCAGTGCTGACTGACTTGTCTGTCAGTGATTAGGCAGGGGTCCTTCAATTTCTTACTTCTCAACAACTAAGTTCTAGTGCAACAGTTGACAGCACGATGCAGCAATTTGAGAGGGAGCAGTAGTACAAATGTGGCAGTGACTGTGGCAGAGTCATGGGCAGAAGTGCAAAAGAGCAGTAGCAACGCAATGATGGAGAGCAGCAAGCCAAGCAATAGCACAGGGACCGATGCCAAAGATCAAGGCAATACTTCAATGTGGAAGTATTGCTAGAGCACACTCCTTGCTAAGAGGGAGTGTTGAGATTTTGGGGTAGCATCGGATGTGCGCTAGCTCCGACATTTTGTGGAGGAGTTGTACATGAGATCTCTAAGACCCAAAAAGTGTTTGGAGAAATTCCATCGGGTTTGATAGTTATTCAAATAATTAATCTTTTTAATTAATGACCCTAAGTCTAACTTAGGAAAATTAAAAGATTAAAGTGAGTTAAATCACACATGTGATGAGAATGTTCTAAGTGACGTGGATCAAGCAGCTTCGAATCTTAATTGTTGATTAGAGATTAGATCACGGTCGTTGGTTTTCCAACAAGAAAAGTATAAGAGAAAGGCTTGGGGTCAGTTGGAGAATACACACATTAGCAGAGCATTGAAGCTAAGTCGAAATTCAAGGACATGGTTTGCTAAGAATTTAGAAGCGAGTTTGCAGTGCAGTGAGGGGCAGAGATTGGCAAGGGATGATCTGATCCGAGGTCAAGAATACAACAGTGGCGGAGAGGCAGTGTACCATGCAGCGCAGAGGTCAGCTAGAGATGCACAATTCAACCAGAGCCACGCAGAAGACACGCAAAGGTAGCAGCAACACTTCAGGAGTGACGCAGGCCCAGTCAGGGCAGCGCAGGGGTAGCGTAAGCCTTCAGAGGTTAACACAAGCCCATCCAGGGCAGCGCAGAGGCTGATGCACGCCAGAAAGGCTAAGGCAAAGGGCTAAGGGATAGCGATAGGTTTTCTGGTGGGCTAGAAAGGGATCGAGTTATGTAAATCCCATTTCAAGGTGTGACTCAACCATATTTTTTGTCTCCGAGTGAAAGGTATTATCGTTGTGTAATTTCTCTGTAGGACGAACCATTTTGGTGCCCAGATATTGTTGCATTCAGATTTTGCATAATAATAAAACCCTCTAGAGCTAGCTGCATCGGTTTTCCCGCATTGGGTTTTTCCGGAGACATTTGTCCGAAAAATCTGTGTCACTTGGTCATGTATGTGAGATGTTCAGTAAATGATCTGTAAATGTGTAGGCTGCAGTTGTGTTTACTTTGTTGATTTTACTTCATAATTCAGAAAATTAACATGTACCTTAAATCAAGTGGGAAAGGTAAACCAAGACACTGTAGTAGGATTTATACTTTGAAATTTTCACAATTTCCTCACTGGGTTCACATAGGGTTAGCCTCCCCATTTGCTTGCCCCCACCTTGGGTTAGTCTTGGAACGATGCCCCGGTGGTTGAAGCAACTGAAAACAAAAAGTAATACCACAAAATGCAAAAGATGGCCGGGACAAACATATTTAGCACATGGCCAAAATCCAATGCATGAGCTCTACCCCATACCCATGGCCATCACCTTGGTTCCATAGGAACAAGATGAGCCTCCTTTATCATTCAGGAACCCATGCTTGTCCCAACCCCTAGAGGGAAATGAACCACCCCACCAAAAGCGGGGTATGCACACATCATGCTCTCATCCTTCAGCCTTGAGCAGTTAATTAAAGAAAAATCATAAAAGGAAAAAGGCTTATAAAAAAGGGTGGAAAAATCAAGGTCGCGGCACCTCATGTACCATATTGCTCCCTCCTATACATTATATACCCAGATGTGGGATTCCCTTCTTCTAGCTACACTTATACCCCAATATGTGGCCCAGGATTGCCCCTCTTATTCCCTATTCTACTCACCTCTTTATCACACGCCACCACCACTAGAAGGATGTACCCTGGACATACTATCCCCTCTAAAGGTAGCAACCACCTAATAAGGTCCCTAGTTAACCCCCTTTGAGCTTGGAGACATTAGCACATGCCAAAGCTCACTATGGAAGGGCATGCCATAATGAAATGTCCACTTGTTGTACATGGTTTTTAAGTTCTTTTACTCGATTATTTTAATCACTTGTTGTGCTGGAAGGCTAGGGGATGCATTGGATCTTACGCAAGATTGCAGATGGTGTCTGTCCTAAGTTTGGTCTCCCTATACGGGGTTCTAACTCTCTAGAGGGCTACATTGGCACATGTAGGGTGTGTGTAGAGAGCCATGGGCCTCCACAGCAGTAGACATGACTCAATGGATCCCCAGAGATGTTCAGAGATTGCTCGAGATCTACCTATTGGACAAGGAAGATGCACCTGGTACACCATGCCCAGCCAGCCCCACCTTTGCACCATACACTTCACATGTGACCCAGGACTTGTACGCTGATGTGGCATCCTTCATTTCACCATTTGAGTCCTTGCAGATGATCTATAGGCATTTGTGACTTACTTGGAGATCCCTGAGGTCATTGGTGCGCCCCGACACCCACTAGGAGCACCACAGGTTTATTTTTTGGAGAACAAGGAGCTACCCCCTTGTCCATCACCTTTGAGGGTCTTATTCATCATTATGGCACTTATGGACCTCATCAGGCCTCTTGGAGGGCCCTACAACACGCACAAATTATTATTTGACATTTTGAGAGGCTTATTATTTTATTTGTGAGCTAGTTTGGTGGGCTTGTTACCAAAAGTTACTTTGCACATTATCTTATTTTAGGGGCTAGTGTAGGGCCAATTAGGTAATTCGAACTCCTAATAAGTGTATATATAGGAGTCACATGAATTCATTTTGTATCATCACTTGACTTGGATCATTCTTTCTCTTGAGAACTTCAAATTTCTTCTTGGAGGATATTTTTCGATCAGGGATGAATTTTGATGTGTGGATGAACTCCTAATGAGTGCATAAATAGGAATCACGTGAATTCATTTTGTATCATCACTTGACTTGGATCATTCTCTCCCTTGAGAACTTCGCATTTCTTCTTGGAGGATATTTTTGGATCATGGATGAATTTTGATGTGTGGATTGGCTCTTCTTATCCTGGAGCTTCTTATATTGCAAATGTGTTGATGGTTGGATATATTCTCTTACATGAAAATACAATTTTGATGCTATTTTCTTTTACTTTGTTGCGTACATTGACCACGAGATTTTCGCTATTTTAGGGCTAATTGTTGCATGCATTTATGACATCAATGTGGAATTATGTTTCTATATAGTTTATCTCTACGTATGGGCCATGTTTGATGAACGAATTGTCCTAGAGATCGAAGTTACCTCGACAAGCCGTCTCCATTTGCAACGAAGTATAAATGCTTTTAAGGTCATTTTTCTTCTCTTACCCCAACATTGGACAAAGTTGACTTCGAGAGCATCCTTGAACAAGAAACGAGATCCATCTTCATAGTTCTCCTTAACTCCATATCCCCAAGAAAAATTAGGCGTTGATCCATCAAAAGGTGGTCACTTTAAACCTATTTCTTCACTTTTTCCTATCTCTTCTAGGTCTAGCCACACTGGGCCACCTAGGGCATCAATTTCCTAACAAAGTGGCCCTAGAAAAAGTTTGATCTCCTAGCCCCCACTGCACTAGTGTATCCTCAAGGTTTCCCCCGAATTTGAAGAGATTCTGACAGTTGGATTGCGAGATATCCCAATCCCTATGTCTGAGATCAAACTTTTCCCTGGTGTTCCCAAGGCTAGCACCTCATAGGATCAATTTGACACCTTTCAATGAAAATTTTTCTTTTGATCCTTTCCCTTGCCTTCTTTAGGTTAAGAACATCATCGGTTGATAAATTCACTCCCTTGAAACTAGAATGGATCCACTTGACCCTGTGTGGTCTCATTTGGAGTCATTTCTTACCAAAGACAATTCATTAAGGACAACTCGGGAAACCAAGTTTTATAAGGATTTTAGGGATTGCGAAAATCCTTTATAAGTCATATTCGTTTGACCTAACCCTCAAATCCTCACCTCCTTTTCTTAGAAAATCTTGCACCTTTCTTAAAGAGCAAGCAGGCTCCATTCTTAATCCTATTATAGGGAAAGGGTCTTTCAGGTCACTTCATAGCTATTTGTTGATCCATCCCTTATAAGTAACTTCCTAAATATTGGATCTCCTCCCATCGATGAAAGTTCGTAAAGAGCAGGGAGTCTTAGCTGTGGTGACAATGGGCTAAGTCTCCATCATTGCCCTTTCACCGAGCAGTTGCCTTCTTAGGAGTCCCTTTTAGGTCCCCTGCTCGTTTGAGTGGTAACATCTCTGGCATTGTTGTCGGGGAGGAAGCAAATCTGCCTGAGGAAGATTCATTAACGACAATCTCACTATTCCTCTAGCAACTCCACTCATTGTCAAAACCCCTAGTTTGCTTGAAGGCAACAATATTCCTCCTTTAACTAGGGCCGCTACAAGAAGGAAGGGACCTGATCCATCACCTGTTGGAACTGCCCTTCTCCCCGAATTTGAAAAGGTCAGTGATCCCACCCAAGAGATGCCAACTAGTCCTACCACTGACAAACACAAGATGACCAAAGTGAAAGACATTTGGTCAGTGTCTTCGCTCCTTTAAAATTGAGTGATGATCTCAAGCCATTACCTAAGAAATACAACTGATGGTTACCCAAGTTCAAAGGAGATGCCACTACAAGTGCCTGTGACTTTGTTGAAAAATTCTATTGACACGTCTCCTAAGATGATTTTTTATGAAAATAGGCTCATGATGCTATTCGCTTTATCACTCGAGGGACAAGCTAGAGAATGGTACCCTTCTCTTCCCCCAAGGTGCATTGAAGATTATGATGAATTTGAGGACCTATTCATGAAAAGGTGGTCTTGTAATGCCCAAGGAACCTTCAACATTGAAAAGTTCTATCAAATAGCAAGGGGAAGGGAAGACATCCGGGAATTCATTCAAAAGTTTGATAGGGTTGTCCGGGATATCCCTGATCACCTAAAACCTTATGATGCCAACGCCCTTGACAAGTTTGTCAGAGTCGTAGGGAGCCACCTAACCTATGCCTTAAGAGACAAAAAAAACCTCCACATTGACCGAAGCTCAAGAAATGGCAATGCAAGTGGAAGAAAACCTTTGTATCTCAAGAATGGATGCCAATGACCTCCCAAAAACCAAAATGGAGGCCAAGAAGGAGAAGTCAAAGGATCAACACAAAGAAACCCTTCTAGCTATCCTCAAAAAAATGGAAAAGCTTAGTGAACAGGTCCATTCACGGGATAGGATTGTTATGAACAAAATCACCGCATTAGAGAAGGCCAAAAGTCGAGCTACATTTCAAAGGGGAAACCTTTTCCTAGAAAGAAAATTGAAGAAGATAAGCCAAATAAATCTCAAGTCCCAAACACTTTGGCCCCAACCAATGCAGTAGAGAAAGACTCATACTCCGAAGTAGAGCAAAGTGAGAGTGACGCGAGTGATGATGATGAAACAAATGAGCAAGCTAATCTCGTAGAATCTGATGTATTCAACATTTTAATTGGGGGCTCATACACTCATCCTCCTGTTAGTGAGGTCAAAACAAAAGATGAGAAGAGGAACCTATTCTTAATGTTGATAAAGGTAATGGAAGATTCAAAGGGGTCCAATATTCACGAATGGATAATAGTAAAGACCCCGCAACCTCCAAGGAACCTAACGAAGATGACCCCTTTTACCCTTTATAGGGAACCCACATACCCCTCCCACGTGATTAAGCCTGGACCATATTATGAAGCACACCGATCTGGATTTTATGCAGAATACAGATATAACCATAATATACAGAGATGCAGCGGAAATAATGCTTCATTTTATTAATAAAAGAATGACTGCAATAAGCTTACAAACATAATGGAAATAAAATAGCTAGGGTGCTGGTAGCGAATCTCTGAGAAGAGATGTAATGGCTACAGACCTCTGAACTGTGTTACAATGAGGCTCAAGGACCTATTTATTGTTGAGAAACAATGCAGAATCTGAAACGTCCAAAAACCTAACTGTAGGAGATGAGGCGCCAAAACTGTGGGCGCCCATTTGGGTAAATTCTAAGTCACCTGATACGGGGATACGGGGATACCGGGATTCGAAGTATCGGATACGGGTACGACGACCCCGGAATAGGATACTTCTGAAATACGTTACGTTATATATTTATTTTATTAAAAATATATATATATATCAAAGTAACAAAAATCGCGATCGGGATAAAATCGCCGAGGGGAAAAAATCGGAAAAAATCGTAAAAATCGGGAAAAAATCGGCACATACAAAAATATTCATTTTTTTTCAATTTTTTTAATATCTAAAGCATCTACAACATAAAATAAATGCATTGACACATAAATATGAAAAAAAAAAACTAATATATAAGATGTGTAATATCATGTCTAGTGCTACATCACACATAAAACTGAATCATGTCCTGAATACTAAGTCCTAAGTCTCAACTCAACCTCAAAATATCAACAAAAAATATAATAATGTATCTCATATCATGAGTCATAATGTTATATACAAAGGAATGCACCAAATAACCTATACTACCGATTTCCTCTGCCCCTCTTGCGAGAAAATGTAACAGCTTTCCCTCTAGACGAAGAAGTTGGCGGGGCTGGCAATGGACTCTGTTGTGCTCCAGATCCTGAAGCACTAGGAGTTAAAGGAGGTAGACCACGTCCTCTACCAGTAGCAGGGGTAGGTGGTGTCACCTCCTCCTCCTATTGTTGCTCCTCCTCCTCCTCCTCCTATTGTTGCTCCTCCTCCTCCTCCTCATGAAACTCATCATTGATTCATCGCTACTAGAAATGGGATCATCAACAAGAGATACATAAACATCATCTAGCTCAAAGTCTTCAGACTTGGATTGCTCAACCTTAAAATGCGGTAGAAAAAGATTAACATGCCTAACTAGTTGTTTTCCTTTGAGTGAAGGGTACATTCCTGTTAAGGCCACAGTAGGGGAGTTCAACAATCAATACCACCAACATCAACAAAGTTCAACAATCAATGCCACCAACATCAAGGTTCTTAAAGGACTTCATACTCTTGATCAAATTCCAATCTCATACCCTTACACATAATAGAATCAAATGGAAACAATGCAAATCCCCAAACCATGAAACCCTGAAAACCATTAAGTCTGCTGAATTTTGAGTGAAATCTAAAATTCTAGTTTCTCCATATGAAATCCAATGAGGTCGAAACCACTTTTAAACATCCTGAGTCATTTCATGGTAATGTTAAAAATTTAAGTAAAAGGATGAAAATGAAAAATAAAGGAAATATCACTTTTACTTTAAGAATTTAACATTACCATGAACTGCCAACAGGGTGTGTCAGGAAAATGAGAGGGCTGCAAAAATGACAAAAAAAAAATCGATTTTGGAACTTATAGGGTTTCTGTTTGATGGGCCCACGATTTTTACCAAAATAATCGCGATTTTTTCGTAAAAATTGCGATTTTATCGCGATGACGATTTTTTCAAAAAGTCGTTCAAAAAATCGCCGATTAAATCGGCCGCTTGAAAAACTCGCGATTTTTTGAAAAAATCGCGATAACATCGCGATTTTTGTTACTTTGATATATATATATATATATATTAAAAATTAGATATTTTTTGCACAAATTCATACAAAATTCATTGATTCAAACATAGATATTAGATATTCATGAGTCATACATCATCATTGATATTATAATACAAATTACAATGATACATTGATACACCATACATGATACAATCGTCAAATTTACTCAGAAAGACAAGATTGAAGATAGTAAGATACTGTAGTTTTTTCATTAAGTCATCAGAATCAAAATGTGTTACATAAGATTGGTGCTCTTGATTAAATACGAGTTCCATACCCTAATACATGACAAAATTCGATGGAAACATTGCAATAGCCCAATCCTGAAATCCTGAAAAACTGATAAGTCTGCTGGATTTTGAATGAGATCTAAAATTCGACTTTCTCCATATGAAATCCAACGAGGTCGGAACCACTCTCAAACATCCTGAGTCATTTCATGGTAATGTTAAAAATTTAAGTAAAAGGATGAAAATGAAGATTAAGGAGAATGTCACTTTTACTTTAAGAATTTAACATTACCATGAATCATATATAAATACTAGGGCCATAGGCTTGATGCCCTCTCCTGAAAAATCCTCCTCAATTGGTGAAAAACAATGAGCAAAAGCCCCCCTTTATAATTAAAAAACAACGCTTTTTTAAACCCGCGGGCGTATCCGACCGGGTATACGGCGTGTCCCTTTTCAGATACTCCATATCCCGACCGTACCCTGTACGGATACGCCGTGTCCTTCGAATTGGGGCTGAATCCGATACGTAGAGGTGTCCGACACGGGGATTCGAGGATACGAGGGCATTTTAGGAGTATCCGGTTACTTAGGGTAAATTGGTGGTTCAACTTCCCGAGGGCGTAACTTTGGCACCCGATCTCCGTTTTACGCACTCAATACCTCGTTAGAAAGATCTATCCGAGTACAACTTTTGAACGAGCAACATGGTCCATGGACCCATGTTGCTCTTCATTTTCCCAAAAAACGTCGTTTAGGGCCTCAAAACGGCTCCGGAAGTTCAGGACCCAAAAAACTACTAAAAATAGTAAGTTTTGTTGCAACTTGAAAATTGAAAGAACTGATGGTGGGGGTTCAAATGGAATAGGTGGGTGGCCACCAATATCCACCTGGATCATTAAGGCCCCGAAACGGCTCCGGGAGTGGAGGACCCGAAAACCTGCTAAAAATAGTAAGTGGTGCTATATGTGGAGAGCTGCAAGAATTGATGGTGCTAGTCCAAATGGAGTAGGTGGGTGGCCACCGATATCCACCTGGATCATTCCTCCCTCCTTAGGAAGCAATGGTCCCCATTGCATTGAGATCCTCCATGAGATGAGGCAAATTTTGTTGAACTGAGTATTAGATGTGTTGAAGATGTCATGGACCTGCGGGTGGACATGCTGGATGCGTTTAGTAAATTTGGTTTCTTTATCAGCCTCATACAGTACATGTTTGGATTATGTATGTGTAGTTGCAGGACGTATGGCAACATCAGGTGGGGGTGCATTGGGAGTCAGATCAATGGAGTGCTTGTCCTGATAGTGTAGAGGAACCTCTATGAGTGAGGAGAAATTGTCATTGTATTCCTCCATGACTTTGTCCATCTGCTGCAGCCGTGAAAGGGAGGCCTGTTTCGAGGTTGTGGCCACAATATTCTTCTTTCCCTGTGAGTGAGTCGTAAGGAAAATGAATTTCCTGGTCTGGGAAACAATCTTACTGCGTTGTTTTGCAGTAGTCAAAGAGATGGCAGGAGGCGGTACTACCTCCGGTATCCTATACAAGTTATTTCCCAAAGTAATAATAACATCACGAGGCCTAGACTCATACACAGCATGTCGTCTCCATAAGTATGGTTGGCCCAATAATACATCAGCTACATCAAGAGGAGCAACATCACACAATACCTCATCCGTGAATGGCTTGATACTGTATGGAAGTCGGCACTGCTGGCGGATGCGGAGATCTCTCCCTGGGTGGAGCCACCCGATGGTATACGGCTGCGGGTGTGCTGTGGTTGGTAGGCCGAGCCGCTTCAAGCCTACACTCGAGTTCTTTTGGCTCGCTATCCACCGAGCTGAAGCGAAGGGAACCTTCACCCATCTGCACGACTAGAAGGGGTATACACTCCTACGGATCCTCTGGACCCTCCTTCTGGATCTTGGTGGTGGCAACAATGGCACTGGGATCCGCATCAATGATCTGCTTCCCTTTGTCATTACCTTTGTCCGGTTCTAACTCAGGATCAGAAAATGCATCTGATTCGGGTGCCTTTAGTTCAGCCACCAAAGATTGTTTGGCCCGACACTCGTTTGTGCTGTGAGTGGGGCTGTTATGAAATTCACACCACTTCCCAGTGTCCTTCTTTGGATTTGTGGTATTGTTCTGAGTCGCATTGCTTTGGCCTTGCCCCTTGTTCTTCGGTTCGGGGGCACCTTTCGGATTCGCAGATCCAAAGTCTCGCTTCTTTTGCTTAAATTTCTACTCGATCTTGGCGGCATAGCGATATGCCGTGCCAAGCGATGTAATGTCGAGGAACTCCATTTCCTCCTGAATGTGTTTGTGCAGACAGCCGCGGTACTTGAGCACCAAATGTCTCTCCGAATCTTTAATACCCAACTTTGTGCGCAGGGTATGGAACAGATTCGTCAGTTCGTGCACATCTTGATCCTTTTGTTGCCGCAGCGTGGTCCATTGGATGTATTTGTCCTCATAGCTCCCCACGAGGTAATATTGTTCCTTGATGCCATCTCGGAATGAATTCCAAGTGGGTGTGGTCGAGAACAGAGAGGGTTCCCCTTCGCCCTCTTGCTCACGGTAGGTTTCCCACCAGTCTTTGACATGGGGGCGGCTTTGAGGAGTGCAAAAATAATCTTTTCTCGGTCAGAGAAGTCATGGACCGAGAAATACCCTTCCAACAAATTTAACCATCTATCTACAGCGTCTGCATCTATTTTTCCTTCAAATATAGGAATGTCAAAGTTTACCTGTACCTTGAAGGGAGTGGCGCCTCCAGAGTGGCTGTTGGATGCAGATGCACCATATGTGGGCAGTCGTTGAAGGATTTGAGCAAAGTTATCCATCATCACGTTCCTTTGTTTCTCGAGAGCCTCCTCGAGCAGTATTTTGATAGGATCTCCTGCTCCCTCGTCTTTCTTTTCTTCCGCCATGGGAGGTCGTCGGGGTTTGCGAGGCCGATCTTGCAAGGGTTCAACCAGATCGAGCCCTAACTCCTTATACCCTGACCGCGTTGGGGACATGCAAAGAAAAACAAAGAAAGAGCAGTCCCGCTCTGATACCACTGATCCGGATTTTATGCAGGAACTAATGTAATACAAATATAACCACAGATACGTAGATGCAAAATGAAAGTAATGCTTCATTTTATTAATAAAAGAATGACCTAATGTGTTTACAAACATAATGGAAATAAAATAGCTAGGTGCCGTTCCTTAATCTCTACATGTACCTTTAACCTGTCTTACAATGAGGCTCGAGGGCCTATTTATTGTTGAGAAACAATGTAGAATCCGAAACGTCCAAAACCCTAACCGTAGGAGATGAAGCGCCGAAACTGTGGGCCCCGTTTGGGTAAATTAGTGGTTCAACTTCCCGGGGACGTAACTTTGGCATCCGATCTCCGTTTGACGCGCTCAATAGCTCGTTAGAAAGATCTATCCGAGGAGTACAATTTTTGAACAAGCAACATCGGTCCATGGACCCATGTTACTCTCCGTTTTCCCAAAAAACGTCGTTTAGGGCCTCAAAATCGTAGAAAATCTCTATTTCCCACCCGGTCTCTCCCACCTTATTACTCCAAAATAATTAAATGCCCTTTCCCATATCCATACATTTAATAATTGGAAAATAAATTTTGCTGAAAACACAAATTCTGGAAATTTTTCCAGAATGCTGTAAATGCAGAAATAAAATAACAGCAGTAACAAACAGTCATTCAACACATCATAACTCAGTATTTTTGGTCAAGGTGACCCTGGAAAAACCCCCTACAACTCTTGGGGAAAACCAGTTTGAGAGCTCCTCCTTATTTCTGAAAAATGCTTTTTACAGTGTGAGAAATATTCAGAAAAATCAGCAAGTAAACTTTTACAACTTATCTCTTTCCGTGCTTAACCACCGCCTCGGAAAACGTGCAGACAGTAAAACTGAACCAGCAATAAATGCTGTGCGTATTTCCTTGAAAAACGTGCCCAGAAATTACAGCATTAATTTCTGCTGTACGACCTCCTCTTTTTGCGTACAGAACAGCAATAAATGCTGATGTACGACCTCCTTGGAATGCGTGCAGCTGTATTAAATGCTGCTGTACGGAAAGCTGCCTCGATTTTTGTGCCAGCAATCAGCTACAGGCTGTACGGCCTGTCTAGAAAAGCGTGCAGCAAAAACAGCAGCTTCTCCCTCGAAATCTATGCCCAGAAAATGGTACGACTGCCTTGGAAAACGTGCCACAAGCTGCTGTACGGATTCTGCCTTGGAAATCGTGCCAAATCTGCCTTGAACTGTGTGCAAACTCTGTTGTACGGTCTTGCTGAAATATGGCCTTGGAATGTGTGCCAAACTGCTGCCTCCTCCTCACTGCTCAGAAATCTCCCTTGCTCTCTTGCTCTCCTTCTCCCAATCTGCTCATGAAAGAATGAATGACCTTTTCCTCCTTTTCCTCCTTTAACCTAACCCTAAGTGACTTTGGGGAATCCCTAAATCCAATGGCTGAGATAGATTGAGATCTAGGGCTGAGATTAAATGCTCATTTAAATCTCACTTTCTATTTTTTAATTCACCCCACTTTAATAAAGACCCACTTAGTCTTTTATTTCCAAAGTCACTTTTTCCTTTCTAATTTTATATTGACTTTATTAAAGTCACTTTAAAATTAGACTTTAGTAACTTTATTACTTAAAGTCACTTTTAAATTAGATTTGACTTTATAACTTTATAAAGTCACTTTAGTAACTTTATCACTTAAAGTCACTTTAAAATTAGATTTGACTTCATAAAAATTATAAAGTCACTTTAGGAGAAAAATTAAATTCTTTTGGACACTTTTCCCTAGGCCAAAGATCAAAGCCTTAGGGAACCACCTGTCCTCCGGTACCAAATTTCAACACTCTCTCTTACCGAGGAAGGTGTTCCTCACCACACCCATCTTGTCTCTGAAGTAGACATGCTTGCCCCGTGGTAAGGCTTTGGTAAGAATATCTGCAACCTGCTCATCAGTGGGAATATACTCAAGCTTCACAGCTCCTTTCTGAACATAGTCTCTGATGAAATGATATTTGATCCCGATATGCTTTGACCCGTCATGAAATACTGGATTCTCCGTGAGTTTAATGCAACTCTGATTATCACAGTAAATCACTGAAGGTCTCAACGGCTGACCAAATAAGCCAAACAACATCTTGCGGAGCCAGATGGCCTCACAACTAGCTAGACTGGCTGCCATATACTCTGCTTCCGCTGAACTCAATGCTACTGACTGCTGCTTCCGGCTGAACCATGACACAACTGCCGAACCCAACCCAAAACAGGACCGAAGTGCTCTTCCCATCGTACTGATCACACTCCCGCCTCAATCGTAATCGCAACCCGCCAATCTCACTCCATCCCCCTGCCTGTAGTCCAGACCATAATCCACTGTCCCCTGCAAGTATCGCAAAATGTGTTTTGCAGCCACCCAGTGAACCTTCCTAGGCTCACACATAAACTGACTCATCGTGTTGACTGCAAAACAAATATCTGGTCTAGTGTTGACCAATACATCTTGGAATGTGTGCCAAGCTGCTGCCTCCTTCTCCTCACTGCCCAGAAATCTCCCTTGATAGATTGAGATCTAGGGCTGAGATTAAATGCTCATTTAAATCTCACTTTCTATTTTTTAATTCCCCACTTTAATAAAGACCCACTTAGTCATTTATTTCCAAAGTCACTTTTCCTTTCTAATTTTACATTGTTTATTAAAGTCACTTTAAAATTAGACTTTATCAACTTTATCACTTAAAGTCACTTTTAAATTAGATTTGACTTTATAAAAATGATAAAGTCACTTTAGGGAGAAAAATTAAATTCTTGGACCTTTCCCTGGGCTAGATCAGCCTTAGGAAACCCTGTCTTAGAGTAACCAAGTCCTAACCTCCCTCTTCACAGGAAGTGTTTCCTCATGCCACACTCATCTTGTCTGAAGTAGACATGCTTGCCCTGTGGTAAGGCTTTGGTGAAAATATCTGCAACCTGCTCATCAGTGGGCATATACTCAAGCTTCACAACTCCCTTCTGAACATAGTCTCCGATGAAATGATATTTGATCGATATGCTTTGACTGTCATGAAATACGGATTCTCTAGTGAGTTTAATGCAACTACGGATGAATTATCACGATCGTCTTGAAGTGAAAATGGTGTGAATAAGCCAAACAACATCTTACTTGAAGCCGAGATGGCCTCACAACTAGCTAGGCTGTTTATGTAAGCTTCATTGAACTCTGATACTCTTGTTGTTTTCTTGGTGAACCATGACACCAAGTGTAGGAACCCAACCCAAGAGCAACACACGGTGCTCTTCCTATCAGAAGCACAACCTGCCCAGTCAGAATCAGTGTAACCTGCCAATCTCACTCCATCCCCCTGCCTGTAGTCCAGACCATAATCCATTGTCCCCTGCAAGTACCACAAAATGTGTTTTGCAGCCACCCAATGAACCTTCCTAGGCTCACACATAAACTAACTCATCGTGTTGACTACAAAACAAATATTTGGCCTAGTGTTGACCAAATACATCAAGGAACCAATCAGCTGTATGTACAATGTGGGATCCACCAACTCGAAATCCGAAGCATGAAGCTTCTTCCAGTTGGTGATCATCGATGTCGACATGGGTTTACAATCCTCCATGTGGAATCTGCCAAGGATATCCACAATATACTTCCCCTACCCCAGGAAGAAATGCCCCTCCTCCTGCCACACCTCCAAACCCAAAATAATGCATCAAGCCGATGTCCTTCATCTCAAACTCATATGAGTCTCTTGTAGCGCTCTGTAGTCTCTGCACTCTGTGACTAAGTCATCCACATACGACACCGAAAAAATGAGAGGCTCCTCACCTATCACAATGAAGTATAAGTTCGGATCTGCCTCACTCTTTGTGAAACCCATCTCTTGCAAGTATGTATCTATCCTAGAGTACCAAGCTCTAGGAGTTTGCTTCAGGCCATAAAGGGCCTTCTTCAGTCTACACACATGGGACTCCTTCCCATGCACCTCAAAGCCCTGTGGCTACTCAATGTACACCTCCTCTTGTATGAAGCCATTGAGAAATACGGTCTTCACATCCATCTGCTGGATCTTCCAACCCATCTCTACTGTTATCGATATAATGGAGCGAATCGAAGTATATCGAGCCACGGGAGCGAAGGTCTCCTCATAATCTACTCCCTCTACCTGGGAGAACCCTCTAGCCATAAACCTCGCTTTGAATTTCTCAATGCTGCCATCTGCAACATGCTTTACCAAGCCATCTAGAAGCAACCACGGATTTGCCCTCGACCTCGGCACCACCTCCCAAACATCATTCTTCATGATAGAAGAATACTCCTCTGCATGGCCTCTCTCCGGACTGCGGCTAGGCCCGCACCTCCTCATAGCTAGAAGGCTCGAGAGTCGAGATCTTTGGTAGCCGTGCCATGTAAGCTACAAAACCTCTCGGGTGAGTACTTGCTCTCTCTAATCGGCCTCTTAGGCCCGACCATGTGGCCTCTCTCAAGGTATCTTGAAGCCACTTGGGCTTCCTCTTCCCTTAGCACACTTCTCCCACTAGAGAATGAAACTCCCTCCTCCTCATCGTCATCGGGGGAGCACAGACTCTTGTTGTCCATCTGCGTCCTCTGCACACCGCACTGAACATGAAAGGCGATGTTGGCGTGTGAGCCCCATCCATCGGTGGACTCCCTAATTGGCTTGCTCTGTGAGCACTCACATCTTTGCTGAAGCACCACTCCTCTGACTCTGCGAGCCACTGCTCACTGACGGACCAGACATCGTCATAGATGTACCTCCAGATCCTCCTGATCCCTGCCCACTGGATCCCTGCGACTGACTCAACTGCTGCTGAGGGTCTGGCTGATCCAGATACTCTAACTCTCGTGACCTCCTAAAGGCCCTATCCTCCTCGAACTTCACATCCCGCCTGACAACAACTTTCCTCTGTGCAGGAATGTAAATCCGAAAGGCCTTTGAGGTCTCACTGTAGCCCACAAAGATACCCTTCTCTATGGTGGGCTCTAGTTTGGTCCTCTTCTCCTTGGGTATGTAGGAGTATGTGATACACCCAAAGATACGAAGATGACCAATATCAGGCTTCTTCCCAGAAAAAGCCTCCTCCGGAGTCATGTGCCCCAAGGCACGATGCAGACTCCTGTTCTGCAAGTAAACAGTTGTGTTGCAGGCCTCTGCCCACAAAAACAATGGCAACCCCTGATCATGTAACATGGCTTTGGCAGCCCCTCCGATGGATCTGTTCTTCCTCTCCGCAACCCCGTTCTGCTGGGGGTTGTAAGGAACAATGAGCTCCCTCCTAA
Organism: Pinus albicaulis; assembly: GCA_034641835.2. Lineage (NCBI taxonomy): Eukaryota > Viridiplantae > Streptophyta > Pinopsida > Pinales > Pinaceae > Pinus > Pinus albicaulis. Next base: position 301,688 of record JAXQQM020060389.1, on the reverse strand, counting down.
TGCCTGCCTCCGCACAATAGTCAACAAACTCTCCAAGGGTGTACTCTCCCCCATTGTCCGACTTCAGGGACTTGATCTTCCGACCTGTCTGTGTCTCCACAAGAGCTCTAAACTCCTGAAACCGCTTGAAGACCTCACTCTTGGTCTTCAAGAAATAAATCCAAGTCCTCCTGGAGTGATCATCAATGAATAAAACATAGTACTCATATCCACTCAAGGAAACATGAGACATCAGACCGCTCACATCGGAATGAATCAAATCAAGTATCCCAGTCGCTCTGCTGTCACTGCTGGGAAAAGGGGATTTGGCAAACTTGCCCATCGCACATCCTCTGCAAGTATCAAAGTGATCAGTACTGAACTCTGGCACACCTGTAGTGATCTCTCGCAAAGTCCTCAAGGCTCCATGATGCATGTGCCCCATCCTGCGGTGCCAAATCTCACACTGCTCAGAACTGCTAGCTCTGCTGTCGGTACTACTGCTCAATGCCAAAAGGGACTGAAATGCAAACTTGTGCACCTTTGCATGGCGTACACCTATCACTCTAGCTGAATCAGCTGGAGTGCCCCTGGGATACATCAACACCTGTCCTCCCCTGAATAGTATCTCATATCCTCTATCCTCCAAAGCTGAGACGGATATGAGGTTCTTCCTCATCCCTGGCACATAAAGAACATCTGACACCTTCAAGGGAGGTTTGGACTCCCTCTGAAATGTCAATGTTCCCACACCGACTGCTCTAACATCTCTGTCATCACCGAGTACTACCTCTACATCAGTGCCACTCTCTGAAAGCTCTGAGAAGTACTCACGGACTCCTGTCATGTGACGTGAAGCCCCACTGTCCACATACCAGATACCCGAAGATGCTCCGCTAATCGAGGGAAATGCATGCTCCCTTTGAACCTCTATGGCAGATAATCCCGCACTAGAGGACTCACACGCAGTGAACCCAAACTCCCGGTCAAAACGATCTGCAAAGTCCTCAACCTCTGCTGAAGCTGCCATGCTCTGGTTATTCCCCTTCTTCTTCTTCTTCTCCGGACACACAACTGCATAGTGTCCCATCTTCTGACAATTCCAACACTTCACCTTGGAATAGTCCTTCTGTGTGTTATCCTGTTTACCTTTACCTTTGCCTTTGCCCCCACCATTGCTTGTGGAAGCCTGCTTCTTGCCTTTGCCTTTCTTGCCTCCTGCCAACAGTGCTACATCCTCATCCTACTCAACTGGCTTGGCTGCCCCAAGCTGACCTTTCCTGATCTCTGTCTGAATGCAATCATCCCAAAATCTCTCCCATGTGGGAAGGGTCTCACGTGCACAAACCCCATCAACAAAGTTCATCCATGAACTGGGGAGGCCATTCACTGCTATCCACACCAACTCAGTGGGTTGAATGACCTCTCCAATTGCTGCCAACTCATCTCTCACATTAGTAATCTTTGTGAGATATCCAGCTGCACTATCAGTCTTACCCATCTTAATGGTTTTCAGCTTCTCCTTCAGGACCATTTTCCGATTCTCATTGATACTCTGGTAGAGATTGGACAACGTTGTCCACATCTCATGAGCATTTCTCTTTCCTCTCACATGAGGAATGCAATGGTCTTTGATTCCGTCTAGAATCGATCTCTTACCCTTGTTGTTCTTTCTATTATATGTTGCCAACTGAGTAGCATCAGTAGGCACATTAACAAGCTGTTGTGTGGTATGCACCATGATGTCCCAGACTTCTGCCTCCTCAAAGATACTCTGCATTCTCTCCTTCCAAACGCTGTAATTGGTATGCCCATCCAACCTATCCTCCACCCTCAATCCCAATGACATCCTGTTGTCCTAAAACTGAAAAATAGCACTGCTGTAGTAAAGATAAAAATTCTGTTTGTGAAAAATCAGCTTGCTGGAATTTTCTGAGTGAAAAATCAGCAGGCTGTATTTTTCTCTTTGCTGTCCCAAACTGCACTTTCAGCACTCAAGCTCTGATACCATGTAGAAATTTCCTGTTTTCCCACCTCGGTTTTCAGTTTCACCTTATTTCTCCAAATAGTTAAATGCCCTTTCCCATATCCTTACATTCAACAAACTGGAAAATAAATTTTTGCTGAAAACACAAATTCTGGAAAATTTACAGAATGCTGGAAAATGCAGAAATAAAAATCAGCAAGCTTAAAACAGCCATTCAACACATTTAAACACTGATATTTTTGGTCAACATGACCCTGGAAAAACCCCCTACAACTCTTGGGGAAAACCAGTTTAAAAGCTCCTTCTTATTTCTGGAAAATGCTTTTATAGAGAGGTGAAATATACAGGAAAAATTCCAGCAAATTAATTACAGACTTATTTGGTTTTCCGTGCTTGCCTCCGCCTTGGAAAATGTGCCAGAACAACAAAATACTCAAAACATAAATTTATTACAGCAAACTGCCTTTCTCGAAAACTGTGCTAGCTGCCTCGAAAAATGTGCCTAGCAACCTTGGAAATCGAGCCCTTTGTTGCTATACTTTTTCTCAAAAATCGTGCTGCCTTTCTCCTCGAAAAACGTGCCAGAAAATAGCTGTACAAACTGCTGTATGCACTGCTGTCTCAGTTTTCATGCTGCTCTACGACCTTGCTGCCTCGATATTCGTGCAACCTCTTACTGCCTCGAAAACCGTGCCCTCCTTGCTACTGTACGGACTTGCTGGGTTTGCCTCTCCTTCACCTTCTCAAGCTCTCTTCAGAAAAAAGTCTCCAGCTCTCCTTCTCCTCCTCTCTCAATCTACTCATGAAAGAATGAATGATCTTTTCCTCCTTTTCCTCCTTTAACCTAACCCTAGTGAATTTTGGGGAATCCCTAAATCCAATGGCTGAAATAGATTGAGATCTAGGGCTGAGATTAAATGCTCATTTAAATCTCACTTTCTATTTTTTAATTCACCCCACTTTAATAAAGACCCACTTAGTCATTTATTTCCAAAGTCACTTTTCCTTTCTAATTTTACATTAACTTTATTAAAGTCACTTTAAAATTAGACTTTAATAACTTTATCACTTAAAGTCACTTTTAAATTAGATTTGACTTTATAACTTTATAAAGTCACTTTAGGAGAAAAATTAAATTCTTTTGGACACTTTTCCCTAGGCCAAAGATCAAAGCCTTAAGGAACCACCTGTCCTCCGGTAACCAAATTTCAACACTCCCTCTTACCGAGGAAGGTGTTCCTCACCACACCCATCTTGTCTCTGAAGTAGACATGCTTGCCCCGTGTTAAGGCTTTGGTAAGAATATCTGCAACCTGCTCATCAGTGGGAATATACTCAAGCTTCACAGCTCCTTTCTGAACATAGTCTCTGATGAAATGATATTTGATCCAGATATGCTTTGACCTGTCATGAAATACTGGATTCTCCGTGAGTTTAATGCAACTCTGATTATCACAGTAAATCACTGAAGGTCTCAACGGCTGACCAAATAAGCCAAACAACATCTTGCGAAGCCGGATGGCCTCACAACTAGCTAGACTGGCTGCCATATACTCTGCTTCCGCTGAACTCAATGCTACTGACTGCTGCTTCCGGCTGAACCATGACACAACTGCTGAACCCAACCCAAAACAACACACGAAGTGCTCTTCCTATCGGAAGCACAACACCTTGTCCAGGTCAGTGTAACGCCAATCTCCACTCCATCCGAGACCATAATCCACTGTCCCCTGCAAGTATTGCAAAATGTGTTTTGCAGCCACCCAGTGAACCTTCCTAGGCTCACACATAAACTGACTCATCGTGTTGACTGCAAAACAAATATCTGGTCTAGTGTTGACCAAATACATCAAGGAACCAATTAGCTGCCTGTACAATGTGGGATCCACCAACTCGGAATCCAAAGCATGAAGCTTCTTCCAGTTGGTGATCATCGGTGTTGACATGGGTCTACAATCCTCCATGTGGAATCTACCAAGGATGTCCACAATATACTTCCCCTGTCCCAGGAAGAAATGCCCCTCCTCCTGCCACACCTCCAAACCCAAAAAGTAATGCATCAAGCTGATGTCCTTCATCTCAAACTCCGCCGCAAGATCTCTCTTGCGGTGCTCTATGAGTCTCTCTGCACCTGTAATGACTAAGTCATCCACATACAGCACCAGAATGAGAGGCTCCTCACCTATCACAATATAGTAAAGGTTCGGATCTGCCTCACTCTTTGTGAAACCCATCCCTTGCAAGTATGTATCTATCCTGGAGTACCAAGCTCTGGGAGCTTGCTTCAGGCCATAAAGGGCCTTCTTCAGTCTGCACACATGGGACTCCTTCCCATGCACCTCAAAGCCCTGTGGGTGCTCAATGTACACCTCCTCCTGTATGAAGCCATTGAGAAATGCGGTCTTCACATCCATCTGGTGGATCTTCCAACCCATCTCTGCTGCTATCGATATAATGGAGCGGATCGAAGTATATTGAGCCACGGGAGCGAAGGTCTCCTCATAATCAACTCCCTCTACTTGGGAAAACCCTCTAGCCACAAACCTCGCTTTGAATTTCTCAATGCTGCCATCTGTAACATGCTTTACCTTGTAAAGCCATATGAAAGTAACCACGGATTTGCCCTCAGGGCTCGGCACCACCTCCCAAACATCATTCTTCATGATAGAAGAATACTCCTCCTGCATGGCCTCTCTCCAGACCTGCTGGCTAGCTGCCTCCTCATAGCTAGAAGGCTCAGAGTCAAGGATGCTGGTAGCCATTGCCATATAGCTACAAACCTCTCAGGTGGTCTGCTCTCTCTGACCGGCCTCTTAGGCTCAGCAATAGATGTGGCATCTCTCAAGGTGTCTTGAAGCCACTTGGGCTTCCTCTTCCCTGAGTGCACTTCTCCCGCCGGAGAATAAAACTCCTCCTCCTCAACATCAGGAGCCTGAACTCCTGACTGTCTGTCTGCTGTCCTCGTGCCTGCACCTGAACCTGTAGATGCTGAGGTACCGTGTGAACTATCCATCAGTGGACTCCCCAGTGAACTGCTCTGTGGACTGCTCTGCGTGCTGCCCATAGCACCACCCCTCTGACTTTGCGAGCCACTCCCCACTGACGGACCTGACATCGTCATAGATGTACCTCCGGATCCTCCTGATCCCTGCCCACTGGATCCCTGCGACTGACTCAACTGCTGCTGAGGGTCTGGCTGATCCAGATACTCTAACTCTCGTGACCTCCTAAAGGCCCTGTCCTCCTCGAACTTCACATCTCGCCTGACAACAACTTTCCTCTGTGCAGGAATGTAAATCCGAAAGGCCTTGGAGGTCTCACTGTAGCCCACAAAGATACCCTTCTCTGCGGTGGGCTCTAGTTTGGTCCTCTTCTCCTTGGGTATGTAGGAGTATGTCATGCACCCAAATATACGAAGATGACCCATATCAGGCTTCTTCCCAGAAAAAGCCTCCTCCGGAGTCATGTGCCCCAAGGCACGATGCGGACTCCTGTTCTGCAAGTAAACAGCTGTGTTGCAGGCCTCTGCCCACAAAAACAATGGCAACCCCTGATCATGTAACATGGCTTTGGCAGCCCCTCCGATGGATCTGTTCTTCCTCTCTGCAACCCCGTTCTGCTGGGGGTTGTAAGGAACAGTGAGCTCCCTCCTAATGCCTGCCTCCGCACAATAGTCAACAAACTCTCCAAGGGTGTACTCTCCTCCATTGTCCGACCTCAGGGACTTGATCTTCCGACCTGTCTGTGTCCCCACAAGAGCTCTGAACTCCTGAAACCGCTTGAAGACCTCACTCTTGGTCTTCAAGAAATAAATCCAGGTCCTCCTGGAGTGATCATCAATGAATAAAACATAGTACTCATATCCACTCAAGGAAACATGAGACATCCAACCGCTCACAACGAAATGAATCAAATCAAGTATCCCAGTCACTCTGCTGTCACTGCTGGGAAAAGGGGATTTGGCAAACTTGCCCATCGCACATCCTCTGCAAGTATCAAAGTGATCAGTACTGAACTCTGGCACACCTGCAGTGATCTCCCGCAAAGTCCTCAAGGCTCCATGATGCATGTGCCCCATCCTGCGGTGCCAAATCTCACACTGCTCAGAACTTCTAGCTCTGCTGTCGGTACTACTGCTCAATGCCAAAAGGGACTGAAATGCAAACTTGTACACCTTTGCATGGCGTACACCTATCACTCTAGCAGCGAATCGTTTTGGAGCGCCCACCAGGATATGTCGGCTTTGTCCTTCACTGAACGATGTCTCATATCTCTATCCTCCAAAGGCCGAGACGGATGTGGGGTTATTCCTCATCACGGCACATAAAGAACATAGAAAAGCACCTTCAAGGAAGTTCCAACTCTGCGAAATGTACGGTTTCCCCCTGTGGCCTAACTCTAACAACTCTTGTCATCACACCGAAGTACTACCTCTATATCGGTGCCACTCTGCGAAAGCTGAGAAGTACTCACAGACTCCCGTCATATGACGTGAAGCCCCACTGTCCACATACCAGATACCCGAAGATGCTCCGCTAGTCGAGGGAAATGCATGCTCCCTCTGAACCTCTGTGGCAGGTAATCCTGCACTAGAGGACTCACATGCAATGAACCCAAACTCCCGGTCAAAGCGATCTGTAAAGTCCTCAACCTCCTCCGCCGGTCGCCATGCCTCCGGTTCTTCCCCTTCTTCTTCTTCTTCTCCGACACACAACCGCATAGTGTCCCATCTTCCGACAATTCCAACACTTCACTCTTGGAATGGTCCTTCCGTGTGTTATCCCGTTTACCTTTACCTTTGCCTTTGCCCCCACCATTGCTTGTGGAAGCCTCGGCTTTTCCCTTTGCCTTTTCTTGCGTCCCGCCACCAGCGTTGCTACATCCTCATCCTCGCTCAACTCGGCTTGGCTGCCCCAAGCCGACCTTTTCCCGATCTCTCGTCCGAATGCAATCATCCCAAAACCTCTCCCATGTGGGAAGTTGGCCCCCACGTGCACAAACCCCATCAAAGAAGTTCATCCATGAACGGGGGAGGCCATTCACCGCAATCCGCACCAACTCAGCTGGGTGGAATGGCCTCTCCAATCGTCGCCAACTCATCTCTCACATTAGTAATCTTTGTGAGATATCCACCGCACTATCATTACCCATCTTAATGGTCTTCGCCTTCTCCTTCAGACCATTTTCCTAGTTTTCATTGGTACTCCGGTAGAGATTGGCTACCGCCGTCCACATCTCATGAGCATTTCTCTTTCCTCTCACGTGAGGAATGCAAAATGGTCTTTGATTCCGTCTAGAATCAATCTCTTACCCTCATGTTCTTTTATTATATGTCATTAACCGAATAGCACGTAGGCACATTTACAATGGTTCGTGTGGTATGCACCATATCAAACTTCAGATTTCCGCTCTCAAAGATACCTCGCATTCTCTCCTTCCAAATGTCAGAATTGGAATGCCCATCCAACCTATCCTCCACCCCCCTCATCTCCAAAGACATCCCCGTCGTCCTAAAATCAAAAATAGCATCAAGCCAGAGTAAAGGTAAAATAAAATTAAGCTATGAAAAATCAGCTTGCCGGAATTTTCTCTCGAGTGAAAAATCAGCAAAATAATTTTCCTCCTTGCTGTCCCAAACCCTTCAAGACTCAAGCTCCGATACCATGTAGAAATTTATAGTTTCCCACCCCCGTTTTCGCCACCTTATTACTCCAAAATAGTTAAATGCCCTTTCCCATATCCATACATTTAACAACCGGAAAATAAATTTTGGCCGAAAACACAAATTCCGGAAATTTTTCGACGTCGGAAAATGCGAATTAAAATCAGCAAGCATAAAAAATAGTGATTCACACATTTGACACAGATATTTTTGGTCAACTTGACCTGGAAAAACCCCCTACAACTCTTGGGGAAAACCAGCTTGAAAACTCCTTCTATTTCGAAAATGCTTTTTACAGTTGAGAAATATCTTGAAGAAAAAATCGCAAACAAACTTTTACAACTTATCTCTTTTTTCCGTGCTTAACCACCGCCTCTAAAGTGTGCAAACAACAAAATAGGAACAAAGAATAAATGCCTACGATTTTCTCGATTTCGTGCCAAATAACAAATTTAAATGCCGCTCACGGCCTGGCCGAGAAAAGCGTGCAAGTCGTCCAAAAATCGCTATACGGCCCCTCCTTCCTCAAAAATCGTGCCAAAAATCTGCCTTGCTGTGTGCTAAAGCTGCTGAACTGTCTTGCTGAAAATGTCTTGCTGAAATGCTGCCTTGGTATGCGTGCCAAGCTGCTGCCTCCTTCTCCTCACAGCCCAGAAATCCCCCTTGCTCTCTTGCTCTCCTTCTCTCAATCTGCTCATGAAAGAATGAATGACCTTTTCCTCCTTTTCCTCCTTTAACCTAACCCTAAGTGACTTTTGGGGAATCCCTAAATCCAATAGCTGAAATAGATTGAGATCTAGGGTTGAGATTAAATGCTCATTTAAATCTCACTTTCTATTTTTTAATTCACCCCACTTTAATAAAGACCCACTTAGTCGTTTATTTCCAAAGTCACTTTTCCTTTCTAATTTTACATTGACTTTATTAAAGTCACTTTAAAATTAGACTTTAGTGACTTTATCACTTAAAGTCACTTTTAAATTAGATTTGATTTTATAACTTTATAAAGTCACTTTAGTAACTTTATCACTTAAAGTCACTTTTAAATTAGATTTGACTTTATAACTTTATAAAGTCACTTTAGAAGAAAAATTAAATTCTTTTGGACACTTTTCCCTAGGCCAAAGATCATCAAAGCCTTAGGGAACCACCTGTCCTCCGGTACCAAATTTCAACAATTTCCTTCTGGGTTTTGTTGGGAAAATTAAGAGGAAGCTACAACAGCAATTTCAGGGCAAATTGTGCATTCCAGCAGGGGATTTGAACTACCTTCAAGTAGCAGGAGTGGCACAATTTTTGGGCCAGTGTAGAAGCTAATTTCCGGGCACACGTGGGAGGTTGAGGAAAGGAGTTTGGGAGGTGGGTTGTGCTAAGAGTTTGAGGAGTTCATTTGGGGAGTGGAGTTCAGCTTTTTTGGGGTAATTGGAAGGCTGCTTCAACACATTTCCAGACAAGCCGTATTTTTCAGCCAGTTTGAGGAGGACGTGGTATTTGGGGTTGATTTTCGGAGGTCAATACTAGGCCAAACCCTTTCTGGGTTTTGGTGGGTTATTTGTGAGGAGCTTGGGGCTAACTTTATAGAATTTTCTGAGCACCGGAAGTGGAGTTTCTAGCATCATCTTCCCAGAAGACAATGTAGTTTTCTGGAGCAGCGCAGGGAATCATTGGAGCAGCGTGTTTTCTCATTGGGACTTTCTATTTTACCACCTGGGTCTTGTCAAGCTTGCCATTGAGGCAAGCCCAGGTGCACCCCTTCCACACTATTGTACTCTTCTCCAATTATTAATAAAATGGCTCTGCTGGTTGGCATTTCTAGAGTTTTTGTGGATATTTACTGAATGTTTTGAAATTTTGTGTTGTATGTATTGTTTGCTTTGCATGTCACTGTTAATCCTAATTAGGAACATTACAGAAATTTTTTATGGTTGTATACTCTCTGTTGTGATGTGATTGATCTCCCTATGTTTTATTTTTTAGTTGCAAATTATTTTTCTAGAAGTTAAATACTAGTGATTTTACTTTCCAGCAATTTAGATTTTTATTTAATAATATTTTGGGAATAAAAATTGAGGTATAAATAAATCTGGACTGGTATTGGAAATTTAACATATGGTATTGTGTTAGAGATGATGGTCATAAGTAACCAAGGCCTATTCAGGGTATTTACTATAAAGTGCTATAAAGTATTCTATTAGGGTCCACCTAGACCAATTTGGTAATGTTGGATATGTGTTAAGCCCTATTGAGGATGAAGGGAAGCCAACTTCGGGAGGTCAAAATACCTTCCCTCACACACAAAGGGTTTTAAACCCATCAATGTTTGAACCTGTGTTGTTTATATAGCGTTTCCCTGTCACAACCACTAAGACATAACCTGATGTAATCATGAGTTAATTAATGTAGTCACTAAAAGATACAATTATTCTAACTAATGACATGGTGCAAAGAGTTGAGTTGTTGCATGTGCTTTCTTGTAGTTTTTCCAGTTTAGATATTTGTGACCATTATGGTAACGTGTTAAAAGATAATGGTCATAAATAACAAAGTCCTATTTAGGGTTTTTATTATAAGGTGATGTAAAGCATTCTCATAGGGTCCTCCTAGAACATTTTGGCATGTTGCTCATGTGTTAAGTCCCGTTGATGATGAAGGGAAGCCAACTCTGTGAGGTCAAAACACTTTCCCTCACACACACACACACAAGGGCTTTACACCTGTCAAGGTTTGAACCTGTTTTGTTTACATAGCGGTGCTCTGTCACAACCACTAAGGCAATCTGATGTAATCATGAGTTAATTAATTTTTTAATTAAAAGATACAGATATTCTGACTAATAGCACAGGAAATGATTGAGATATGTCTTGAAATTTCAAAAAGTTGAGTTGTCGCATGTTCTTTTTTGTAGTTTGTCCAGTTTAGATATTTCATAGATTTGCCTCACTGGTACAATGTATAACATGCTTAGAAGTTAGCATGGAGAATTACTTGTATCATAACATTCATGGTTTTATTAGGTTATTTAATAGTAACACATTGGATCTCTTGATCAACTTATTTTGTTGTAGTGGTTTGTTGTGGTTATTTTATGATTTTCTGGTCACCATTTTGTCTAACAGCAAATTAACTACTAGTGATTATTTACAGTTTCCTAGTTTTAGTTCTTCATATGCTGTACTTTTCCTTTGGAATCACTTTTAAATCTCATTAAATCACACTTGAATCTATGGAGTTCCAATCTCGTTTATTAGTAGAGATTAGTATAACTCATTTCTTTTCCTTTTGGTTTATGCTGTCACTTGTTGGATACATGGACATTGCAATTTTTGCCTGGAACAATTTGGTTTGCTTGGACTTTGGGAGAGTTATTTTCTGTGAATTGTAATAGATTATAATCAAAACAGACATGAGGTTGATTTTGTATGTATAAAACTGGGATTTATATATTATAGTTTTTATTGCAACATCATTTGAATGTGCTATGCTATCACTGGTTGCAGCCAAAATGGATACCTTTTCATACGCTTGCAACATCAGGGCAGATTCTCCTTATGGATGATGTACTGAAACATGGCTTTGATGTTAATGCTGTTAACAAGGTACTTTTTCTAGGGCTTTCATATGAATTTATTTTGCAGTGTGTACTGAGAAGTAAACTAAATGAAGACAAGAAGAAATTATATTAATTTCCATAGATGACAAACTCCAATCAATACGATTAAATTATTACAATACAGGAAGGCCCATCTAGCCTTAGCTTTCCACCAGAGGTTATTGTAACTTGTATGACAGGAACACATAGAAACAATATGATAAATGCTTTTTCTTTGACCAGCTGCTGGATTTCCACATTCATTTTCCTCTGGATATTTTCTACTCTGAATTCAGGTTAACTATAAATCATTTCTTGCTTTCTGCTCTTGTGAAAAATTTATTACATGTTCTGCTGATAAATGGTTGGTGCTACAACTGTGTAGGATGGTTTGACTGCTATTCATAAGGCAGTGCTGTGCAAAAGGGAGGCTGTGGTCAGCCGTCTTCTCAAAAGAGGAGCAGATCCTCATGTTCGAGATAAGGTGAGTAACAAATTCTGTGAACCTTCATTTATGGCTGTTGACTAAACTTTTATGGTGGCCTACAATGTGTTATTAACTTTTCTTCAAGCAGGTTCTTTTGTGGTCCAAAGTTCAAACTAGTGGAAAAATGATGGATTCAAATTTCAAAACTATTGTTTGTAGCAATCTGTTATACCATGAGACAAGAAGTTAGGCAGTTTGAAATATTTGTAACAGGGTGATGCAGTGACCTGATTAATTATGAAATGAAAGTTATGCACATGATCACAACTGGGCCAGGGATGCTCCTGCAGCACATAGAAAGGAATGTAATGCCTTCTGGAATCGCCCCATTTTTTGCTTGAACTATGGTTTTGACTGTTCATATGAATCTTTCTGATGACAGACTTCAGAGTGATCCTTTTAATAGTTCGGTCTCCAAACTCAGCATTGAATTCAGGGGAGTTTTCTTTACTTGGTGGTACAAGTTGCCAAAACAAAGGTAAACAGTGTTTTAGTTGTAGTTGACCAACAGAAGCAATCTATTTCATTTGACCTCTCAACAATCTCCCATTGCTTTGATATCAGTGACAATATCTCAATAATCTCCCCCTTTGTCACTGATGGCAACACACCTGTCGTACTATCATAATTTGATAATGCTCCCCATGTTTTCGTGCTGCTTCTCTTTCTCTCCCCCCTTTGACAACAATGACAACGGATAACTCCCCCTGTCATCTATTTCTCCTGTCTTCTCGTGTACAATGTTTAATAGTGTGGTTTGCAATGTTTAGTCTCAGTTATTGTAAGACTGCTACTGAAGTGATAGCATTCTGCAGCAGAAGGCCTCTGTTTTGGGTCAAGCATTTATTTTGTAAATTGTTCAGCAACTTAGACTCATTCTTCCCACTGAGATGTCCAATACTCCATACATCAATTTTAACCTCATGAATACCCCTGAAATTCCTGTGTATAAACAAAAGAGTGTGCAAAGAGACCAATGCCTTGATCACAGATTTGAGAGCTTTAACCTGCAGGTTTATGGATATATTCAACATGGGAAATTCTGTTGTCTATAAAATTATAGATTTTCTTGATAGTAGCCCATTTCCTTCTACTTGGAATACCCTATGTAACTTTTCCTTTTTCATCATCTTTGTGCTCTTGTTCCACATACTCTAGTTCTGGTTCAGCATACACAAAGGCAGATTCTCCATAAAGTTTTTGTAGTTTTTTCCAAAGACTCTTAGCTGAAGAACATTGACCCACTTTGACTTTTATAGAATCTGATAGACTACTCAAGATTGCTTTTATCACTTTTGTATTGTATTCTTTTGACTCCTCTATAGTTGTGAAGTGAACAAAGTTCATACTTCTCGTTAAATACTCCATAAGACTTGGAATATGAAAATATCCATTAAGGATACAAATATTATATTAAATGTATGATGAATGAATGATGATGTTACAAATAAGCTCTGTTTATTACCTAGACAGGGGCCTATTCACGAAAGGTCATGTCTCATCAGACATACCTCTTTAGTACTAATTACTAATTAAATAATCATTATTTATTGGCTACATTATTTATATTATTTTATTCATAACATTGCCTTCCTCCTCAAAAAGTTTTGTCCTCAAAGCTTGTTGATAAAAAAGCTTGAGCTCTTTTTTCGGTCTTGACTGTCTTCTCGTTTTAGAATATTCGTTGATACTAAACGATATGATCTTTGGAGCGATATATAAAATTGTCGCACGGAAGAGGGATCAGAGCATCCTAGATCAATCTTCTGTGGAATCTTGCGGCAACTGGAAACTTGTGATAGGTTGTTAGCACATGAGTGGATTGCATTGACATCAGTATTCTTCGGAACATCAGTTTGTTGTTTCTGTTCTGAATATGTAGCTTGATTAAGTTGTCTACTCTCGTGATTCGGATGTCAATAAGGAATTCTATTGATTTGATTTTCTCTTATCTTGTTTATATTGTCTCCTTGATTTATTTGAAGTACTTGATTTCCTTTAGCCATGGACGTTGAATGGTTAATTTCTGGATCTTCACTCGAATCTTTTGTTGCTGGAACTGCAACTTCTAAGTACATTTTTATTTCAACTAGTTTGTTTTCTTTTTGAGTTGTGATATTTATTGGATTGATGTGTCTTTTCTTCAACTTGAATTTCTACATTTGAAGATTTCGACGCTTCTTTTTCGACAAGTTGTTGCACTTTGTTTTCTAATGACTTCTTGTCCTTCTTAAGCTTCTTAATTTGCGTCAATAGTTTTTCACTATTGTCTTTTAGTCGCGAAACTTCTTCATTTTTTTCAACAATGATTTTGTCAACTTCTCTTTGCATATTTTGTATCATCTTTTTACTTTCTTGAAGAATTACTTTTGAGATTTCTTGTATGTCTTCAGGCGTCACTGAATTTGACTTCAAGTTAATGTCCCGTAGTGTTATTTTTTTCTTTTTGTGGGAGAATGTCAAAAACTTCTTCTTTGTATTTAGAATAAAGGACCCTAGAGTTTCCATCCAGGGTGAGCCCAACACAACGTCGCTATCGTCGAAAAGTAAGGCTTTCACGGTAAATTGAGAGATAAAGGTATAATATCCAATATTTAGTTGTAGAGTTTTTATGTCGTATTGTTTTTTGTTAAAAAAGTCTAATTTTTCAATTATATTTAACTCAGGAATCACCAACTGGTTTGCAATTTTAGGGTTTACATAATTTTAATCTTCGGCGGGTGATATAGCAATAGTGACATCTTTTCCCGTGAGAGTTCCTTTAAATTTAAATAGCACTTTAGCGTCGGTGGGTAAGGTTTCTAAAAATCTCCCTTCGATTCCCATTTAGATGCCATTTTTTTTCTTCAATGGTTGATTCAGTATATGTCTTTTGTCAACATTATAATTTTTTCTTTCAATTGATCGCTTTTCCTCAAATAATTTATTACCTTAATATTTTACTTAGGTTATTACACATAAAGTGTAGTACCCTATTATACCACGTGATACTAATTTGTTCTATATAAATTTTACTTATTCACGCACCTTTTTTTTTTCATTTTTTAAAGAACTTGGATATTGAAAAGTTACTTTCTTTAAAATATATAAAACTCCATTATGTTTATTTTTTTCCATCGAAACTAATCTTCTTAAATAAAACCAATTATTTGAACTGGATGAAGGCGTTTCATGGAGGGTTGCGGCTTTTGAATAAATGTTTTCGATCTCTGCTTCAAATAATTTACGATTTTGATTTTGATTTATCGTCGACCAGGGTTTATGCAACAAGGAGATTTGGCAGCTGATGAACCAGTAGCAGCATGACAAAAATAGTAGGGAACCAGAGTGACAGAAATGGTTGGAGTAGCATGACAGAAATGGTGTGAGGGAAACGACAACAAACTTACCAATCAACTATTCCACACGAACTTTAAAGAACCTGCAACTGTTCGATTCCGGGGTTACTGGAAACTATTCTTTGTTGCGAGTGATTGATGAGAATAGGACAGCGGGGGAGTGGATGTGGCGAGGTGCGAGAGTGAATAGTCCGAGTTGGCGTCTAAGCTTGTGGGAACGATGTCACCTGTGGCACCGCGCAGAATGGATGGCGTCCGAAAATGAAGCCTGCGTCGTCGTGGATAGTGACCTGAGATGTGGTAGGGCTTTGTCGGTGGTGAACGATCGTTGTGCAGGTAATATCTCCCTTCTTTTTTTCGCTCCTTTTTTTGTTTTTTTTGTTTTTGTTTTTGTTTATTTTTTTATTATATATATATATATATATATATATATATATATATATATATATATATTAATATAACTTTCTCTCTCTTTTTTTTGTTTTTTCCCTTCTTTTTTTTGAATTGCTATATAATTTTTATTTTTTTTTAATTTATTTATTTTTTTCAGTAATTTGATTTTTTTTATAAAACTAATATATATATTTTTTTAATAATATTTTTTTTTTTTTTAATTTCCTTTTTTTTTCTTGTATATAGGCCAAAGGCCTGAATGACAAGCCCAACAATTTGGAGAAACTCTAGAAGTTGTGTAGCGAATGCTTCAATGGCAACAAGGTTGACGAATTTCAATGGTCAAGGACCTAGATCAGAGTATACGACTTTGTGCAGCGGTTGAGCGGCTAGAGGATCGAACTACTTTGATACCAAATGAAGTGAACAAAGTTCGTACTTCTCGTTAAATACTCCAGAAGACTTGTAATATTAAAATATCCATTGAGGATACAAATATTATATTAAATGTATGGTGAATGAATAATGCTGTTACAAATGAGACCTATTTATATACCGAGACAGGTGCCTCTTCACGAAAGGTCATGTCTCATCCGACATGCCTCTTTAGTACTAATTACTAATTAATTTATCATTATTTATTGGTTACATTATTTATGTTATTTTATTCATAACAAGTTGTGTTTCCTGTAACACCTTATTCCCATGCTTCACAACCAAGAGCCATAAAAAAGAATCACATTCTTGAGTTCCATAATACATTGCTTGTTTCATCAAACAAGGGAGCTTTTCCAACCCGATTGACTTCTGATTTCATGACTGAGGAGGAGATATCTTCAGAGGGTTTGGAGGATTTCCTTCTTGACCTTGTCATTTGTTCTAGGGGATCTTCCTTCCAACTATTAGGCTGAGACTGAAGCAACTGGCTCTGATACCAATTGTTGGAAATACTGGGGGGTGAATCAGTATTTCTTACAATCGTTCTATTCTGTCAGTTAAGATTTTTCCACAATTAAACCAAAACACAAGAAGTAGAACAAAAATAATTTTATTAATGAAAATGGTGAGGACTCGAATCCTCTTTTACAAATATTCAGGCTCCAACCTGTACAAGAATGCTCCAAAAGGGCTACCCAAGAGTACCTCAAAATATATTCGATCTTGTTCCAAAAATCTCCAAGTCTGGTTCAGATTAAACCTAAAAAACAGTGCCAATATAGAGTCAATTTTGCTCCTTAAAGTTATATTTAAAAGGTCCGAGTTTTCTCACAGATGAGGCTTGCATTCTTCCATAGAGGCCAAATTTTTGTCACAGATGAGAGGCCAAGTCTGTACTTCCTCAGGGCCACAGTCTTCCTAACCTCAAGGTCGAGGTTTGAGCCAAGCAACTGGTTTCCATACGCTGAAATGCGTCTTAAAAGGACTGAGTTGTTGTGCTAAAAAAGGACGAATTCTCCAAAGAATAGTTCCAAGAATTCTCCAAAGACAAATTAGAAACTTTTAATCAAAAAACAGATTAGAAACCATGCTTTTGAAACAAGAAAACCCTTGTTCACTAGAAACTTCCAATCACAGACACATTTATGTGCATCATGTTGATTTTTGTAGCATCGGAAAGTGTTCCAAGTCTCAAAATTTGTAAGGAAGCTTGGACATCAGTATTCCAAAGAACCCATAAACCGTTTGTGGAAATTTCACTCAGTTTATGTTTTATTAAAATAATTAATTATTTTAATGTAGACCCTAAGTCTAAACTTTGGGAAATTAAATAATTAATGGGCATTAAGAAAACCGAGTGTGAATCTTCTACAGAATGAAGATCAAGTCAAGTTTTAATCTTGGCCATTGATTAGACTTCTAATCTTGGTCATTGATTAGTCAATGAGAAGATTATAAAAGAAGGCTTGAGGGTCATTTGGAAAGCAAGCCGGGCATACACTCAGTAACCTGAAGGAAGTCGATTTTGAAGGAATAGAATTCAATTTCAGAAGGAGAGGGAGTCAGCAGTGACAAAGGTCGAGGAGAGAAGGACGCAGAAGGCCAGAGAAGGCAGCGCAGAGTGCCCACGCAGAGTGACGCAGTCTGACGCAGGCACTGCGCAGAGAGACACACAAAGTGACACAGAGGAAAATAGTGGGTCTTTCGGGTGTCAAAAAATCTCCAAAGGTTTTCAGAGAATTTATCTTAGGTGTTTTCTAAAGAACTCTGCTAGTCATTTCCTTGTAAAGAATTTCATTGCTGAAGAATAATATATGAACCCTCATCTGCTGCACCGATTTTCCTGCATTGGGTTTTTCCGAGGACAATTGTCCAAAAAAAAGTGTGTATATGTGATTGATTCTTATGCTTGTATTTCTTATTGTTCCTTTCTCTGTATATGCTTAAGTGAATGCTGCAGTAGTATTTATTTTGAAATTTACTGGAAGAATTCTGTAAATAACTTATTGGAAATAAATAAGTAGGAGAAATAAATCTCATTGCAGAAATATTTTCTGGATTGAAATTTTCACATGGTATCGGAGCGAAGATGAGTAACAGGAGCAGAGAACCGGTGATAGAACATAGATCATGTACCCCTGTTGGAAGAGGTACCATAGTATTTCAAACGAAAGCTGGTAATAAACTTTGGGCCACCAATGTGTTGCATGGGCCTGGTTTGGGGATGAACTTACTCTTTGTGTCGTAGCTTCAAAGCAAAGGCTATGACGTTTACTTCATTGGCAATCGAGTATACGTCAAACACCCAAGTTGGAAGAAGAAGGCACAAATCGGAGTCAAGAGCAATAAACTCTACAAGCTACAACTCGAATCCCCAATGGCACTGATAGGCAACACTGATGAGAAGGACTTGAATGAGCTATGGCACAGGAGAATGAGGCACTTGCATCATGGGGCGTTAAGACTTCTCAAGAAGGCTGTCACGGGAGTTCCAGAACTGAGCACCAAGCGAGACGATGTATGCAAAGGATGCGTATTGGGAAAGTATGCCAAGGCAGCATACCATAAAAGCAACAATAGGGCTAAGAGTGTGTTAAGCTTAATACACTCGGACATCTGCTGGCCAGTGTCCACTAGAGCTCTTAGTGGGGTCGAATATTTCGTCACCTTTATTGATGACCATTACAGGAAGACTTGGATCTACTTTTTGAAGACCAAGGATGAAGTCTTTGGACAATTCAAGGAGTTTAAAGCTCTGGTGGAGAATTTGACTGGAAAGCGGATCAAGACATTGCGATCAGACGATGGTGGAGATTACATTATTAAAGACTTCACAGTGTTCTGCGCAAGTGAAGGCATCAAAAGAGAGTGGACCGCTTTGTATAATCCGGAGCATAATGGAATTGCAGAGAGAAAGAATAGAATTATTGTCGAGGTTGCAAGGGCAATGTTGTATGAGCAAGACATGCACAAATTTCTGTAGGCTGAAGCTTGTAATACAACTGTCTACGTACAAAACAGGATTCCTCATATTGCATTGGGTGAGATCACTCCAGAAAGTGTCTTCACTGGCAGAAAGCTTGAAGTGAGCCACTTTAGGATCTTCGGCAGTGCGGCATATTGTCACGTGCCAGAAGAGAAGAGGAAGAAATTGGATAAGACTGCAGAAAAGGGATATCTGGTGGGATATAGTGAGAACACAAAGGCTTACCGTATATACATTCCTGAGAGCAAGAATATTGTAGTACGACGAGATGTGAAGTTCATGGAGGAGAGGGCCTTCAGAAAATCCCGGGAGATGCCTTCTGCTACGCGGTTTGAGGAGGATCCGCTGGTCCAACAACAACGACTTGCAGAGGGTAATACGAGTGCCTCTCCAAGGCATGGGGATCCAAGAGATACATCTCCTGAGGATTTGCAGGAAGGAGAGCAGGTGGATCTACTCACTACCAGTGGTACGACGAGCAGGGAATTACGACAAATTCTGAGGGATACTGAAGAGTTTGTCGGAGCCCCCAGATATGAGAAGAGGCAACACAAGTAACCTGAAAGGTATCTAGCTTTGGTAACGTAGGTTGGGGAACCCTCTAGTTTTCGAGAGGCAACTCAGCACCAGGTATGGGTCGATGCGATGGTGGAGGAATACAACTCCATCATGACGAATGATGTCTGGGAAGTGGTTCCCAGGCCTCAGGACATATTAGTTGTAGGTTCGAGATGGATCTACAAGATCAAATATGCTGCAGATGGCAGCATCGAGAAAGTTAAAGCCAGGTTTGTGGCTGAGGGGTGCGCTCAGAAGGAAGGGATAGATTATGAAGAGACCTTCACCCCAGTAGCCCGATATACTTCTATTAGATCCGTGATATCCCTTGCTACACAGATGAGATGGGAGATTCACCAGATGGACGTCAAGACTGCGTTCCTGAATGGGGTGATAGAAGAAGTATATATTGAACAACCAGAGGGATTTGAGATGCATGAGCAGAAAACTCATTTGCGTAGGCTCAAGAGGGCCTTGTATGGACTGAAGCAAGGCCCTAGAACTTGGTATGGTCGAATTGACAGCTACTTGCAGAAAATGGGATTTGTCAAGAGTGATGCAGATCCCAATCTCTACTATCTGAGAGTAGGGGATGAGACTCTGATACTAGTGTTGTATGTAGATGATCTATTCCTAACAGGATCATCTAGGCTCATCAAGGACTGCAAGGATAATTTAGCTGCATAATTTGACATGAAGGATCTAGGGATGATGCATTATTTTCTGGGGTTGGAAGTTTGGCTGCAGAAGGGTGAGATCTTTCTTGGTCAAGGAAGATATACTACAGAAGTTCTGAAAAGATTTCAGAAGGAGGACTGTAGACCCATGGCTACTCCAATGATTACCAACTGGAAGAAAATTGACACATTTGAAGATGATGAGGCTGATCCTACTTTGTATAGGCAGCTCATAGGTTCTCTAATGTACCTGGTAAACACGAGACCAGACATCTGTTACGCTGTTAATACTCTCAGTCAATTCATGGTGGAACCTAGGAGGGCTCATTGGGCAACAGCCAAACATGTTCTCAGATATCTACAAGGAACAATCGACCTTGGACTGAAATACACCAGAGGCAATGACATCAAGTTGAGTGGGTTCACTGACACAGATTGGGCTGGGAGCCCAGTAGATCGAAAAAGTACCAGTGGATACTATTTCAGTGTTGGATCAGGAATGACCTCCTGGTGCAGCAGGAAACAAAAATCCGTGGCTCTGAGCTCTATAGAAGTTGAATATATGGCAGCAAGCACGATTTCGTGTGAGGCCAAATGGCTTCGGAAATTGCTTGTGAACTTACTCAAGGAGAAGATGGAGGCGACTGACATTCTATGTGATAATCAGAGTAGCATCAAGCTTTCTGAGAATCCTGTGTTTCATGATCGGTCGAAGCACATTGACATTAGGTGTCATTTCATCAGAGACTGTGTCCAAAGGGGTGCTATACAATTGGAGTACACTCCTACTAGAAAACAAGTAGCAGATATGCTCACGAAAGCTCTAGGGAAGACTAAGTTTGTCTATTTCAGAGAAAAGATAGGGATGATCAAGAATCCATTTCAGTAGCAGGAATGGATAGGCTCAGGATTCAGAGGGAGTTGCAGTATAGATGAGGCTGTGACAGTGTCATGGGCAGCAGTACAGAAGGCAACAGATGAGGGGCAACAGCCAAGCATTAGCAACGTAGAGGATGCTTCAAGACAAAGTAACATGCAACAGGTATTTTGCTAGAACACTTTCCTTGCTAAGAGGGAGTGTTGATTTTTGTAGCATCAGAACGTGTTCCAAGTTTCAAAATTTGTAAGGAGGCTTTGACATCAATATTCCAAAGAACCCAAAAACCGTTTGTGGAAATTCCACTCAGTTTATGTTTTATTAAGATAATTAATTATTTTAATGTAGACCCTAAGTCTAGACTTAGGGAAATTAAATAATTAATGGGTATTAATAAAACAGAGTGTGAATCTTCTAGAGAACGAAGATCAAGTCAAGTTTTATTCTTGGCCATTGATTAGACTTCTAATCTGGGCCGTTGATTCGTCAATGAGAAGATTATAAAAGAAGACATGAGGGTCATTTGGAAAGTAAGTCGGACATACACTTAGTAACCTGAAGGAAATCGATTATGAAGGAATAGAATTCGATTTCAGAGGGAGAGTTGCAGGGTTGAAGAAGGAGAGGGAGTCAGCAATGACAAAGGTCGAGGAGAGGACACAGAAGGCTAGAGAAAGCAGCGCAGAGAGCCCACGTAGAGTGATGCAGTCTGACGCAAGCACTGCCCAAAGAGACATGCAGAGTGATGCGAAATAGTGGGTCTTCCGGGTGTCAGAATATCTCCAGAGGGTTCCGGAGAATTTAACTTGGGTGTTTTCTAAAGAAGTCTACATGTCTTTTCCTTGTAAATAATTTCATTGCTGAATAATAATATATAAACCCTCATCTGCTACATCGGTTTTCTCGCATTAGGTTTTTCCGGGGACAATTGTCCAAAAATAAGTGTGTATATGTGATTTATTCTTATGCTTGTATTTCTTATTGTTCCTTTCTCTGCATATACTTAAGTGAATGTTGCAGTTGTATTTATTTCGAAATTTACTGGAAGAATTCTGTAAATAACTTATTGGAAATAAATAAGTAGGAGAAATAAATCTATCACTGCAGAAATATTTTCTGGATTGAAATTTTCACACATAACAATATATATTTTATTATTCAATATTCAAATGATGGTTTACAAGTCCTTGGGAAGTTCTCCTTTATAGGAGTTGATTGGCCACAAGGGTTAAAGAACATGTCTTTTGATATAAGTGCCCTTTCATAATTAATGGACAACTTAATTTACTTAATTTATTATTTATTAATATTAATTAATTAATTAATTAATATATATATATATATATATATATATATATATATATATATATAATTTGTGATTATTTTATTCATAATGTTGC
Organism: Pinus albicaulis; assembly: GCA_034641835.2. NCBI lineage: Eukaryota > Viridiplantae > Streptophyta > Pinopsida > Pinales > Pinaceae > Pinus > Pinus albicaulis. Next base: position 279,317 of record JAXQQM020060389.1, on the reverse strand, counting down.
CTCTCCCTTAAAATGCTTTGTCCTCAAAGTATAGGAAATGTTGGGTGTTGTTGGCGAAAACGTTCCGTCTCCCATGATGAATCTTCTTCTAGTAGTCTTTTCCATTTGATAAGGTATTCTTTAATAGTCTTGGATCGTAGTACCTTCTCTCTGGTAGTGAGTATGCCTTCAGGTTCTAATATGATCCTTCCTTCTTCATCAGTCTCAGGTATCTTTGTTTGAGCTGTTTGATTTTGAACCAGTAACTTTTTGAGACTTGATACATGAAATGTGTTGTGGATTCGACAATGGTCTGGTAGATTTAATCCATAAGCCACACTACTTATTTTTTTGATTATTTGGTATGGTCCATAATACTTAGGAGATAACTATGTTGGTAAATTTTAAAACCCTGACTTGACAGTAGGATCATAAAGAAATTTTTTGAAGGGATCGCGCGCGCGCTACTGCCTGCCTGCGTCTGACCTAACAAAGACTCGTTCCAGCTGCCTCGACCTCCTGCCGCTGCCACAATGGCCCCTCCGGAGTCTTCTCCGGGAGGGGTTCCTCCTCCTGAACCACCTCATATGACACAAGGCCCCCTTGATGAAACAACATCTACATTTGCAAACCTCATTTCCTCTATGGGACCTCCACAAGCTCGCCCAGTAGTTTCAAATTTTGTTAAAAAACTCTCAGATATCCCAAAAATAGTCTTGCCTCCCTCTCTACCTCGAAGATTAGCTCTTTCACTCTTAGAAAGAGGCCTTGTTGGTCAGTTCACTGGCCTTTGGCCTTCACCAAAAACAATCCAGAAATGGGTCGAAAGAAATTAGTCACAATCCATCCAAGGAAAAATATCCATCAGGTTTTGCGAAAGAGGATTCTTCACGTTCCACTTTGAGACAAAGGAAGACAGAGATCTAATCTTCAGGAACAGACTCTACTTCATGGACACAAGAGGATTATATCTCAATAGGTGGACTCCAGCTTTTGACCTTGAGTTGGATGTTTTGAATGCAGTTCTAGTATGGGTGTGCTTCCCTCATCTTCCTTTACATTGTTGGGGAGATGAATCAATTAAAGCTATCGGTAATGCAGTTGGAAAATACATAGAAAAAAGTGAGCCTAAAGAAAACATACACTCATGCGCAAAGATCTATGTCAAAATCAACCTAGGCAAAGGACTCACAGAAGCGGTAAAGATCAAGGTGGATAGTTGGACTACGAACAAATTCCCTTCAAATGCAAGGTATGTCACAAGTACGAACATTTTTCTAATAGGTGAAATAAAAAAGAAGAACTGGAAACAAAAGAAACAAAATGGGAATAGGTAAAAAAAAGAAAACAGGAAACAAACCACCTTCCCCTACATCTCCATCCTCAACCACCCCTCTCCCCTCGAGTGATCCACACCACTCCTCCATTCCCCTCTTTGAATCCAACCCCTTCCTTCTTTGACTCCAATCCTTTTGAACCCCTCGACTTTCCTTCAGACACCCCTCTAACCACCCTTGTCCCACTCATGGATGACCCTCCTTCACAACCCCCAACCTCCCCTCCTGGCTCCTCAACCTTTGTACCCTAAACCTTTGTCCCCTCTCTTTTTCTAATCCCCTCCATTCCTCTCAGCCCCCCCCCCCTCGTTTGAAAGAATCTTAACAAGAAACCAGTCAAAAGAATCCCTCTTATCTTCAGACAATTTTAAAAAACAAGGAAGAAAAACAAATAAAGAGCTAAGAGACGAAGCAACAACAAAGGAATTGGCAATGGGGACCTAGCAACCTATGGATACCTATCTTGAAAGGAATACAAGGAATAAGGAGAAAGGTCAACATACCTGTTGGGCCTCGAATATGCCCATGTTTTTATCATGCAATATCACCATTCATGCCCTAAAACCCTAGGTTTTTAGCCCATTCCATACCCTAATTCTATAAATTGCCGTCAAATACACTCTATGGTTGATTATAACTAGTTTTCTTCGCTTCTCTATGATTAAAGATGATTTTTCTATGATTTACTGATGACTGTTTTGTTAAGTACATTTATCACAGGGTTCCATCGTCAAAATCCTTCACAAGCCAGTTGAGTACAGAAATGCCTAATTTAGGGCTTTGACACTTTCAACATGCTTCCAGAGAATCCGAGAGAGGTTATTGTAAAAAATAATGTTATAATACCTTTCTATAACTTTGGATTTCACTCAGGTCACTCATGTTGGTCTCTAGAAGGAAATTAGCATATTTGCCTAAATCTGCAATAAATTTCAAACTGCCAACTTCCGCCTCGATTTTCATGCAGTTGAAAGAGAATGAAGAAATTCTGGAACATGGGTTTTGGTCCTAGTATAACAAATATAATACACCCGAAACTTCAAAAATTCATTATGGTTGGGGAAATATTCAGGGTTCTTTGAGGCCAATTTATATAAAAATCCGAAAATTCCAGATTTGTAAAAATCTTCCAAACAACCATGTTTTGGATGTTTTTGGTCAAATATGGTTGGCAATGCTCCATATCAGCACATCGCTAGCTTCCAGTCTCATCTTATCCCCATAGCCATGAATGGGATATAGTTGAACAACAAGCTAAGATTAAACGATGTGATGAGATTTGAATGGACCGAGTTAGCATAGGTAACTGTTGGATTTGATCTGCACAAACTGGTTGCTATTTTGTGATTTGAAGGCTGTCTATAAAGCCTACGCTGAAGGTAGACTAGGGAGTAACGAAACTATCAATATTTGAGCTATTTGCTATCAAGTGTAACTTTGTTTTAATTCAAGACTATTTCCACCATGATCTGGAGCATGTATTGATTGGAGTTGTGGAATGAAGAATTGACATGAGTTTGAATTAGTTTGCTGAGCATCTCTTTCTTGCTGTAAGTTCATATCCCAGGTGTGACAAGGGCCCACCACAACCTGGGAAGTTTTATTCATTGTAGGTAGATTTTAAATTAGCTTTGTGATTCTTCAATCAATTTTGATTTTGCGTTTGTGTTCTAACTCCAATTAAATCATTTACATCACCTAACTATTTAATATGAGCTTGATTGTTTATGTATGATTGAGTTTTGGCATAGTTGAGTGTTGTCCTTTCATTTTGATATGGTCTGCGTAAATATCCTTATCTGAATGATTTCATAAAACTTATTTGCTAATTCCTATTCACTAAAATCTCTCAATCAATTTGCAGAAAAGCGCTTAGATTCAAATTAATGTGAATCCACAATAAAACCATTGGACGAGTATCTATATTAATTGGATACAGAGTGAATCCTCTATTTAGCCTTCAAACGCCGATAATGGTGAATTGATTGGACAAAACGTAGAGCTGTGTGTCCATAGCATCTCAAATCTTGCCTACATTCGTTCATGAAAGTAAATGGTAACGTTTCCAAAAGTTTCCGTGTTGAAACAAAAGATCACAGACCCCAAATTGAATGCATACTCCCCACATAGGGTTGATTTCCTTATACCCATGGTGTGAGCAATAGTTCGATTTGAATATTTTTTGCTGTTGAATCACTTTTGAGAAATTGCAAGGGATCAGTGAGAACGTTGAGTGACGATGGTGTTATTTTGATTCTGAATTGCTTTCAAAAACCAAAGAGGATTTCCATATATGTGCCATTTAATTGTAGCATTCTGATTTTAATTAACTGATTTCAGTTTGTAATACAGTGAATACAATTCTGAGTGATATTAGAATGAAGAGTGAGATCTTAGTGTTGAGATGCATCAGAGTTAGGGTTGAAAATTGTGTGCAAGTTCGATTCCAATAAGAGTGTGTTAGTGTTTTAATTTGAGTAAAGGCAGTTTTCGTTAAAAGTTGAATGCCTGTAACTGCCTTTTTGAAAGTAGATCTATAGCACAGTATGTGTTAGGATTTGTTGGGTTTCAAATTGATTACTTTTAGATTGGTATTGCCTTAGCAATTAGCAGTATGACTCATTTTCATTAAAGAAGTTGAGTGTTGGTTTGTCTAATTTCCAATCAAATAGATTGCTCGAGCTTAGGAGCGAGAAGTTAATTTATGTTTAATAAAAAATGAAGCAGCAGTGTAGTCCTCCATTTCATTTCTCTGTGTGTTCCTATAGCGGTTCATAGTCTGCCTTTGCCTTTCATTTCCAAAAATAGAGCTAGGATTTGGTTGAGTTTTGCAAGATTTGGTGTTGGAAATAGATTAGGGATTGCTTACGAGATTGTCAAAAGATTTGAATGGTGTGCGCAATTAGTTAAGTCTTAGAGATTAGAGTTTATTAATTTCATTTGACTGAGTGTGAGAGGCAGCGAGAGAAGCTAGTCAATTTAGAACACTGTTAAGTGTGATTCAAGTTGATATCAATGTTATCAGAACCGAACCGGTTCTGAAAAATCGGTCGGTCCGACTGGTTTGGAGGCAAAACCGGTCCGAACTGGCCCTCCGAACCGGAAATGACCGGTTCGGTACTGAACCAGCCGGTTCCGTCACTGAACCGGCCGGTTCCGTACTGATCCGGTTCAGAGACTGGTTCCACCGGTTCACAAGCCTGGGCACTAAAAAAAAAAAAAAAAAATTCTTAATTTTTTTTAAATTTTTAAATTTTTTTTTCTAAATTATTATTTTTCCTAGTTAATAACGCTACCCTAGCCCCCCCTAAAGCTACTTAAACACCCCCACCCCCTCTATTTCCCTCACACTATTCATGGTAATGTTAAATTCTTAAAGTAAAAGTGACATTCTCCTTAATCTTCATTTTCATCCTTTTACTTAAATTTTTAACATTACCATGAAATGACTCTGGATGTTTGAGAGTGGTTCCGACCTCATTGAATTTCACATGGAGAAAGTAGAATTTTAGATCTCATTCAAAATCAAGCAGACTTATCAGTTTTTCAGGATTTCAGGATTGGGTTATTGCAATGTTTCCATCGAATTTTGTCATGTATTAGGGTATGGAACTCGTATTTAATCAAGAGCACCAATCCCTCTATGTACCTTGATGTTAGTGACATTGGTTGTCAAACTCCTCTATCACGACCTTACTAAAAATGTACCCATCACTCAAACAAAACCTTGACTATCGAAGATGATAGATAAATCTATGTTTAAATCAATGAATTAAGTATGAATTTGTGTAAAAAATATCTAATTTTTAATATATATATATATATATATATATATATATTTTAAAATATATATATTTTTTAATAAAATAATATATAACGTATCGTATCCCAGAAGTATCCTATTCCGGGGTCACCGTACCCGTATCCGATTCTTCGAATCCCCGTATCCCCGTATCAGGTGACTTAGGGATTCTGATGATGATTGATGATTTGATCATACGTAGCTTGTAGTATTGTAGGCTATAGTATAATACTATGATCTAACATGTTATTTTGGACTATAAAGGCCTTTTAGAGCCTGTTTCTTGATGTTTGTTACATTTTTTGTTCAGCGATGTTTTGCACTAAGTGCTATTTTGGCTATCTGCACCTATATAATGAAAACTTTTGCATATTTGTGTTTAAATGGTTTGTATTAATATGGATGTACATGAATATATCTGGTTTTTCTTTAAAATATGAATATTTTATGTGTTTTTGGTAAACCGGTTTTTTTTCTGGTTTTTTTCCGGTTCCGGTCCGGTTCCGACCGGTTCCCGGTCCACAAGGTTTTCCGGTTCGATAACCGGTTCGGTTCCGATAACATTGGTTGATATCATAGGGCAATTAGTCAACAATAGCATAGATTCATTTCTGCGAGCAGTGTGTTTTAATTTGAATTTCTATTTTAAGTACAGAAGTTGATTTCATAGCAGAGGCACTAGTTAAATGTCATTTGGTTTTGTTATGAATTTCATGTTTCATTTAGATTAGGAGACTTTAAATTGAAATCTTTTTAGGAGCCACAATGAGATTCTTTTTCCTTAGATGAGTGTTCTTTTTGGAAAATGAGTGGTATATTAGAGTTTTCTTCCGGCAAATGAATAATGTGTTCTTTTACAGTGATTTTATGCCCTAATTTAGGTGAGATGCTCTGATTCTACGTTACCTGTGCTTGCACCTCACAACTTACGAGTCCCAGATTGATAATTTATTGTTGGAAACTATAACACATATAATTTAACCAACAATACATATTGAGGGAAAGGTCGCTCTGTCTCAAACCACAGTAAATAATGAATTTGGTCTTCTGGAACTGTAGAGGCCTAAGACATCTCTCAAAGTTCAATACAACAAAGGACCTCATAGCAATGAAAAACCCAGATATACTTATGCTTCAGGAGACCAAAACCAACCAGCAAGAAATGGAAAACATGATCCAAAAAATAAGAAATTATGAAGGCATAGCCCTCCCAGCCAGTGGGGCTTTGGGAGATATATGTACAATATGGAGCAAAGATAAATGGGAACTGCAAAATCAGCAAAAAAAATTGCATTGGGTAAAGACTGAACTAAGAAGCAAAACTCTAAAATGCAAATCTGTCTCTATAATGTATATGCACCAAATCGCTATAGAGACAGAAATATGTTGGAGATCTCTTAAAGAAAATTTTCTGTTGGAGCAAAACAAAAATATCATTATGAGAGGAGACTTACACCTGGTACTAAATGTTGATGAGAAATTAGGAGGAATATTCCACTCAGATCCTTCTAGAGACACTCTTGAAGACATAATCGAGAGCTTCAAACTAATGGACATACCACCATAGAATGAGAAATATACCTGGAACAATAAGAGGATTGGGAAAGAGAACATAAAGGAGAGGTTGGATCGAATCTTAATAAATGATAGCATAGTTTCAGAATTCGGCTTAGTTACATCAAAAATTATCCTCTCAGTAGCTTCAGACCATAAACCTGTGGCTATCTTTCTAGGAGCGACTGAAAATCGGGGACCACTCTCATTTAGATATAATCAACTATGGAACAACAAAGAAGAAGTTAAACATATCATAAGAGAAGCATGGAAGCAAAAAATCACAGGCTTGCCAAGTTACATTTGGGAAACAAAATTAAAGTGTGTCAAAAACAACCTTAAGAAGTGGGTGAAAATCAGCTACAAGGAACCTCAGAATAAAGGCTGAACTACAAAAGGAAATGGAAAAAATCCAAGAGAAGTCAGAAAGCATGGAAGACACAATAGAGAATCAACAAAGAGAGAATAGTTGCATTAGGAGATCTACAGGAACAACAGGAAAGAGGAAGAAGAATGGAGGTTAAAATCAAGACAATTATGGATTCAGGCGAGGGACAAAAACACCACTTTCTTTCATAACACAACAAAAATGAGAAGAATAAAAAATCATATTGACAAAGTTAATGGAGAAGGGGGCATTGAGATCAAAGGGCGAGAGGATTTAAATAAGGAAGCACACAACCACTACAAAAACTTACTAACAACAGATCCAGGAAATTCAAGTAAGGAAGAATTCACAAAGTATATCCCAAGCAGGATAAATGATGAAATGAATACAGAACTACGTAAAGAAGTCACAGAAAATGAGCTTATGGCAGCAGTATGGGGCCTTCATCCTGAAAAAGCACTAGGACCGGATGGGTTCTCCATTGCATTCTATCGCACCTTCTGGTTCTTAATAAAAAAAGATCTATTAAAAATGATCAAATATGTTTTCAAGAAAAAGAAGCTAGGAGGATACACTAACTCGACCTTCTTAGCTCTTATAACCAAAAGAAACAAGGCCATCAACTTTCAACAGATTTAGGTCCATCTCTCTCTGTAACTCTTCTTATAAAATCATCTCCAAGATCCTTGCAAACCGCATCAAACCCCTCCTCAACTCTCTAATCTCAGAGAACCAAGGGGGATTTGTCCCCAACAGACAGATTGTGGACAACATCATGATTGTGCAAGAGGCACTACACTCTAGTTTAGCAAGGAAAGAACATGGATTTATTTTAAAAATTGATATGGCAAATGCATTCGACAAAGTTAATCTGTCTTTTCTTGCTGAAGTGTTATCCAAGTTTGCTTTTTCCTCTGATTTCATAGAGATAATAAAGGCTTGTGTAACTAGCCCATGGATAGCTCCTCTAGTAAATGGCAAACCCTGTGAATTATTTCAAAGTACTCGGGGTTTGAGGCAAGGCTGCCCTTTGTCACCATTCCTCTACATTTTGATGGCAGACTCTTTGAACAAAAAACTGGAACACTGTAGAAGAAATTGCTCCTTAACGGGAATCTCATTGAGTAAAGGAATCAATAGCATAAATCATTCTTTATTTGCAGATGACACTCTTTTAATGGGAGTTGCATCTTGCATAATAGCCAAAAGATTTTAAAAAGTGCTAGATAACTTTATGGAAGCTTCATGTTGCTTGCTAAATAATGGCAAGAGTCAAATCTTTGGTTGGAATGCACCATTTCGCATCCTCCAGAGAATTTCTCAAATCCTTGAAATTCCATTTCAAGCACAGTGGAATTACTTCCATTACCTCAGTCTGCCAATCACAAAACAAAATTTGAAGCAGAAATGTGGATCAAAAATATAGAAAAAATGAAAAAAATATTCAATCCTAGGAATGATCTGTCTCAATCAAGCTGGAAGATTCATTCTAATCAAATCAATCCTCTTAGCACTTCCTCTATATCAATTCGCTACTATATTTGCTGCAGCAAGTATCCACAAGCAAATCGAATTAATCATTAGAAGTTTCCTTTGGCAAGGAGACAAAATAGAAAATAAAAAAGTCGGCCTCATAAAATGGGATCAAGTAACAACACCATATGAGAAAGGTCTCTCAATTACACTGCCAGGACTGATGAATTTAGCCTTTGGTGCTAAAATAGTCTAGAGATTCATCACTTGAGACAACTGCTGGTGGAAACAGGTACTGGAATCAAAGTATTTAAATACCACTAGAACCTCCCTTCTAACAGGAAAAGCTCCAATAAGGCGATGCACTCAAATATGGAGACTCATCAACATGGCTTTCCCTCTAATCAAGGACAATATTTCAAGATTGCCAAGAGATGGTCGAAATGTAGATCTCTGGAATGACAGTATAATGGGAGAGACTCCACTCTCCAACAACCATGATGGAGCAACAAAGCTGTAGGCTTGTTGACTTAATTGTAAAATACACAAGAGGTATTCGTAATAATAATATATTATATATAAAATGTATAAGAGATGATGATAAAATGTTACAATGAGGCTCTGCTTATATACCTATGCAGGTGGCCTTTCATGAATGGGCATGTCTTTTAGACATGCCCTTTCACTAAATGAATACTGACATAATCCCTATTTAACTATTAATAACTATATTTATTATATTTGTTATGAATTATATTCATAACATTGCCTTCCTCTCGAAAAGCTTTGTCCTCAAAGCTCAATTTTTCGACAATTTTCTTTGCTTGGGATTATCTTCTTGGCATATGTCATTCAACATTGGTACCTTATCATGTAGAGTACCTTATCTTGTAGAATTCTCTCGTAATATTGTCCTTGAAACTAAGGTTTTTGTTTAATTTATTTTCTTTTTTCTTTTTCTTTTTTTCGTTTTTTTAAATGATGTCTTGAACCCTTCTTCTTCTTCTTCTTTTTTTAATTAATTTAAATTAATTAATTAATAGTTTTTTTATTATCTAAGGTAACTTTATAAAATAATAAAGTTACTTTATAATTTAATAAAGTTACTTTAACAATTTTTTATAAAGTACTTTATGATTTATTATAAGTATTTTTGTTTATCTATAATTAAGAGCAATAGGTAAGCCCAATTCTGCTCAACGCTTCAACTAGAGTCACGTCCACACGTCATTTTTCTCATGCACTCCATTGGAAGCCAGGACGTGTGTATTTACACTATCCGCATGACCAATATTTATATCTGCAACCAAAAGCCTAGATTTTTCGTCAATGAGTTGTAAACAGTGATACGAGTGCCTTGGTCTTGAAACACAGCAGGTAACTTATACAAATCCAAAGCAGCAACAAGTAATCTGTGAACTATAACATCTGCATATCGGCGAATTGGTGATGTAAAATGGGTATACAAGGGAGATGCAAGACCATAATGATGGAATTCCGGAGGAGTGAGATCTCCACTGCAGAAATAAACTGCCTGGGTCATGCATCGTGTTGTAAGAATTCGGACCAGCTTGTTATAATATGGATCATCGTCCACAGCCCGATCAAGAGAATCAGCCAATGCTTTTGAAGATGAAATATCCAGTTCAACTCCGACAGACGCTGTTATGCACAACAAAGGTTCAAGCATTTCTGGCGTTGGACTTGGATGACGCCTCAGAAGTGAACACAGAGGGAAGTGTTTTAATATTTTCTCAGCAACTGAAACATTTGCAGCTAGCATAAACTCCTCAACCATTTGATTTGCCTCACGAATTTGATAAAGACCAATATCAAGTGGATCATGCGTTTCCGTATCTATGTCAAACTTAACCTCTGCAGATGCAAAAGTCAGAGCTCCTCTGTCAATCCGTCTGGCCCTCATGATCTCTGCTAATGAATTCACATTGCGCAGATCGACTGTTATAGGATCAGCCAAGCGACTATCATCCATGCTTGAGCCTCAATGTAAGACAATGCTGCACATAACTTGATAACACTTTTGGTAAATCTCACAGAAACATTATCTGCTGAAGGAGTCATTTCCCAAAGAATTGAAAAGGCCAATCTTTCAACATCTAAACGAAGAGAGCATATATCTTCAGTAAGTGGTTTTGGGAGCATATCTATTCTCCGCTCAACCATGTAAACAGATGTGCCTCATTTCGAAGCTTCTTCATCAAGAGTTGTACCCGGGAGAACAAAATTTGTAACATTAGCAATATGGACTCCAACTTCGAAATTTCCATTTGGGAGTGCTTTGCAGCACAGTGCATCATCAATATCCTTGCAACCAGGTGGATCCACAATGAATACCTTCAAGTGACGTAGATCCTCTCTGTGAGGATCACTCAAATCTTCTGGTTGTAATGTCTAGGGCAAGGGTGGCAGGCAAGCTAGAACCTGTTCAGAAAATTCTCTTGTGTTGATGTCGTTCTCAATTAACAAAACCTCAGTTTCTGTAGCACGATCACCTATTTCTCCTATCGTCCACACATAGTGACCAGATGGATACTGTGATAACCGATCCCATGAATCAACAGCTACAATGATCCGCTTTTCAATGAGATTTCCAAGTTGGCGGGTTTGAATTCAGATCTTAGGTAATCTACGATCAGTAGATTCAAATAAAGTGTTGAAAATTCCACCACTTGCTGCAGGCGTAGGCATTGGCTCCAAAGACCCACAGTAAGAATGCCAATTCCGCTTAATTATACCAATAACACGCCTAGTTGGACGGGCTGTAATATGACCTTCGACCCCTTTGGAATTCTGCTCCAAAATGGCATCACGAGGAGCATCATCGGCACTATTCGAAACTAAGTGGACCTCCTCCTCTTCGTCTTCTTCATCTTCTACAATTTTCATTGTTTTTCCTCCATTATTAAATGTAATGTTTTGTGCATTATTCTCACCATTTTGATCATGGTTTTCTTCCTTCACATCACCTTCGTCTGAATCTGAAATTTTCATAACTTGATCTTCTACCGAATGTAGTGATTCTTCATGATTATCTTCTGAATTTTCTGAATCGGCTGAATTGTTCTGTTGACTATGTTCAATATTCGGGAATATTGGTTTTTGCATTAGATTAATCTTGTCCAAAATGGCGTTTATCTTCTGCATTGCTTGGTTATGATTGTCTGTGGCCTAGCTATGATTTAGCCAAATTTGTCTTTCTATCTGATTGGTTGTGTCTTGAAGTTTTTTGATGTTGTCAGAATTTCCTGTAACCTTATCCTCAAGATTGATTAATCTTTTAGTGAATTTATCGGAATTATTATTGATCTTACTCTCAAGATAGATCAACTTTTTGTTGAAATCGTCCATCGTCATTGATGAAGACATCGAGCGACAGTGATTTCGAGGCACCACATGTAATAGCTGAAGGCAGCCAATAGTGGCGTAGGTGCTTCCTTCCAAGCGAGAAGATCGCTGCTCTGATACCAAATGGAGCAACAAAGCTGTAGGCTTGTTGATTTAATTGTAAAATACACAAGAGGTATTCGTAATAATAATATATTATATATAAATGTATAAGAGATGATGATAAAATGTTACAATGAGGCCCTGCTTAGATACCTACGCAGGTGGCCTTTCATGAATGGGCATGTCTTTTAGACATGCCCTTTCACTAACTTAATGACTACTTACATAATCCCTATTTAACTATTAATAATTATATTTATTATATTTGTTATGAATTATATTCATAACACATGAGATCCAAAGAATAAGAAATTGAATGATATCAAAAGGGTTCAACACTTTGGAGAAAATATCCCAATGGGACACAGACAGAACATGGCAACAATGGAAGTCTCCAGACCTCCCTCAGGGCCTAAAATATCAGTGGAAAAAACTTACATCCCTCCTAAAAGGAGCAACACCAATTGAAAAAAGCAGACAAGACACTTACATATGGAACCCCATTGGAGGGGAATACACAGTGAAATCTGGATATGCAAAATTGCAAGAGCAACAAGGACACCTTGATTGGCATCCATGGAAATTGGTGTGGAAAACATAAAGCTTGCCAAAAATTAAGATCTTCATATGGACTCTTTTAAAAGGGAAAATTCTCATAGCATAGAACCTCAGGAAAAGAGGTATTATGGGGCCATCTCGATGCCCGTTGTGTTATCAATCAGAAGAAAACATTCAACACCTTTTTTTAGAATGCATCCTTGCAAAAGAATGCTGGAAACTTCTTGTACACCCCATGGAAACATAAATGAACTTCTCCCTCTCCTTCAATCATTTCTATGCAGACTGGAAAAACAAATATCCCTACACTCTAAAAAATAAAGGCACCATCAAAAGATTCTGGACAAACCTCCCCTCATTCCTTTGCTGGCAAATTTGGCTAGCAAGAAATAATCAAATTTTCCAGAGTAACAAATCGACAATAAGATAGGTGCTATCAAAAACATGGGGATTAGCCACATAGTTTCTATCAGCTAAGGGAATCAGGAGAATTGACTCAACTCAGCCACAACAAGAAGAAAGAGATTGGATTAGCTATGCAGACAGTAGGCCAAAGATACCAAACATGCCCAAGTGCAGAAGGGACAATAAAAATTGGAAAATAAGACTAAAAGAGGAAGAGTTCATTTTTTGGATTAATACTCTCAAAAGGCCTTGTCTTTTGTTTGACGGTGCCTCAAAATCAAACCCGAGGAAAGCAAGTGCAGGAGGCATAATTTACAACAAAGGGAAGCAAAATCCCATACTATTTGAAGGGGGACTGGGCACGGTCTCAAACAAAAAGGCCGAGGCTTACGGGCTTCTCTCTATTCTAATCCAAGCAATGATCAAGAAATCAAAACTTAAAAATGCAGCATTATGCCACATCATAGCCAGGATAAACCAACAGTCAAAGGGCCTTGGTCAAATTACCTTCTACCATATTCTAAGGGACAACAACAAAATTGCTGACATCCAAGAAAATAATGCAGTGGCACGAGATCCAAGAGAAGCCAGGATCGACATTGAAGTATGCACAATATCAATCCCATGATCATAAAATCCTGCAATAGATCCCATGAAATTGGAGAAATCCCCCTCAAATCATGCAACCTCCTTTTCTGGCAGGGGGAAGGAATATAACCATGCTCTCACTTAAGTACGCACACTTCTCTATGGGTGCTGGTCCTCCCTCATCAACACCTCGTGACTGTACCATCAGTCCTTCTCGCCCCCCTCTCCCTACCCTCCCTTCCTTCTATTTATCCTAGCCTCCCCGATCTTCTATTCACACCCTTCCTGCTCTACCCTCTCCACCGTCGTGAAGCTCCCTGCTCTTCCTTCTTTTTTGCGTTTCCTCCCTACCCGATCACTGTTATTCTACTAGCTCCTTCACCTCCCTTCGCACTTCACTCTTGGAGCGTGTTCAGTTCTCATTACTTTGATCGCATCTTTCTCTTTTTAGTTCTTTTGTGTCTACTTTTATTTTCTCTGCAGAACCACAGTTCCCTTCGAATCAGTGCCACCTCGTTGGAGAAGTCATGGATCTTGGTGATCCTAAGGCTTAGACTTTTGTCCACTGTCGAGCGCACAAGGTCGATATTGAGCAAATTAAAGAGCAAGTCAGTTAACTGCGATACCAAAATGTTTCGGGAAATAACTCCCTAGAGGTCGTTGGGTCAAAACCTCCACAGATCAGGGCATGCTATTCAAGAAGGACTCACACACAACCACACTTGTATGCTAAAAACTAGATAACATCGATTGTAGAACTCACCCGTAATCCTACGTTTGATGTAGATCCCGCGGGGTCCAAACCCCTAGCAACCCTTCTTCCTCTTCAACCTGGAAATCAAGAAAGAACGTGCACGGAAATCTAGTTGTACAGCATATATTTCTCCTAAATGTCAGTGTAATCCATGTGAAACATCATATAAACAATAATAAATGCTTAATTAACAATATTTGCACATATATAAGCAGATATTAACACGTGAATTCAGGAACAAGATGGTTCTTCTTTATTATGAACAGCATGTACAGTAATAGAAAGGTGGAGAGATCACCTGAATCCTTCCACAATCTTCGAACGGACCGTCGTCCGGATCCGTCCCGCCCTTGCCTCGCTAGGATACTTTCAAGACTTGTGCACACGAGATGACATATAAGCTAATGAACATCTCCAGGAAACAAGGGTTTCCTGTAAAAATCTAGGAAGTGCAGGAGGCACGGGAAATCAGACTTGAATTGGGGCTCCAACAAAGTATAATGTCTATAATTTTCTCTCTCCCTTAGGCCATGCATATGAGGGGCTTTTATACTCTCTCAAATTGGTTTCAATCAGTTGGAAACAGTTGGCCACGGGCTGGGGTGGTTGAATTACGGGAATAACCATCAACCCAGCCTTGAAAATAGGGATTTTATATATTTTTTAATGATTTTAATGGCATACGCGGAAAAGTATATATGGACTCGCGTATACACGCGGAAAAGTCTGGGCATACCCGTGTATGGGATTTTAAACATTGTTTTTTATGAACTTTGATTCAAGTCTGTGGGAATGGGTGCCCAAGGCCAAAAAAGACAATCATGAATCACATAAGGGTGAAAAATGATGCTATAACACAAAACAAAGCAGAATTTGCAGTTCTTCGAAAGCAATGATCAGAGACCAAGAAAGAGCTATCAGAGCTCACCAACATGTGTGCTCACATGGAAAACACCATCACTTTCTTCGAGAAATCATCACCAAGAAACCAGAGGAAGGCTCCAACTCTTACGAACAGGGGAGCAGATATCTTGACAGTGAAGAAAAAACTGTCAACCAATAGTAGCTTTCTCTGCATCAATGGCTTCACATAATCAATTTTAAGCATCATAACAATTTTTAGTATCTAGTCTTAAAGCATATCTTAGATAATGAAGGCAAAATATATGCTATTGTTACAAAAATTTGTAAAAAATTTCAAGTTAAATGTTGTAAGCAATCAAGGGTCTCCTAAAGACAGTCTTGTATTTGGAGTGCTCGAAGCACATACTCCAGTTAATTCTCTTCCTTTGGTTAGACATGGCAATTTTGTAATGAGGAGCTAATCTTCCTCTCCTCTTTTTTGATATTAATATCATAACCGATCTTGTTAAAAAAAAGTACTTAGGAGATAACTTATTTTTCCCTCCTTGTTTTAATGATAATTGTTTATAGGGTTGAAGTCTGACAAAAACACAATCTCCTTCTTTGAATTCTCCTTTTGTGCAGTGTTGGTCGGCTTGTTGCTTCATTCTATCGTGTGCCATTGTCAAAATTTTTTTTAACAAGTTAATAATTATTTGGTTTTCTTCTAAGTGGTTCTTTACTGCTTGAACCTTAGAATTGTGCAGTGAAAAATCTTTCCACCTGGGTTGTCCATAGCCATATAAGGCTTGGAAGGGAGTCATTTTAGTTGAAGTATGATAGGTGGTATTGTACCACCATTATGCCAGGTGTAGCCACTAAGATCATTTATTTTGTTTGTTGGTGACGAAGCAATGGAGATATGTTTCCAAACATTTATTTACAACTTCAGTTTGACCATCTGTCTAGGGGTGATAAGCCGAACTCATATTGAGAGATATTCCTTCTTAGTGGCAGAAATATTTCCAAAATTGTCTTTAAATTTTGTGTCTTTGTCACTGACAATAACCTTGGGAAAACCATGTAGTTTGTAAATGTTTTTACAAAACACTTTCGCAATTTGCTTGGTTGTGTCAGTTTTTCTGATTGTCATGAAGTGGGCATATTTGGTGAGTCTATCTACTACGACCTAAGTCACCTGATACGGGGATTCGGGATTCGATGGGTGGATTCGAGAATCGGATTCGGGATACGGCGACCCCCAGAACAGGACACTTCCGGGATACGATACGTTATATATTATTTTATTAAAATATATATATATATATATTAAAAATTGGATATTTTTTACACAAATTCATTGGTTCAAACATAGATTTAAGATCTTAGATACTCATACATGATACATTGAAATTTGATACATTGATACATCATACAATTGTCAAATTTACTCAGAAAGACAAGATAGTAAGATACTGTAGTTTTCTCATTAAGTCATCAAAATCAAAATGTGTTACATAAGTACACTGCCAATGGCAAATAGAAATAGAAAATACAAAAAAACTACAGTCTACAAGACTACAAGCCTGAAGCCTCAATGAGTCATCAATCCTCATCATCATAATCAACATCATTGTTCTCATCCTGATCATCATGCTCACCACTGCTCTCCTCTGCTGCATCCTCCTCCTCTGTCATCTCTGCATCTGCTGGTGTGGAGGATGACGCCTCTACTGTATCGGCATCATCAAATGTGACAGGCTCTAGCACTAGCACATTGATATCCAAGTTGGCCTATGCCAACTCAACACTGCTGTCCAGACCCATATCATCAGGAAAGACATCCCACATCTTTGTCTTTTCCTTCAACCAATCCTCCCTTTGCCTGTAGATGAGACGAAGGTTGATATGCACATACACCATTGTCTCTGCCTTAGACTGCTCAAGCCTGCTTTTCTTCACACTATACAAATTCCCATATGTGCTCCAATTCCTCTCGCAATAAGAGGATGAAGTCACCTGAGAGAGGAGCCTCATGGCTAACTGCTGTAGAGGAGGGCTTGTTGCCCCATGAGTTGCCCACCAAGAATAGGGCTTCTTAGCCCCCTTGTCTCGAATCACATCATAGCTTGCAAATCGCCCAGTGCCAGTGGAAAAATCTGCAAAGGCATCCTCCACCTCATCAAGGGATGCCCTCTCTTGAAAAATCCTTCTGAATGCATCTTTCCTCCCCTGTGAGATTTCACCATCCTTGTGAGGAGGGAATTTGCGGGAAGATCCACCATTCAACCCCTCATGGCTGTAGTATTTTGGGTTCAAGGAGTGAGCCAAACAATGTAAAGGTGTGCAATTCTTGTCCCATCTGCTGACAAGAATATCCTGTATGCTGGTGAAGAAGGCCTCTGGTGATGTCTCATACTCTGGGCACTGACTCTGTAAAACAATGTTCCTCACAGACTCAATCATGGAATCCCATCCCTCATAAATCTCTCCTAGGATGGGTTGGTCTGTATCTGCAAATCGAAGCAAGGAAATGATAGGCTCCATGATCTGAATAACTAGATCTACCTTCTCCCACCATAGATCATCCAACACTGTGTCCTTCACTTTCTTTGAGGCTGCTTGATCCGTCTTTCTCCAAAAAGACCAAAACTCTGAAATAACCATGGCCCCAAGAGCGGTCTTGACCTCCCTCAACCTCTTCAACATGATGAATGAAGAGGCAAACCGTGTATCTGCAATCTTCAACAATGATAGATTGTTGTACTCCTTGTAGATAGTGAGGGAATTTGTATGGTTTTGTACAAATTTGTGGATATGCCGTGCATCCTCAATAATGGCTCCAATCCAAAGCACATCAGAGGCAATAGATTTCAGTGCCAAGTTCAATGAATGGACAATGCAAGGTGTCCAAAATATTTGTGGATATTTTGCTTCCACAATCATGCCAACAGCCTTGCAAACAGGTGCATTATCTGTAATGATTTGCACATAAGAATCGACACCTACATCTTCAATAATTTTAATAAATAACTCACCCATATATTGTGCATCCGTGTATTGTCCAAGTGCATCCACTGCTTTCAAGAAAACTGGACCATTCAAGGATGACACCATGAAGTTGATGAGTGGGTGGCGTGCTGGATCTGTCCATCCATTAGAAACAATGCTAACCCCAGATGTTGGCCATGCTGATTTAATAGGCTCAAGCATTTTGTCCACCTCTTTCTTTGCCTTTGTCAACAATGTGGTTCTGAGCTTCTCTGACCCAGGAGGCACATACCTTGATGGAGCCCCATGACTAAGAGCTCGACACATCTCAATAAATAGAGGTGACCATGAAACATTAAAGGATATGAAGTTCTGATAGAAAAAAAATGCAATGGTGAGATCAAGCTCTTCCCTCTTCTCTTTTTGAAAAATCTTGTCCATTGGACCAACTGCAGTTGACTTTCTCTTTGCTGATTGTCCCCTACTAAAACTCTCAAAAGGGAACTTGTTGATGCTTTTCCTTAAGAATGGAAGGGGGTCATCATTCTTGTTTTGTTTTGATTTTGATGCCACAGTTGCCGCACCAACAAATTGCTCTTTCTCCAATTCCTTCCTTTGTGGCAATTTAATTGTTGTACAAGATTGAATGCCACAACCTGGAAAACCCAACAAATGAGCTTTCACACGGAAATATGTGGAAGTGAAATGACCGTTGCATATATTGCATGTCCATGAACAATTTCCTCCTCCCTTTCCCTTTTTGCCTGGCCCTGCCTCTCTTGTCACATATTTCCACAATGGGTATTTGGGGTCATGAGTTTGTTTTCCCTGCACATTTGAAGCTACTGTTGCAACCCCACTTCCAATAGATGGAATACTTGCAGACCCTAATGAAACAGGGACAGTAGGGGCATCTCCAGTGAGGACATTCTTCCCCTTTCTTTGCCCTTGTCTTGCTGCCTATGATTGAGCCATGAATACTGTAAAAAATAAACAAAAATGACCAAATATATAAAACATATGCACATGCAAACACTAACAGCAAACTAAATGCAAAATATAGAGGGATAGTGCACTTACCGGATGCTCGAATCTCTTTGAAAACACTCCCTTTCTCTTTGCTAACCCTTGCTCCTTGCGCACTTCACAAACAAAAATCAGTGAGAAAGAATGAGAGAAATCTGATTTTTATAAGTCAAACTCGCACTTTTTGGCCGCTCAAATATGGCTGTACGGGATTCGGCTGTATCCGTACAGGGTACGGTCGGGATTCGACATACCCTGTACGGATATGGACGAATCTGGAGAATTGGGTACGAATCCCTCTGTATCATATCGGATACGGAGGATTCGGGATTCTTGGCCCCTCCCCAAGGAATCCGGTTTCTTAGACTACGACAAATATCTTGTCCTTACCATCAGACATAAGTAGTCCTTCAATGAAATTCATAGAGATTCTTTTAGAATTTTCATTCTAAATTTGGATGGTGGGGTTAGATAAATTCTACCTTTGTACCATAATATGTCATTTTTCTATTCAAAGTTGGCATATTTATTGATATTTTCAATCATAGAACCATAGTCCAAATCCTTGGCATACTCAGCTCGTATTTCATCTAATTGTTGGTCAATAATTGTCAGATGAATTGTCATTGATGAAAATAGACTTGAGGAGCTCTCCAAATAAAGGCTACTCTATCACACTACTTTCATGACGGGTCCTTATGACAAAGTCACACTGTCCATCATCTTCTGCACTAAATATTTCAAGGACAGTCACAATAAAATGGGGTTTTCACCATCTTAGAGACATCCCTTCATTATGAACCTTATACCATCTAAAAGAGGATTGTTTCCTCTTTCCAAGGAGCCCTCACACACCTCCAAACTCCCTGTGGTGAGAGAGAAATCAAAATTTTAAGTTGAAATGTAATTATCAAGTATTGGAGACGACATGTACTTGGCCTCTTATGTCGGCCTGCCTATAGAAGTGGTGGCTTTTCACATTAGCCGCAATACCTCTATATATAAGAGCTCGGTACTCATTCTTCAAAACATAGCTCGGCTATACATACACAGATAATATATATTTGTTCACATCTCGTGAACAGGACTATTACAGTGACAAATAAAGAAAGATTACCGCAGATCTGTAACTCTCATATCTATATCAGTCTCGGACCTGTGGAATTATAGGGTATACAATAGTCTCGGACGTGTGGAAGTGTGTGGGGTATATAACAGTCTCAGACCCTAATTACAGTATCTGCAGATGCTCAGATCCTTGCAGTACATGTTGTGGTTTCAAGTTTGGGTGGTGATGCTTTGAGCTGTGGTAACTTCGAACTATAAGGTGCCATCTTCATTGAAGTATAGGTTTTGAGGTGGATCTATGACTATTCTAATTCGGTGGAGCTCAAATCTGTGGGCATCGGATTGGCTATTACTACAGTGCATGACATTTCAGTAATTGTGGGGCCTTTGAACTATGGAGCTGTGACATTTCGGGACTATGGTGTATCTACTTCATATACTGCAGTGGTAAAGATCCATTGTTGGTGCAATATGGTGCTAGATTGATGGTGCAGAATTTAGACTAAGTACAGTAAACACCTTGAACAGTGAAGATACTTACACCTGAATAGTGAAGCAAGTTAATTCTGAAATTGAAGTCAATGCATAGCAAGGTGATTGGGCAGTGGAGCATATTTGAAGTTGACTGGACAGTGAAGTCAGTGAAGAATTTTGGAAGAAATAATACAGTGATGAATATGTCAAGAACATTCAAGTAAGTACTATTCACATTCTCTATTAAACCACGCAAAGAAAGATTGGTGTCCCTGGAGTAGGAGCTCCTAAACACAAGTTTGGTGCCTTGAGAAGATAGGGCCAAAGCCCTAGAGGTCGGAGCCTCATCAAAGTCCAAGTTGGTGCTTGGCAACAGGTTGGTGCCTGTTTCATTAAAAGGGTTGGTGCCCTCACTCATCTATTGTATACTATTATTAGTGTAGAAATTATCTGCACTACGCATGCATATGTCCAAGATTCTCCTGATTACACACTATTTTAACTTCATGCACAATACAAAATATATTCCACCGTTGATCATCACATGCGGAAATAAACACAATTGCAATGCACACATGAAACCATAAAAATTCACACACATTAACACAGTTGTTTTCACGGGAAAGCCTGAAGCTAAAAACCCCAACTATCTGTATATAATATATGTCATAGAGATCATGTAACTATCCTCATACAAAGCTTCTCACAAGTTCTCAGTACAATCCAATTGCTACACACTAATCAGCCCCAATCTTGCAAATCCATGCACCGATCTTAGCCATTCTTTAGCCTGCCTCTACTGCGCAATCCCTGCTGAAGAATGGCTCTAGATGAACTCGAATCCATCCTATATTGACCATGCAATCCTCATTGGCATCTCCGTCAATGTGTGGTGCAAACTCATGCAACACTATAGTCACAACTGATAGTCACACTTGCTCTTTCACCTACCTCTCCACTGGTCTCCACTGAAACTGTCCATGCACTGTAGTTAACTGATGTATTCTTTAGTTGATTAATGAGTTATTAATTAGTGAATTTATTATTAATTAATTCACACCACTCTCACTAGTGTATCAATCAGTTAAACTAGATACAACTAGCTCAACTGAGTCTAACTGAGTTAAACTAAATACAACTCCATAACTACTTCTTCCAACTGTGTCATAACTCTGCCACTTGAGTTCTAACTGAGTCCTCCATGCAATAGCTCCGCAAACCCTCGTGAACAGCGTACCTTCCGTCGCCCCCGTGCTGCACACCGTGCACTTAATCGAAGTGCTTCAAGAGAATACATGTTTAGAGTCCAAATACTATTAAGAACTAATAATAAGCCCGACATATCTATTTTTAGACTAGCAATCTAAAAATAGATTCCGCCCAATATGTCTAAAAATAGAAATCCATCTATTTTTCCAACTTGACCAACCATATATAAATAGCATCTCGCAACTTATAGAATATGCTCCATATGTCTAAAAATAGACATAGTCTAAAAATAGACTTTGCGACAAAAATCACCTGTGTGGCCTCCACCTAGCTTAGGTGATCACTTTCCAACTAGGACCAGGAAAGATGTTTCAGGATGCTTCCTTCACTGTTTCTTGTTGCAATCTTTAACATAGCTCTAGTAAACCCTCAGGAATAGCGTAATTCCTTCTGTCAGCTCTTGTGCCACATCTGTGCACTTAATCGAAGTGCTCCAAGAGAATAAGATAATGTTTAGAGTCTAAATATTATTAAGAGCTAATAATATTTGACATATCTATTTTTAGACTGGCAATCTAAAAGTAGATTCCACCTGATATGTCTAAAAATAGAAGTCCATCTGTTTTTCCAACTTGACCAACCATCCACAAATAACATCCCGCAACTCATAGAATATGATCGACATGTCTAAAAATAGACTTTGCGACAAAAATCACCTGTGTGGGCCCCACCTAGTTTAGGTGATCACTTTCCAACTAAGATCAGGAATGATGTTTCAGGATGCCTCCTTCACTGTTTCTTGTTGCAATCTTCAACAATTAGAAAGAGGATTGAAATTCTTATTAATCCTTAATATTATCATTATACACCTCTCTGTCTGTAATTGTGTAGAATCTAACTGGCAATAATTAACAATTGAAAAGAAATACTGATTCACCCCCCTCTCGGTATTTCCAACAATCTAACCAATCAGGAACAACTACCAAGGCAACACATGTTGTGTTGTCATCTTCTTTCCATGAGAGTACATCAG
Organism: Pinus albicaulis; assembly: GCA_034641835.2. Taxonomy (NCBI): domain Eukaryota; kingdom Viridiplantae; phylum Streptophyta; class Pinopsida; order Pinales; family Pinaceae; genus Pinus; species Pinus albicaulis. The sequence goes on along the minus strand of JAXQQM020060389.1, from coordinate 256,367 downwards.
CTACGGCATTTTCCTTTCCCTTTTTGTGCAGTAGTTCGAGGTCGAATGCCGAAAGTTTCGCCATCCACGTTTTTTTTGTTGATAATAATTTCTATTGAAGTAGGAATTGAAGACTATTGTGATCGGTTCAAATTGAGAACATACTTCCGAGCAAGTACTATCGCCATTTAGTTAATGCATGTATGATGACAAGCATCTCCTTTTGGTAAGTCGACTTCAAGCTTTCTCATTTGTTAAGCTTCCTACTTTCGAAGTCTATGAGATGGTTATCTTGCATTAATACTACTCCAATTCCAAATCCTGAAGCATCACATTCGACTATGAATGGTTTGAAGAAATCTGGGGTTGCCAGTACCGATGTGGTTGACATTACTTTTTTTAATTCTCAAAGCATTCGTCTGCCTAGTTATGCCATTAGAAAGATTTTTTTTTAACATGTTTGTCAATGGCGCAATCAAATGTGCATAGTTCTTTATGAACTATCTGTAATACCCAGTTAAACTTAGAAATCCTCTTAGTTTTGATATGTTCTTGGGTTTTGGCCATTCTTTAATCGCTTTAATTTTGTTGGATTCCACTTTGACTCCTCTGGATATGACATGTCCCAAGTATTCAACTTCCTTTTGCCCAAAGGTACATTTTGATAACTTTGCATAAAATTGATTCTTATCCAATACAAAAAGTACTTCCTCTAGATGTTTGAGGTGCTCCTTCCACGTTTTGTTGTAGACGAGGATATCGTCGAAGAAGACTAATACAAATTTCGCAAGTATGGATGGAAGAGTTCATTCATGGTTGCCTGGAAAGTGGTTGGTGCATTTGTTAAACCAAATGGCATTACCTTAAACTCATAGTGCCCTTCATGAGTTCTGAACGCAGTCTTATCGATGCCTTCTAATCTTACTCGAATTTGATAGTAGCCTGATCTCAAATCTAATTTTGAGAAATATTCTACGCCATGGAGTTCGTCTAGCATCTCATCAATGAATGGAATGGGAAATTTGTGTTTAATAGCAATTTTTTTTAATCCTTTGTAATCTATACACAACTGGAAAGATCCATCCTTCGTGACTAATACTATTGGTGCAGCATATGGACTTCTACTTTGCGTAATGACTCCACACTTTAACAAATCTTGTATCAATCTTTCTATTTCTGTTTTGCAATGATGGGGGTAGCAATACGGTTTTACATTTACCGGTGTTGAATCTGGTTTGACTTCAATGATATGTTCAATTTTCCTTTCAGGAGGTAATTTCATCGATAATTTTTGAAATACCTTGTCATATTTCTGGATTAGGGATGTAACTTCAGACTATTGGTGAATCCCTTCCATCGATAATAACTCTAACCTAAGTTGCAACAAACATGGTTCTAGGGCCCGTTTCACCAAAAAAACGAAACATAAATGTTGAAACGTGTACTGATACTGAAACGCGTTTTCCGGCCGTACCGGGCAATGTTTCGCACGGGAAATTCAAAAGATGGCCGAAACACGTTTCCTTCTCTCAACAATGTTTTCAGTTTTTTTTTTTTCGGTTTTCGTGCCTTTTAATATTATTTTTATTGTTTTGTTTGTCTTTTGGATGCTTCTAGATTTCTAGATGGCTTTCTAAACTTATAAAAAGACAATTCGCTTCATTCTCTCATCACACGAATTGAGCAAGTCGTTTCACTTGGAGAAGAGTGATTTTAGCGAGGAGAAAGGAGGAAGAGAGTAGTGCTTTAGCTAGGGTGTTTTCACCAGTGAGCAAAGGATATTTCAGCAGCAAGAGAAAGAGATTTCAAAAGCAGATTTGGAGTGTGAAGTTTCCATCTACGGCATTCTTGGTTTTCGGCTCAGCTACAGCGATATTTCTCTTGTTTTTTCTGGCATTTTGGGGTATCTTCAGCTACACAAAATTAATTTGGGTAAGAAGCATTCAATTTCTTGGTTTTTTCCCATTGTTTCGTCTATTTTTCGAGGGTTTATGCTACCAAAATAATTAAAAACGTTTTTCATTTACAGATTTGTTTTTTTAATTTTTTTTGCAGCAATGGCTTCCATCCAAGGTTCAAGTTCAAACCCCAAGGCCAACCCAAGGGCTGAATATTATCACTCTTTGGAGGCATGTTGAGAAGTTGCAAAGATGTGGAGGTGGTGGCTCATGGGAATGGCGGTGTAATCTTTGCAATAATTCTTACAAGGGCTCTTACCTAAGAGTGAAGGCACACCTTTTGCATGGAGGAGGACAGGGGATTACAGGTTGCACGAAAAAATCAAACCTTGTCGCAAGGAGGGAATATCAAAGAGAGCAAAATCAGGCTGATGGAATTAAAAGAAAGCATGATGATCTTAGTCAAGCTAAAAATCAAGCAAACATTGAGCCAAGGATTGTAGTTGAAGCAAGGAAGAGGAGAGGCACTCAACAACCAGAACAACCACAATGCAGAGGGGCATCCGGTACAGATCAAGATAGTAGAATTGCTAAACTGGTGAATGTACAAGCAAGAGAAGAAGTTGATTCAAGAGTGGCTCGGTGCATCTATGCATGTGGTATCCCATTCAATGTTGTTTGCTCTCCTTACTGGCAAGATATGATAAGGGCAGTTAACAAAGCTCCTCAAGGGTACAAGGGCCCAACTATGAGAAAGTTAGAACTCAACTTCTCAAAAATGAGAAGGATCTTGTGGAGGATGTGTTCGTTCGTCTTGGAGTAGCTCTAGGGTTACCATAGTCTCAAATGGATGGACAAATACAAGGCGTAGACCATTGATAAATATCATTGCAACTTCACCAAAAGGAGCAATGTTTTTAAAGGCAAAAGACTGCTCAGGAGAAGTAAAAGATGCACAATTCATTGTTGATGTTATTATCAAATCTATTGAACAAGTTGGTCCTAACGGGTGGTGCAAGTTATCACGAATAATGCACCAGTATGCAAAGTTGCAGGTTTGTTTGTTAAGGGGAGGTATGACCACATCTTTTGAACACCTTGCATTGTCCATAATCTGAATCTGATCATAGAGGAGATCGACAATAAAGTTCCATGGATAAAGGAACTTAGAGGGGAAGCAATGGAAATTGTTAAATTCATCACCAACCACCACCAATCTCAAGCATATTTCGAGAGTACTCCAAATTGGAGTTGTTAAAATTTGTTGAGACAAGATATGCCTCAAACTTCATAATGTTGCATCGCCTTGTTGACGTTAAGCAAGCATTAGTGTCTATGGTGGTGAGTCAACTTTGGGCTGAGTGGAGACAGGCAGATTCAGAGCGGGGATCTACGGTGCATAGATTGTGCCTTGATGAGGATTGGTGGATCACGATAGATTTCTTGCTAATGTTCACAACCCTTGCATTTGAGCTTCTTCGGAATGCTGACACTGACCAAAGTTTCTTAGGAGAGGTATATAATGGCATGAATTCTATGGTTGAGAAAACTATGGAAATCATTTCACAAGAGTCTCCACAGCTTTTGTTTGTATATAATCATTTTGCCGAATTAATCAAGAAAATCATTGTTGATAGGTGGAACAATTTCAACACTCCATTGCATACTTTAGTACATGCCTTGAACCCAAAATTTTATGATGAGGAACTTATTTCTCAAAGCAATATGAAGAGGAAGGCACCCCATAAGGATAGAGAGGTGGCTAATGGGGTGAAAAAAGCCCTTATGAGAATTTTTCCAGCTCATCCACACAGGGAGGTGAATGAATAATTTGTCAGTTTTGCTGCAAGAATAGATAATTATTCAGATATATCATCATTTGAGGAGAGAAGCACCATGAATCCAGTTAAGTGGTGGATTTGTCATGGAGCAAATGGTGTACATTTGCAAAACCTTGCCATTCGCCTCCTTTTACAAGTGGCAAGCTCTTCATCAGCATAAAGGAATTGAAGCACCTATAGTTTTATTCATTCTGTGAAACGCAACAGGTTGGGCTCATAGAAGGCAGAGGATCTTGTTTATGTGCACTCCAACCTTCGCCTTGCATCTCGTAGGGGTCCAAAATATGGCAATGGTCCTTCTAAGGAATGGGATGTGGATCCAAAAAATCCTAATTTGGATCTCTCTTGCTACCTTGAATATTGAAGACTAGGATTGTAGAAATGGAATTGGCCAAACATCTTCTTCAACTACACCATCCACTCCTAAGCATGCTTCTGCTGCTATATTTGATGAGGATTCTGATAATGAGTATTAGGCTTTTGACTTTATTGTACTTGCAGCCTCATATATATAATAAAGGCTGATTTTGAGATTTTGATATATAATAAAGGTTGGTTTTGGATATTCCGATATTGTTATTTTCATAATGTGTCTGTTATCATTCATGAGTAAATGTGTTGTAACTTGTAATAGTTTATGCTTTGAATTTATCATGTATGTTTTAAACTTTTATAATTTCACATAACATTTCTTAAATGTCCTAAATTCTAATATAAATTTAAATTATAATATATATATATATATATACCGCGTTTCCCCGTTTCCAAAATTTGGGGAGGTCGCGTTCGTATCGCTTCCTGTTTCAGAAACTCGCTTAGATTGGTATTGAAGATATGACCTGTTGCTTGGGCTGTCCATTCATTTGAAGGTTGTCTTACTTGGTTCTATTTCCTTCTGATCTCGTGTTATTTTTGCGTTAACACATTGGTTGTGATAGTGCATCTAATATTAGGGCTCTCGCTCACTCTGACATTAACCTAAAATCCAGCTGGGCTAGTCATGGCACATCAGTTTATGGCTGGACTATGTCTTCTCCATATCACTTGAAGCCCTCTTTGTTTGCATTCCTCGATTACATAACCCTTGGATTGGAACTGGTCTTAGCAACCCACTATCCATCTATTTCTTATCAAATTTATCATACATCTTCTAGGGAAACCTCCCTCGTGCTGAAGAAGAGCTGGCCTAAAGTGAGAGAGGAGGCTACTATGATAATAGTGAGTAGTCTCTCTGAGTGCCCCTAAGGTTGCACTTGTGTTTTAGGGTTTTAACACTTGAAGTGCAGGTTTGTGAGTCAACAGGCTCATTAGTTACAGAATAGATTTGAAAGGGATAATGAAGGTCGCTCAAACCATTATTGTGGAATAGGGTCTGCACAGAGGCTTTGGAACATTAGAAGTAGCAACATTTAGAGCTTCAAAAACCAATTTGGTGGGTTACATGATCTGGATTGGCAATGGAGTAGTATAAAAAGGGCTTGACTCATTGACATGATATGTAAGATCCTTTGCAAGGGCTCTAAGGCTTGATTCTGTTTTGGCACAAATCGAAGCTCTGTAATTTCTCAAATCTTATCTCTAACTACATCTACAGCAATCTTATTAACACCGAAACATACCATAGTATATCTGATATCTTTACGTGAAGTATTTCAGGTAATAAATATCTGGATTGTGATTACTCAAGAATTTGTAGATTAAGGTCAGAGATTTGGATACCAGAATTTGAGCATTGAATATTCGTAGCAGGATTTGTAGCACAAGTTGTTGGTGATGCAGATGTCAAGTAATGAAGTTGCCAAGGTTTGAAGTTTCTAAGCGGAGGTATGATCTATATGTTAGTAACCTTGTTGACCCTGAAGACCTAACAGTAACCACAATGACTTTGACATATAACAGTGATATTGTTTGTTATAGTTGCACTATTGATATAACAGTGACTTGATTATATATATATGATCTACAGTGAGCTTGCATAACAGTGCACCTTCGACGGTGATTTGATGTCTATTGTAATCTACCTTCTTGGTGATATCTAAAATACCCATAAAAGACATACATACACAGATTTAAGGTTCCACTTACGTAGAGGAGATGACTTTATGGGAGCTTAATTGGTATTATGTTTGTTTAATACTTAATTAATTTGGTTTAATTTAAATGTTTTTATTTATAAGTTAGAAATGGGTGTAATGACTTTATGTTGGTTTATAAATTAATTAATTTTCTTTAACTAATTTATATTATTATTTTATTGGATCATCCACATATAATTTTAACGATTATACTATTCATCACTTAGGTATGGGTCATTACATACTTCCTTCCTTAAGAAAACTTCGTCCCGAAGTTAGGGCTTCATATACTTATTGGTAATTATGTTTTTAGAGATTAGGGCACAAGTGAGAAGGTTTGTATAAGCATGTTTCTTTTTCTTTGATATTTATTTGTTACTTCACATCTCAACCGCCTCTGCAGACTATTCTATAACCACCCTGTCCTTCCTAATCTCTTCCATTTCCTTCCTATCCGTCCTCTACAGGAATATGACCTGGCACCAGTTTTACTGATCCATTCATAGACCTTAAGGATATCAGCGTTAATTATATCGACCTGATATGCTTGTAGGCATCTGACAATCATCATCACACGTCTAGGGGAGCGTGACTCGCACAGTCCTCCCATGACTCCAGGTATTGGAGGATAAACAGTGGCAACACTTCCACCCCTCCCAGTAGAACCAGGGTCAACACCCTATCATGGAATCACATGGAGTCTCAACGTTCTGGGATTCTGTCATCACGTCTATTGTTTCGGTAACCTGTGTTCTGCGAAGCAATCACTGGTACACAATCTGCAATGTAAACACTTGTACACATATTACAGCATATGCATCTATATTGTTCATAACCAATTGTCACCCATATAACAACCTTTACATACTCAAAATATTTTGATATCTATGATATTAATCCAAAATCTTATAAAAAGAAAATTTGTTTACATAGGTATCAATATGTCCCATAAAATTTCTCATTTCAGACACTGCTTCTGTTTAGTTTACACATGTTCTATTTATGATGCATTGCTTTACCCCTGTCAATTTATATATCAATATATTTCCTTTTTCCATATTCTTGCAAATGTTAATTTAAATGACATATTGTATATCGGTGTCCATGCACCAGTGAATCTTAAACAAACAGCATATATCCTGTATCAGTAAAGTGAAGTAGCATTCTAGACTTATGGGTATCCATGTACCAGCAAGGTAAAAAAAAACGCATTTTTACATAGTGTTTCAAAATGTCAAGTATCAAATAGAGCAGTTATATACATAAAAGTTTTCAATTCTCAAAATTTAGCATAAGTTGGGGTAATTATGGCAAAAAGTCTTAGCATCCTCCCAAGTTGCTGATCCAGGGCTATACTTGTCCCACTGGACTTTCACTTGGTCTATCTGGCGGTTCCTGAGCTGTCGAACCCTACGTTCCAGAATACGTAACGGTTCGACCGTTAGGGTTCCCTCGTCCGATACCTGCAGTTCCTTCCATTGAAGGTCATGAGATTTATCAGCAATATAATGTCATAAGGCAGATACATGAAATACATTATGAATTTTGTGCAGGTGGGGTGGCAGTGCAAGACGATAAGCGACTGGTCCAACTTTTTCCAGGACTTCAAACGATCCAATAAACCGGGGGGATAATTTTGTCCCCTTCCCAAACCGAATGGTACTCTTATTTGGTCTGATGCGAATGAAAACCTGATCTCCTACCACATAACTTCTATCTGTCCTGTGAGTGTCCGCATAACTTTTCTGTCTATCCTGAGCCTCTTTTAACCGTTGTCTGATCAGTTTTACCTGATCCTCCATCTCTTGGATCAAGTCTGGTCCGACGATTATTCGATCTTCTAACCTGTCCCAACTTAACGGCGTTCTGCAAGGTCTTCCGTATAATGCTTCAAATGGCGGCATCCCGATCGAACTATGGTAGCTATTGTTATAAGCAAATTCCACCAAGGGTAAGTACTTTTCCCAACGTGACTGTTGGTCCATAACATACATCCTTAGCATATCCTCGAGCACTTGATTTACCCTTTCTGTCTGTCCATCGGTCTCAGGATGATAGGCAGTACTCAAATTTAACTGGGTCCCCAAGGCCGACTGCATACAGTTCCAGAACCTTGATGTGAACCGAGGGTCTCTGTCATATATAATTTTCTTAGGTACTCCATGAAATCTGATGATTTCATTTATGAATACCCTAGCTACATCAGTTACTTCATAAGTATCTCTTACTGGGATGAAATGGGCGCTCTTTGTTAATCGATCCACCACGACCAAAATGACATTATGCTTTTGTTGCGTAAGAGGCAGCCCAACGATAAAATCCATACAAATTATCTCCCATTTGGTCATAGGGATGTCATGAGATTGTAAGAGACCTGCTGGGTGGCGATGATCAGCTTTTACCTGTTGACACTCAAGGCATCTAGAAACAAATTGGACAATGTCATTTTTCATGCCTGACCAGAAGAAAAGTCTCTTGGTGTCAGCATACATCTTCTTTACTCCAGGATGTGCACAATATACTGCTCGGTGTGCTTCCTTCAAGATGGTGTTTCGGAGATCTCCACTGTCTGGTATATACATCCTTCCGTAAAATCGTAGAATTCCGTCCTCTTCTAAATCATACCCGTCGAACTTAGGTTCCTTCGAATGGTTGCCTTCGAGTCCTGACCTTACTTTTAAGTACCAACTATCTCTTACAAGATGTTCAAGCACTTGATTTCTCAAGTTCACCTTGATAGGTACGAGGGAGAATATTCGGGGTCTTCTACTTAAGGCATCAGCTACCACATTCTCTTTTCCTTTGATATATGAAATGGAAAAATCATATTCGCTTAGAAGTTCACTCCATCGTCTCTGTCTTGCATTCAAATCTCTCTGGGTGAATAAATACTGCAAACTTTGGTGGTCACTTTTAAGCACAAAGTTTCTCCCCACCAAGTAATGTCTCCACATCTTTAAAGCTAAGACCACTGCGGCTAACTCCAAATCATGCGTAGCATAAAGTTCTTCATGAGTTTTTAATTTCCTCGAAGCATATGCTATTACGCCTCCTTCCTGCATTAAAACTGCACCTAACCCTTGCTTAGATGCGTCGGTACATACAGTAAAATCTTTATCCATATCCGGCACTCGCAAAATTGGTGCACTAGTCAATAATCGCTTAAGCTCAGAAAAAGCTTTATCACATTCCTCAGCCCATTCATACTTAACACCCTTGTGCTGAAGGTTTGTGATTGGCTTTGCAATTTTGGAGAATCCCTCCACAAACCTTCGGTAGTAACCTGCTAAACCCATAAAACTACGCACTTCATGTGTATTTTTAGGTATCGGCCACTCCCTGATTGTATTTACTTTTTCAGGATCTACGGAGATTCCTTCGCCAGATATGATATGACCTAAGTAATGAATTTCCTTCTGAAAGAAAGCGCATTTGGATAATTTTCCATATAACTTGTGCTCTCTGAGACAAGATAACACTATCCGAAGATGCTCTTCATGCTCTTTCTCATTCTTAGAGTAAATGAGAATATCGTCCAGGAAAACTTGTACAAATTTGTCAAGATATTTGCGGAGAACGCTATTCATAAGGTTCATGAAGACTGCAGGTGCATTGGTCAACCCAAATGGCACCACAATGAATTCATAATCCCCGAAACGAGTTCAGAATGCAGTCTTAGAAACATCACTCTCGCTTATCCTGAGTTGATGATAACCTGATCGCAGATCGATCTTTGAAAATACTGTAGCACCTTTCATTTGATCAAAAAGGTCGTCAATGCGAGGCATCGGATACCTATTCTTTACCGTGGCCCGGTTCAAATCTCGATAGTCCACACACAGTCGTAATGAACCATCTTTCTTTTTGATGAAGATTACTGGAGCACCCCATGGTGAAACACTGGGTCGAATGTGTCCTACATCTAACAGTTCTTTCAGCTGGATTTGCAGCCCTTGAAGTTCTGGGGCAGTCATTCGGTAAGGAGCTTTAGAAATAGGTTCCGTACCAGGTTTTAATTCAATGGCGAGGTCTAGCTCTCTCCTAGGAGGTAGTCCAGGTAGTTCCTTTGGAAAAACATCCGGAAATTCTGCTAGAATCGGATATTGATCTAAGGAAGGCCCTTTTCCTTTGCTCACCATTTGAACGGCATATACTTGACAACCCTTCCTCAAGCACCGCTTCATCTGCATGGCTGAGATGAAACGCAAGGATATCTTTCTCTTAATACCTTGAATTTGGACCGTCTCACCCACATCATTTACGCAAAGTATTGTTTTCCCGGAACAATCTACCCATGCTCGATGAGATTCTAACCAATCCATTCCTATCACCAGGTCGTAAGTACCTAGGGCCGTGACATAAACTTTTAGTTTGGTCCAACAGACTCCTAGATCAACTTTGCAATCTTCCACACATAATTCTACCGATTGAAGGTCTCCTGAAGCCATTTCTACCTGTCTAAAATCGTCTTGTTTGCAGGCTGCCAACCCACATTTGTTCAATGCAAAAGATGAGATAAAACTATCAGTAGCTCCAGTGTCAAATAAGATTTTGAGTTTTATTCCATTGATTGTACCTGAAGATTCCACTACCGTTGATTGATGTGCTGCTTGGTTGTTGTTGACGACAGCATGGATCCTGTGATTGCTTTGAGCATCTGATGACGGTTCTTTCCCTGTCCTCCGCGAGTTCTCTGGTTCTTTTCCGGCTTGCCGCGAGTTCTCCGGACAATCCCGTCGAAAATGTGGCCCTCCACATCCCCAACAGTCCACTCGGGTTAGTCCTCTTTCGTTTGACTGAGAAACCCCCGACCAAGAACTCTGTCCCCTGGTGCTGCTTCCTCTCCCATTTCTTCCTCGATTACCAGTTCCCCGAGACCTCCACGCACTGTTGTTTGAAGACCCGGAAGCTATTGCGTTTATGGTCCTGGGAGCTGCTGCCCCCGCTCCTCTTGGGGTAAATCTGTTACCATAAGGAGGTGGTCTCGAGTTATTTCCTCGGAAGAAATTTCAGGGAGTCTTTCCTGTAAATGCCTGCGGTATTGATTCAGCTGGCCTGAAATCCCTTTTTATCCCCAGATGTTCTTCTGCATAACGAGCACATTCCACTGCCTCTGCCACGGTCGGTGGCTTCCACATTCTTACCATGGCTCTGATCCGAGGGTTTAACCCAAATATGAAACGCTCGGCTTGGCGTTCATCCGTGTCTAGATAAGGGACATACTTCACAAGTTCCATGAACTTTGTCTCGTATTCTTCCACGGTTTTACTCCCTTGGGTTAAAGTATGGAAGGCTCCAGCTTGCTGCTCTTGAAAGAAAGGCGGCAAGTATTTCGCACGGAATCGGTCCATAAACAATTCCCAAGGAACGGTATCCGATGTCAGATGCAGCTGTTTTTCCATATTCCCCCACCAAATCAGAGCATTCCCTCTGAGTTGGAATACAGCGATCTTCCTTTTAGAAGTTGAAGAATATTCTCTTAATGCAAAGCATCGGATCATCCCTTCCAACCATGCTTCGGCATGCTCTCCACCTCGTCCTCCAGAGAATTCCGGGAGTTTAATCTTTTGCAGTTCCCGTGAGATATCTTCCCTGTGGGGTTTGTCATCAAAATCCCTCGGCCTTTCTGAGTGCCTTTCCTTTGACTGACGTCGCTCCTCCTTGTTCCTGGTCGACTGCGACCCTTTCAAGGTTTCCATAATGGCCTCTAATGAGCTCATCACAGTAGTGAGATCAGGCGGAGCAACAGGTGCTGACGGCGATCTTGATGGTGGTGAAGGCGACGGTGAAGGTGGAGGTGGCGGCGCTGCATTCCGCTGGCACTGCCGCCTTTGGTACGTGTTCAACATGGTAATTTTCCTTAAATGCATAATAAATTCATGAGAGGATAAATTTTTAGACTGACAAAATATAATTCTCGCAAGATTAGAGTTGGCATACGGGTATAGTTCTTTTGCTATTTTACCTGCAGGCAGGTCTTACTGGTACCGAGGTCAAGGAGGGTGGCAACGCGGACCTATTTAATCCCGACTTAACGTGAATCATCTGGTTAGGTATTTTAAACTATTTCCATAACTTAACTATAGTATTAATGCATCACAATGCACATGTGATCAGAGCACACGATGCTATCATTTGCTTTTTGTCTGATGATATGTTATATAGTTTGAACGTATCCATCATTTACCATGTATACCCTATTATATAAATCCCGATCTTTGACATAATTTTTTTTTTTTTTTTTTTTTTTTAACCATGACTATTGACTATATACATGTATATACACATACCATATAAATTACGAACCTTATTTTTAATTTTCAATTTAAACACATTAATAGATATATACATATATCATATACATTACAAACTTTATTTAAATTTTAATTAAAAACGCATCATATATATATACCATATCGATGACAAACTTGATTTACATTTCAAATTGAACGCATCATATATATATATTCCATATCAATGACAACTTTATTTAAATTTCAATTTGAAACGCATTCCATATATATATATATATATAAATGACAAACTTGATTTAAATTTCAAATTGAACGCAGTATATATATATATATATATATATATATATATATATATATATATATATATATATATATATGGTAATTTTATTAATGTGCTCCGGTTTGTGCAGCAAAATTAAAATAAGCGGTAGTTAAAATGACATTACGATATATATCGTATTAAATCTTTCATTAAAGTTCTGAGCCATATCCATTCGATTACCTACCATATGCCACAATACATATTCATAAAATATTTAAATAAACTATGAACTTTAAATTTTTCGAGTCCTAATATATCTTTATAACAAAGAGAATAGATGAACCTTTATTAATTTAGGGAGACACATTGCCATGTCCTTTACTGCTTAGTGGGATGAAAACATTGCAACCCCCAACTATCGCCCTTTAAGCACCCCGTCCGCTTTTGTCATTAAGCTAATGGGTCATAATGGTGGGTTAAATATGAGAAAATATATTAAATTATGCTTTATTATTTTCAATAGACCTAAATTCAAAGTGCATAAACAAATTGTAAATATGGATGTTATGATAGCGATGGTCTTTAATACCATAAATTGATTTTGATGGGTAAAAATATATTTTCTAATCCCCGGTAATGTGGTTATAGTGATTTTTACGATTATAATGATTATAATTCGCAATTTTTGAAAACGATGATTAGTTCATAATGTATGAATAAGGGTTATAATAAGGTTATAATTTAGGGTTATAATGATTTTTTAGATTATGATGACTTTTTAATAGCGAAAAGATTATAGCACCATTACAACTTTTATAAGATCCCACGCTATAGCCAGCTCTTATATGTTTTAACCTCCAAACCAGTGAAGACCGTCGTTACGGTAAGGACGGAGCACCGCCCTTGGTCGTCTTAAACCAGCTTACGGTTAATCGAACTCATGACCTCCAGTGCAGCGTTTATGAAAAGGCACCGATTAGTACAAAATTTAAAATCATTTATAATATAATTTATGCTGATGTCTAATGGTTAAATTTTGTTTTCGACTATCGTGGACTCTCCTTCGGATGATACGTTGATGGTTCAAGCCAATGACAACCGTAACTGGTAACCGAGGCACATGGCAATCTTTCCAGCTTTATTAACACAACAGCGCAGCGTTTTATTCTATTTTTAACTGCCACGGTCATGGTTCTTCATGGCCGCGGATACCAACCCATATTTATAGATAGGGGTTTTCTCATTTAATCAGAGAACCAAGCTTAATTTAAACAGTTTCAAAACCAACGGCCATGGATTCGGCTGATGATACCTCTGGTCAAGTTAGCAACGAAATAGAGTGATGATATATTGCATGAAGTGGAGTTTTCAAGTAGTCTCCACAGTTCAGTTCGATAATTACGCTGATACTGTTGCATCTGAGTCCATCGTTCTTTATCGGATTTTAAATTATTCATTCAAGTTTGTAAGTGAGCAAGCAACGCTGGGCGACGGAACTAACAACAAAGCAGATTTGTTGGCTCAATTGTTAAGTGCTGTGCGTTAGAATTGTTAAGTGCTGTGCGAAGATGTAACTTCTTTCTATGAGGGCTATTATAAAGGAAAGGGTGTGGATATTATCAAAGGAAGGGCCGCAAGATTCAGCACGGATGAGCATGGAAATGTAAGTGGTTCATTAAGTTGTTTCTCTTCATTTACAGCTCCCATCTCTGTCTATATGTGTATAACCAATGATATCAAGTGTTAATGCTCTAGCTTTAAAGGGCTAATCGGTAGTTGGCAATGAAAATTGTAATTAATCTTTCTGTATGTCTGGTAAGTATTAACAGCAACGTTATGGAGTTTAGGCAAAAATTATGCACAAAGCTGCAGACTAATAAATGATGTATATTCCAGCCTATCCAGCATTAATTAATCTGCTTCTGGGTGCATAATGATCACTGTTGAGTTTATAGACAATTAATTTTCATTGGAAATAACTTGTCATTTAGAGTCCTCTTGGATCCAAAGTGGCTATAAGAGTTTCTTGTAGGACTCAAAAAGGATTCTTTCTGCAGGTTAAGATGGTAAAGCTGAAGGATGGCAGGGAACTAGAGGCAGATATGTTGTTGGATGATATTTGTGACCAGGCAATGCAGTGCAGTCTTAAATTTGGGACAACCAGAGACTGGTTTGTACCAGCAGCAGCCTATAAATAAGTTTTCAATGAGCCTATAAGGTCGTAAGAGGGTTTGAATCACCCTCTGATACCAAATGTAAGATCCCTTACAAGGGCTCTAAGGCTTGATTCTGTTTTGGTACAAATCGAAGCTCTGTAATTTCTCAAATCTTATCTCGAACTACATCTACAGCAATCTTATTAACACCGAAGCATACCATAGTATATCTGACATCTTTTCGTGAAGTATTTCTGGTATTAAATATCTGGATTGTGATTACTCAAGGATTCTGTCTCTTTGGTTTAGTTTAACCCCTAACCAGAAGGTGATTCGAGAGTCACTGTAACGAAGGGTGTCAAGAGCTGAAAGAAAGATCTCTCAAGAATTTGTAGATTAAGGTCAGAGATTTGGATACCAGTATTTGAGCATTGAAGATTCGTAGCAGGATTTGTAGCACAAGTTGTTGGTGATGCAGATGTCAAGTAATGAAGTTGCCAAGGTTTGAACTTTCTAAGCGGAGGCATGATCTATATGTTAGTAACCTTGTTGACCCTGATGACATAACAGTAACCACAATGACCTTGACACATAACAGTGATATTGTTTGTTATAGTTGCACTATTGATATAACAGTGACTTGATTATATAGATATGATCTACAGTGAGCTTGCATAACAGTGCACCTTCGATGGTGATTTGATGTCTATTGTAAGATCCCTTACACAATCATGGACTGAGATGGTGCACTCATTGACTGAGAATATTCTGGTTAAAGGCAGAGGGAAAAGGCTGTTTTACGGTCTAAATCCAGAAGGGCTGTGCGTAATTCTAAGTCAATTTAATGATGTATGTACTGCTGGGTTGAGCTTCTTGGCATTATTTTTTATGAATGTAGATATTCTTTTAGTTCTTCCAATGTATCATTGAGCATGTAATCTACGTTCTTGGAGACATCTAAAATACCCAATAAAAGACACACATACACAGAATTAAGGTTCCAAACACACAGATTTAATTTAATTGCAGCGAAAAGATATTCGGGAGTGCTGTATTTCAATGAACATTTGCAGTAAAATTAAATGGGGAAACAAATCTGTACTTAAAGAATTACCTGGAACGCTGTTGATGATTTTGAGAGCTGTGATGATAGTTCTCCTCCCAATGATGTTGATGAACAGAACAGATTACCCAAAACAACAATCCTCCCAGCCGATCTAGGAGCAATCCTAGACCCAGAAGAGTGATCTTCTACCCCCGTGCCCAGAATCCTAGAACGGTGAAACTCTCCTTTTAGAACTCTGCGTATCCTTCAATCCCTTGTTAGCCAGAATGTAGAAATTTTCTTCTTCCAACCGTCCCCTTACTCCTTCACATCCTCCCCCTTATAACCATCTCCCCACCGCCTTTCACTCCCGAAGATCTTTTATCATATTTATGAGGGTCTGCCACCATTTAAGGCGACCTTATCTTCATTTAAGGGTATATTTAATGTTTGAGATAAGTTTTTGGGATTAAGTGTATTAAATATCTTCGTTGAGTCTTTATCCACTTACGTAGAGGAGATGACTTTATGGAAGCTTAATTTGTATTATGTTTGTTTAATACTTAATTAATTTGGTTTAATTTAAATGTTTTTATTTATAAGTTAGAAATGGGTGTGATAACTTTATGTTGGTTTATAATTTAATTAATTTCCCTTAATTAATTTATATTATTATTTTATTGGATCATCCACGTATAATTTTAACGATTATACTATTTATCACTTGGGTATGGGTCATTACAAGAGCCGTCCAAATTGCATGTGCGTAGTCATTGTGTCACTCTCACGCAAGCTCTGCGTCACTCAGCTTGGAACTACGTCTCCTCTTGCTGTCTCATCAGCTGCTATTTGGGAAACTGATTCTCTCGGCCTTTGGATCCTCTGCCTACCTTCTACCACTGAATCTCAACTTCTCCCCAACAAAACATAATCTTCTCTAGAGGGCATTGTGTTGCCTCACTGTGCCACTTCTGCCTCTCTGCAAATGTACTCGCTAGATCTGGAATGCCTCCTATGGCTTCACTATCTATGCCCTTCTCTCACTGAATCACTTCCGACAACACACAACTGCTACTCTGGAAATTGATTTCTCAACAAAATCGAATGCTCAACTGATTTGGTGTGTCTTCTCCAAGCCCCATTGACTTCTTATAATCCTCTGTTGAGACTTCAATGACCACGCTTAAATCTTAACCAGAGTTGAAAAAATCGCGATTTTTTCCCGATTTTTTGAAAAAATCGCGATTTTTTTGGTAAAAATCGTGGGCCCATCAAACAGCAACCCTATAAGTTCAAAAATCGATTTTTTTTTTGTCATTTTTGCAGCCCTCCCATTTTCCTGACACACCCTGTTGGCAGTTAATGGTAATGTTAAATTCTTAAAGTAAAAGGTTCATCCTTTTACTTAAATTTTTAACATTACCATGAAATGACTCGGGATGTTTAAGAGTGGTTTCGACCTCATTGGATTTCATATGGAGAAACTAGAATTTTAGATTTCACTCAAAATTCAGAAAACTTAATGGTTTTCAGGGTTTCATGGTTTGGGGATTTGCATTGTTTCCATTTGATTCTATTATGTGAAAGGGTATGAGATTGGCATTTGATCAAGAGTATGAAGTCCTTTAAGAACCTTGATGTTGGTGGCATTGATTGTTGAACTTTGTTGATGTTGGTGGTATTGATTGTTGAACTCCCCTACTGTGGCCTTAACAAGAATGTACCCTTCACTCAAAGGAAAACAACTGGTTAGGCATGTTAATCTTTTCTACCGCATTTTAAGGTTGAGGAGATGAACCCTTCACTCAAACCAAAATCATTGGTTAGGCATGTTAAACTTTTCATTTCTATCATGTTATAAGGTTGAGAAATCCAAGTCTGAAGACTTTGAGCTAGATGATGTTTATGTATCTCTTGTTGATGATCCCATTTCTAGTAGCGATGAATCAATGATGAGTTTCATGAGGAGGAGGAGGAGGAGCAACAACGGGAGGAGGAGGTGACACCACCTACCCCTGCTACCGGTAGAGAACGTGGTCTGCCTACTTTAGCTCCTGGTGCTTCAGGATCTGGAGCACAATAGAGTCTATTGCCAGCCCCGCCAGCTTCTTCGTCTAGAGAGAGAGCTGTTACATTTTCTCGCAAGAGGGGTAGAGGAAATCAGTAGTATAGGTTATTTGGTGCATTCCTTTGTATATAACATTATGACTCATGATATGAGATACATTATTATATTTTTTGTTGATATTTCATATTTCAGCTGGACTTTGATGGCTCCTCTCAGTATTCAGGACATGATTCAGTTTTATGTGTGATGTAGCACTAGACATGATATTACACATCTTATATATTAGTTTTTTTTTTCATATTTATGTGTCAATGCATTTATTTTATGCTGTGGACGCTTTAAATATTATAAAAATTGAAAAAAAATGAATATTTTTGTATGTGCCGATTTTTTCCCGATTTTTATGATTTTTTCCGATTTTTTCCCCTCGGCGATTTTATCCCGATTGCAATTTTTTCATCTTTGATCTTAACGATGGCTAGGATTAACTAGAAATCGATCCATGTACTTTTCTAGAACATTCTTACCATGACTTAATTAATTCTCGATGATTCTATCTCCTTGTTTAGACTTAGGAAATATTAAAAATTGACTAATTAATTTAATTAAGTCGTCTCTAGGTGGAATTTCCATAAACGATTTCTGGGTATTGGAGAATACATGTATTCTAGCCTCTATTCCAAATCTTGTGGCTAGAACACATCCGATGCTATAAAAACTAATAGAGCCAATATGATATTGTGCATCATTTTCAATCCATGCATGAAAGTTCTTGAATGTTTTAAAAGCTTCAGATTTGTTCTTCGATAAATAAACCCAACACATTCTGGTGTAGTCAACAATAAATGTTGCCATATTTATTAAGAAATATGGGGAAGGAACAGTATTGGGGTTGCCACAAATCAAAATGAAGGATTTCAAGTTTTCATGTGCTTTCAGAATGAGAACTCGATCTTCATGAAAAACACTCGTTTGTTGTGCTTTCCTAAGATACGAGCATCACATTTTCCTAGGTATAATAGGCAAACCAGTAACACCATTTTTCTTCAACAAACAGAGGCTGCCATAGTACAAGTGTCCAAATCTAGCATGCCATAAAAGACTTGATGGAAATGTACCTTCATCATAGTGAGAACTGCATGAAAAGTTCTATGCATGAGCAGAGGTTCCTTGTAGCTTCAAAAGTCTTTTTTCTTCTATCCCTGTCATGACAAGTGAGTGATCTGATGCTTTTCTGACCTGAACCTTGCCATCAAATATGTGAATGGAGTGTCCTCGCTGGCGGATGTTAACCAAAGACAACAAGTTTCTCCTCGGCTCCGAGAGGTATAGAACATCATGTAGAAGAAAGTCTAGAAGACCAGGCAGTTTGAGCCTGATGGTACCAAGCCCTGATGGCTTGAGTTTTGACTTGTCTACAAAGTATACCGCTCCATCAATGTTGTCAGTGAATTCTTCAAAGAAATCTCTCCGGAATGTCATGTGCCAAGTTGCTCCTGAATCAAGCAACCAAGCATTTTTCCATGAAGCAAGTGAAGCATTGAATAAGTCTTCAGTTACTCCAATGTTGCAATGTGCCACAACATAATGAGTGGACTCAGGTGCTTTACCTTTTCCTTTGTTAGGTGTTTTACCTTTTCCTTCATTTCTTTACTACTCAATTCTGTCCCAAGGCAGCTTACATGTGGAAGCATCATGTCCATCTCTATTGCATCGTATGCAATGAAGATCAAACCTTTCTCCTTGGAATTGTCTTCACCAATATTATTCCTTCCTCTTCCTCTTCGGCCACCTCTTCCTCTAGAAGAATCTTGTGCATGATTCTTCTCTTTTTGTGCAAGGAATGCAACTTCTTCAGTAGACCGAGGAGTTGTCTTCTTCCCAAAAGCCTTCTCTCTCTCAACAAACTTCTTCTCAAGGGTGTCAAAGGTAATGTCCTTAAGGTTGCCACTACATACATAGATGGGGCTTGTAGCACTAGTAGGTTGCCTTTGCACATTGGAGAGGGGGAGGTGAGTCACCTCAAAAGATTTTGGGGGTTGACCAGGATGGTGAGATGAGGTGACATGAGTTGCGCAGGGTGCAACACTCGTAAGATGGAGGGCTTGTTCTATGTGCGGGGATTCTTCCATTCGATTCCTCTCTAGGGGTTGGATGGCGAGAAATTCTGAGTTGGTACCCAGTAGAGTGGGCTGGACTCATGGAGATGATCGTAGTTTGGAGTAAAGCACAGTGGGGGCTTTCAGACATCGAGGGTACTGGAGGTCCAGGTTGGCATTGTTGAGATTTTTTGTAGTGGCGGTAGCATCGGATGTGCTCTAGCTCCCAAAATTTGTGGAGGGACTAGAGTACACATGATCTACAAGACCCGGAAAGGGATTTGAGAAATTTCATCTGGTTTGGGAGATATTTAATTAATTAATTATTTAATGTATTTCCTAAGTCTAAACTTAGGAAAATTAAAAAATTAAAGTTAATTAAATTAAACATGTGATGAAATTGTCTTAAGTCACATGGATCAGGCTTTCTTTTAATCTTACCCATTGATTCAAGATCTGATCGTGGCCGTTGGTTTCTCAACGAGAAAAGTATAAAGGAAAGGCTTTGGGTCATTTGTAAAGACACATAGAGGCAGAGCACTGAAGCTAAGCTGAGATTCTAGGGCAGGGTTTGCTAAGGATTCTTAGAAGTGTTTCAGCTGCAGAGAGGGGTGTTTAGGCAAAGGGGATGGTTTGATCCTAGTGCCTAGAATCAGCAAGAGCTAGAGAGCATCTTCCAGAGGCAGCGCAAAGAAGTAGGAGCAACAACAGTAGAGAGGGCAGCAGCTGCGCAATGCAGAGGCAGCTTCAGCTACGCAGGTGCTACGCAGTCTCTCCCAGGGCAGCGTTAGGGAACAGGAGACCCTCAGGGGTTACGCAGAGACCCTTAGGGGCAGCGTAGGGTCTGCGTCACCCAGTCTGGGGTTACGCAGCCCTCTCCAGGCCAGCACAAAGGGACGCAGAGGTTGCAGAAGTTGATGCATGGGCTTCAGGGGCAACGATGGGGTTTTTGATCAGATTTGGATCAGGACCTAAGTGATAGCTCAAATTTCAAAGTGTTCAAATGTGTGCCGAACCTAAGCGACCGGATAGATCTCTTCTTGATTCCGGTGCCGCAAACGGTTCGAAAAACCGACACCGTATGAAGAAGTTATCGCGTTTTGAAAAGTCCAATAAACTACAAATTTTGACATTTGACCAGAGTTGACTGGTGAAAGGTACAGTCAGCAAAAAAGAATATTCTTGGGAATATTCCTTCTGGGCCAATTAAATGTTGACAAGTGTCGAAGTCTAATTCGTTGAATGGTTTGGAGGACCAATGAGAAGGCGCCACGTGGCCCTGCAATGTAATATTCCTTTTTTTGGTGTCACCTATGATAGGGCCAGGATGGACTTCTAGAGTTAGGAGCAAGCCAGTCATAGGCACAAGTTGGTGTCATCAGCTGTCCCAGGGGCTTTTTGGAGGAGATTTGAGGAGTTTCTATGCAGTCGGGTGGCATTCTCTTGATATATTCCATCATCCGAGCAGTTTGGCTTTCGTTCCGGTGCATTCTGATAACTTTCGGAAATTTGAGTTATTTGTGGGCTTAACTCAGCTGCTTATTCTCAAAGTGGCATTCCGGGAGGAATACATGATGGAACACCTTAGTGTAATAGCTCATTTAAACCGGGATGAGGATTCCTACATGATGGGATGGTTGGACACGAGTTTCAGTGACTGGAGGAGGCGTGGTAGCCGATTTACCCTTTTCTGCATTAAAAATGAATATTTTAATAAGAGGGAAAAGTGCTCCATGAATAAAATAATATTAAAATAAGGCCCTAGAAGGCTCTATTGACCACACTTTGTCAACTACCCCATAGCAGTACATCCCCATTTTTTCAAATGGGATTCGTCATGTTCGACATGGTTGCGCCATTCAGATTCCATCATCCATATTTCATCGCCGGTCGACAGTTTTTATAATGATGTAAACCCATTCTGCATTTTATGATGTAAATGATCTAAGTAAGACCGTCCATGTATGTAACAACCTAGGTAAGCCTAGTATGTTGTTGATGACTTCCATCCTAGGAGGTTTTTTGTCTCACTGATTCACGAAAGTGATCAGCAGAGTTTTTCCCTCCAGCCTCACCCCAAAGCTAGGGTGGAATTTGTCATCTGCATGCTAAGTGAGTCCTAGTGTTTTTTATCGAGTCCTTGTAAAAGTAGTTTCAACTACTTGGTCTACTAGATCATGTTTTGAGTCGCAGAATTGGGTATTTATTTGAGGGTCTATACGAATGGGTATTCCCCCTTCATGTATGTAAATGTATTATCTCATGTAAAAGAGGGTTGAAAAAATAATTATAATCCCCTCTTAGTCAATTAATTAAATTTTCTGGTCAATTAATTAATAAAATCCTAAACCAAAAATTTAATTAATTTAGGGTCCTAAATTAGGATTAAATCTTTAAAGGAAAAATTTGTGGGTCCTTGGAAAATGATTTTGACAGCCCCAGGCCAAGGGAATATTGAGAATTTTAAGAAATATTTGACCCTTGGGCCTTGGTGGTTAAGTCAAGGTCAAAATTTTGGGGTAATTAACTCAAAAATAATATTTTTGAGTTAATTAAAATTGAATTAAATGATAAATTCGTTTTTTCCCCAAAATTTTAATTTCAACGCTCCGGATTAAAAGATAATTAATTCTTTTGGACGGTTGAGATTATTTTGACGAGGATCATCCAAACTAGCCGTTAGAGATCTTGTCCTATAAATTTAGAGGTCTTTCTCATTCTTGAGTCATCCGATCTCAGGATCGTGCACTTGGTCTTGTAAACTTTTTGAGGAATAAAGGATAAAGACTTTGGGGTTACAAATCTGGATGTTCCTTCTCAGATCTTTGTGGTGAATTGTCTCTAAACTCTGCTACTTGGTTTCTCGCATTTTATGGTTGATGGCCTTCATGGATTAATCTGCATATAGGTATCTTATGTAGTTTTCTGGGTTTATAAAATAACATTCTGATTTTTCTGCAAAGGTCTCATGTTGTTTTCTTAAATCTCTATCGATCTAAGATTCAGATCTAAGTGTGCAGGGAATTTTTTTTTAAGATTGGGCGTCTGTGGAAGTTTTTGGTTGGACCAGCCAACTCCCAATAAACATAAATCTGATAAGTTCTTTATTTGTTAAATTCCGAGTCTATCTTACGATATTTGTGATTTTGCAGGGTTTCGAAGGCTTGTGCCTCTCACTAAAACTTTAAATTCCTGAAAATTGTGCCAAAACGGATTCAGATCTAACCATGAGGGTTTTAAATTTGTAAACTAGCTTGTATATTTGTAAATTTTTCAAGATTGTTAGGGTTTAATCATTAAAATTGGCGTGTGTGTCTTCAGATCTGGCTGTCTTTGCAGGTTAAGGGTTTAAATCAGAAATTTTTAAAGACCTGAAGCAGATCTAGGGCAAATCTGGCCTCAAATCCCCACTGTGGGCAAATTTGGTCGTTACTGATTCAAAGAATTTTGAAAATCGAAGTGTACTGGGTTCATTCGCTGTCCATATCTACGCTCTCTGCATACACATTCTGCACTCATCATTCAGCTCCTTCTCCATTCGATTTGTGCACGCCCTCACCCTAGCTATCGTTCTCCCTTCATCACATCGTCCAGCCTTCATCTCTGATCCTTGGCTATCGGCTTTCCATTCCCTGCCCTTATCCGATATCATTCTTCCTCCATTCAAAACCAGCGGCTGCCTCGAACCTTTCACGTGCCTCTGCTGTCTGCACTGACTGTGGTGCCTTCCACTCGACGTCCTCCTCACTGTCGGCGTCCCTTTCTCCTGTCGACTTCATCCATCTCTTCTGCCGTCGAGTTGCAGTCTTTCTTCACGCCATCGAAGCCTCAGCTCCGTCCTACCTGCAAACAAGTGAAACAAAAATAAAACGCAGCATTAAACTTAGTCAATCCACCGTCCGAGCCAGTCTTCACGTCAAGCTTCACCCTGCACATAGTAAAACGACAAACCAAAAATACAAAACACAAAACTGCGTTAGATTTTTTTTTACGTCGGCATTTTTTTTGATTAATTTTTTTTTAACGCGTTAGCATAGGGTTAGGAAATCAGTTTCAATTTATTTGTTTATGTAGGCTTTGTCTTAAACGTAGTTTTGATTTTTTCATTTTATTTTTATTTTTATTTCATTAGCGTAGGTTTAAAACTTTAGCTTAGTTGTAAGCTAGTGACTAGTCGTAGATTTGGATTTAGAATTTAGTTAGATTTTAATTAGTTTAGTTTTCTTTGGATTTATTTTTTAGTTCGATTTTGTTTTAGTTTAGATTTTATGTAGTTTTGTCTAACCTTAGCTTTAGTTTTAGATTTAAAATTTTAGATATTAAATTTAAATTTAACCTTAGTTTAGTCTCTGACTTAGTTTAATTTTAATTAGATTTAGCTTTGGTTAGAACTTTTTAGATTTTGAATTCTTGACAAAAAATAAAAAATAAAAAATAATAAAAAAATAAAAAAATTTTAAAATCCTTAAAAAATTTAGAAAAATACAGAACTTAAATTTTTTTTTTCGAATTTTCTATAGTCAAATGCGCTAATTTTATTTCTATCTGAAGTTTGACTGTGGATCATTTTAATTTTCGAACTGGGTTATACTGGAATATCTTAAATTCGGAAATTTTTCAAGCATATGGCATTCTCATGCTATTGTTATTCATGGTTGTGGCATTTTCAGTTAAATATCATTGTGATCAAATCGTGTTTTAATAAGCAGCAGTTAATCGTCATTTACTTGTTTATAATCGCATAATGGGATTCTGGTTGACTCCATAAGGCACTGGTCTTAAACGTGAAATCTAATTTAGATCTGTGGAATCTCGTTCATTCTATCAAGTATTTGATGTTTTAGCTGTGTCTCCTGGATTTGTCATCCTCATTTATAATAGGGTCTACCTCCCTTAGCTTGCAAGGAGACAACTTAAATAGAGAGATTGGGGATAAGGGTGACAACCCCTAATCTGAGCCGTTGTCGCTGTCTGACAATTCTCTTCAGGAGACAACAGGCTCCCAAGAGATCTAT
The DNA here is from genome assembly GCA_034641835.2 of Pinus albicaulis. Taxonomy (NCBI): domain Eukaryota; kingdom Viridiplantae; phylum Streptophyta; class Pinopsida; order Pinales; family Pinaceae; genus Pinus; species Pinus albicaulis. Next base: position 231,675 of record JAXQQM020060389.1, on the reverse strand, counting down.
AAAAGAAAGGAGGAGGCCATCGAGGAGTCTGGGATCATAAGCATTTTATCGTATGAGAGGTGTGAGATCGTGGTTCTCTACTTCAGCCGTAGCCCTAGGACGGAAACCCTCGGGTGATTTGTGAGTGTTGGACGAAAACCCAACTCTCATGAGGAGACTTCATTCAGAAGTTTCGCAGAGCTTCATGGATTGGTGCGAGGATCATTCAGATCTTCAACTTGTGCTTCAGTGGGTTCAGTGACAGCTTTTGTCATAGCCGCTTTGTAGCAGTCTTTTTGCTGAGCCATCTACATCATTACCAGTGTCATTCATCAGTTGGGCCAGAGATCTTTCTGGGTTTTGCTCCGCTTGCTTGGCAAGCTTAGGTTCCGCTGTTCCTTTATGTTGATGTAATTTTTACCATGGATTAATAAAATGGCTCAGTGATTTTATCGGCATCCATTGTGTTATATTGGTGGCTGTGTGTTTATTTCCATTTATTTTGCTGCTCAAATCTATTTCTGCATTTTTAGTTAAAATATCCCATCCGGGATATTACAGTGGTATCGGAGCTTCAATTTTGGATCAGCTTGCGGGTTTCCAATTTTCAGTTGCAGCTATTTTGGTTAGAAGAGCCTACGCAGTTATTGGAGGAGACTCATTTGTGGGAGCTGCATTGGTGGGATTTTAGAGCCGGGGTGTTGGGAAATTGATAGGATTGCATGTAAGGAGGTTGGCTGGGATTTTGGAGAGCAACAATTGACAGTAATAGCTGCAGTGCCAGAAAACGAAATTGGAAGAGGGACAAACTACAAAGGGTAAAATTTTTAAGGTTGGAATTAGAAGAAACCCTTTCTGGGTTTTTCTGGGTTTTGGGCAAGGATCACCTTCTCAAATTCCTAGAATTTTCTGAGCAGTTTTCAGTGGGTAAATCAGAAGTCGAAGTTAGCCAGCAGTGTACTGTTGGAGCAGCAGTGCAGTTTCTAGAGGAGCTTTCTATTGGAGCGGTTGGATTTCCTTGCAATCATCACCCAAGCTGAAACTTCTCCACCCAAGCTTTCGCTGAACATTTAGAAGACTCGTCAAATGTTGGCAAGAAAAAACTGCCCATGGTACGGTGCAACTCACCTCCTTGCGTGTACCCACCACCTCTGGTTTGGTTGCGAAATCTGCTGTCCTTCTTGAGCTGGCAAAAATCATGGAAAGTGAGAGCTTCACCAAACTCTCGCCGATAGGACTAATACTCTGCAAAATAATCCCCCAAATGAACCACCCCTGGTTCCTGAGGTCCTTCCGTCCCGGTGCCTATAGTCAAGAATGTGGGCATCGTAGAACGTGGGGGAGTGTGTGGTACTACCGGCTGCGCTGTGACCTGCTCATGTATGTGATGAGAAGTGCTGGATCCCTCACCGATGTGAAAACCCCTTGGGGTTTTATGCTCTCTGTTATTTGTTGATTTATGTTAGCATCGGTTGTGCTCTAGCCTTGTAACTTTGTACATAGGCTAAGACACATGTATTCCATAATACCTAAAAATGGTTTTGGAAAATTCCACTTAGAGATGGCTTAATTAAATTAATTATTCGTTTTTTAATGTTTTCCTAAGTCTAAACTTAGGGAAATTGATTAATTAAAGGGTATTAATTAAACTAAGGGTGAATCTTTTAGATAAAGTCATGGATCACCTCCAAGTTAATCTTAGCCCTTGATTATGTTTTAATCTTGGCCATTGAAAGGTCAATAGAAGAATATAAGGAGGGTGAGGGGCCTATGGAAAACACTTAACACTTGAGCCATTGAGCATTTTCGAATTTGTTTGAGGAGACATCTTTTGATCAACAACAAATCACTAGGGCTGGGTTGCTAAGTGATTTGATTCAGTGATCAGATTCAGAGAGGGGCAGAAGCAGAGATTGGTCAGGAGGACCAAGAGTGCATTATCAGAGAGAGGCAAAGGTGACGCAGATAGAGACAACGCGGTTTCCTGCAGAGGTGATGCAATTCCTGCAGAGAATCACGCAGAACCAGTGCAGTGTCTTTTGGAGTCAGTGCGGCGAAAGCTAGAAGCTGGGGTTTTGAGCCAGGAGGGCCAAGATCCAGCTTCAGATCAGCCAGATCAGTTAGAGAGAAGGGTGACGCAATTCCTCAAGCTTGCATACGTAGGCTTACGCAAATCTAGCATAGGCAATCATGTAGAGGCTGTGAGGGCTTCACCAACGCTGTTTTGATCAGCCGAAGACTTGTTGAGTGAGGTATATCTCATAGTTATTTTTGCTGTCTAGATTTCTATGAAGGGTTTGCCGGATGTTGGCACCCTAGTTGTACTTAAGATTCTGCTTCTTAATAATACAAACCCTCAGATCTGCTGCACTGATTTTCCCAAGTTGAGTTTTTTCGGGGACTTAGTCCAAAAATAACCGTGTCAATGTGGATGTTTTTCATTGCATTTTGTTCAGTTTGTTTTAGCACTTAGATTTATTCTGTAGTATTATTTGTGTTGATTGCTTCAGTAATTACTTCAATATTTGACTGAAATGAAATAATTATGTAAAATAATAGAAGAAGTAATTCAGATTTGTTGCAGTAGGAATCTAGATTTGGGATTTTTCACGTTATCCGCGAAAAGCTTCTGACCCATCTCCTCTATCCTCCTCGAGAGCTCCTACACAGATTTCAGGAGGAGATTCCCAAATTCCTTCCCGTCATCTCTTCCTTCAGCCATAGATTCTTCCTCCTCTGCATCCACCATTGGAACGCAGTCCCCTTCTCCAAAAGTGGCCTCGAGTCTCCGCTCTCGACTCCTGTACCTCCTTGCCCGATAAGTGATGTATTCCTTTCCTCCGGGTGTCATAGACTGATCTGCTCCACAGGCTAAGCCAAGTCTATGAGCTCTGATACCATTGTAATATTTTGAATAGGAAATAAATAACAATATAAAGCAACATAAACAATAACTACAACAAATAGAGAGACATCATGAAAAACACTGCAAACATGAAGAATGCTAAGCCATTTTATTATAATCTGAAAGATAAAAACGTGTACAAAGGTGATCAGAATGATGGCACCTTGGCTTGCTCAAGGCAAGCATGAAAATACTCTCAGAATCTCCTACTGAATGGCTGCTCTCTCTATGACTGAGTAACTCCCTGATGCTGCTGCTGTTGCAGTCGAAACTATTGCCCTGTTTGGAATGGAGCTGCTCTTTGGGGCTGTACCCCTGCTCAAAAAAATACGAAACTCTGGATATGAGCTCTCCTCCAATAACCCAGAAAAACCTAGGAAGGAATCCCGAAATGGCTGACCCTGGAATTTGACCTCCCTTGGAAAATCACACACTCCAGGTGAGTACGCGGGCCTTGAACTGATAAACTGCAAATGATGGCCTCCTCCTACTGCAAAAGATGATTTGTGAAGGGCTGATCCCTTCACAATACTCCTGGGCTGAAATCCCTAATCTCCCTTCTCTCCCGGTGCTGCCTCCGCCCAAGACTGCGTAATCCTTGAGTGTGATTGCGCTGCCTTAGTGACTGCGTGCTTCTGGCTGAAAGGTGCTGTGTACTCTGCTCTAAAAAACAATGGTGGATCTCCTCACTTAAGCGGGCACTCGAAGTCCTTCAAGGCTGAGGTTGGGATCTCCACTCGGAGTCACCTGCGTGCTGAACAACACTTGCAGACTTCGCTAAATAGCGTAAGCGTGCTCAATGTCTGAAAGACATAAAATTAGTAGATGCATAAAAGAATGGGTGAATGGTTAGCCTCCTCTTCCTTTTATGCTTGAGAGCCTAGCTCTACCTTGGGCCCCACTCAACTACGATGTCCCTCCTTGGCCACGCTGTCCCTAACAACTGCGTTGTCCTAGCCCACGCTGCTACTATGCTGCCTGGCTCACGCTGCCTCCACGCTGACCCTCTCCCTACGCTCTCACTTGGCTCCCCTGGGCCCCACGCTGCAATCTGAATTTGTCTAAGTGACTTTAGGGAGTTATTTTCTGCTACGTGTGGGTTATGGGTGCCATCACCCCCTTTATTTCCTGACTAAACATTAGAAAGGCAAAATCTGAACAAAATTAATATTGCCAATTAGCTGCTGCTAATTGGGAATGTTACAATGGGCAAGGATATTGCATATTTAAAAGACATGATGAGCCAACGTTTTGGGAAGCCTAATCCACCCTCAGCCACATAAAGTCTGAAGACCCCGGAAGGTGAAAATTCTCCAAACCACAAGACTTCCTAAAAAATCTACAGACACGAATACCACAAGTGCACTTTGAAGGTACTCAATACTATACTAGGTCTCCAGGAAGGAGCCTCTTTAAAATTAAAAATGAATTACCTAACTACGATGGTGAGGATCATAAGGGCGCCATCGTTTGGGTAAACAAAATGGACGCCATTTTTATAGCAAACCCACCATTAGGTTCACAAGAAAAAGTCGTAACAACATCCAACTACCTAGAAGGAGAAGCATACAGCTGGTTTATGTGGTGATCCTCTAAATGTAGTGGTCTTTCGTTCAATTGGGAAAATTTTAAGAATGCTTTGTTGAAACGGTTTCATGACGAGGAAGAGGATGACGTATACGAAAGGTTCATTCACCTCAAACAAAAAGGATTGGTGAGTGAATACACTTACGAATGGGAAGTGTTAGTAGTAAGGCAAAGAGGATTTTCAGATGAAGAGCTATTAAAAATGTATCGTTGTGGCCTTAAAGATTACATTCGGGAAGAATTAAAATTATGTAAACCCCAAACCATCGAAGATGCCAGACACACAACATTAATTATTGAAAGAAAACATAAGCTCAGAACTACCTCGTTCAAAGAAGTCGAAGACCAACAACTACATTCAAGAAGAAAAGAAACTAACAAATGTAGGTATTCTGGAAATGGTTGGACAGCAGGACAGAGATGCCTTGACAAAAAACCGTATAATTATGAAGTCGAGAAAGAATCAGATGTTTCAAGTAATGAACCAGAAAAGAAGATTAAAAAGAAAAATAGTTGTTGCAAATGTGGAGAACATTGGTCTCGAGGACATAAATGTGAAGACGCATCCCTGTGCTACTATAAAATATGAGGGAGGCAAGTTGAAGTTCAGGCATGTGATGAAGAAATCATTGTCACACAGAGTGAAGAGTCGGATTTTGAAGAACCGTCATTAGTGGCAATCTCATGTGACTGGAAAATCCATGATGAAAACTCCCTTGAAAATCAAGAACAACAAGAAATTACAAAATATGTTCCACCACATCTTCGAAAGAAGAGAGACCAATATTTACGAAGAAACATTAAACATATTACGCCACCAACAAATATGAGGAAGAAACTGTCCTAAAACCCTAAAGCTTAAAGGGCTCATCAAAGGCAGAGATGTCGATATACTTATAGATTCTGGTAGTGCTCACAATGGTATAAACTTTGATCTTGCTAAACAACTTGATTCGTGTATATGCCCAATTAAGGACATCACCATATCTGTCGCTACTGGGCAAAAATTCAAAGAAATAAGAGAATTTTGTAATGTTTCAATCCAAATACAAGAACTAGAACTGCAAACAGATCTATTTGCCCTACCACTCAAAGGAATGGATATAGTTCTGGGTGCAGAATGGTTAACACAACTAGGGAGCTATACAACAAACCTTGAAGAACAATTCATGGAGTTTAAATAGCACGGACGATGTTATAAATTAAAATGTGTTAACACTTCTAGTGCCAAGGAAGGTACAAGTACTCATGAGAAAGGCACCATTCAACGAAAGGATGCAAATCCATCGCAACAATGTTCATCTAGAGAAGACCCTCTTGGTTGTGCTTTGAGGACAAAGCCATCCCTAAAGGGGGTGGCAATGTTATCAATAAATAATTCATATTATGATAAATTAGTAATTAATTAATCTAATTAATAAATTAACATTAATAAAATTAATTATGAAGTGACATTTTCAAAAGACATATCCAGTCAGCTCTCGTGACTAGTCAATGCCTATTTAGGCACACCGTCCAAGGGAATGTAAGCACACCATTGATATTATAATATCAATACAATCAATTTACTTGCATTATAGACACAAAGTCTTCTTACAAACATAACAGTTGCGTAATATTTTAACACTCTAGAAGGAGGAAGTAGAGAGGCAGCACTCCAGAGCAGCGCAAAGGCCTCACGCAGCAGTGATGCAGGCTTACGCTAACTCTGCGCAGGGAGCTATGCAGGAGGCACGCAGAGTGATGCAGGGAGGGCTAGGGAACCCCTCAGGTGTCAGAAATTCTTCGGAGGACTAAAGGAGAATTATCTCAGGTGTATCTCGAGAAAATTTCTTAGTTGTTTCTGCCAGGCTTTCCTTGTAAAGATTTCATTGCTAAAGATTAATATATAAACCCTCATCTATTGCACCGATTTTCCCACATTGGGGTTTTCCGGGGACAATTGTCCAAAAATAACTGTCTATGTGATTGATTCTTATGCTTGTATTCTTTACTGTTCTGTTCTCTACATTTACTTGGGTGATTACTGCGATAGTGTTTATTTCAAAATTTACTGGAAGAATTCTGTAAATAACTTATTGGAAGAATAAGTAGGGGAGATAAACCTATCACTGCATTAGTATTTCAGGATTGAAATTTTCACATTTAAGTTTCGTTCCATTGGTGTAGTGAAAGGATTGCACTCAACCATGCCAAACTTGTTCAACAAATCTCCAATGTACTTCTTCTGAGAGAGGAATATAAATTTCAGATGTTGGGTTCAATACCAAGATAATAGTGAACATAGCCCAACTATGTCATTTCAAAACATTTCCTCAACTCCTTCTTTATGGATGCAATGTAGGTCTCATTGTTCCCTATCATCAAAGATCATCTACATACACCACAAGATATACAACTGTTTTGCCAACTTTATTGACAAACAAAGTTGCATCATTAAGATCATAAGGTTTGAAATTGAGTTTCAGAAGATGCTCAGTCAACTTCTCGTACTAGGCTCGCGGTGCTTCCCTGAGGCCATAAAGGGATTTTACAAGCTTGCATACTTTATGTTCCTGATCCATCACAACAAATCCTTCTAGTTGAGACATAAAAACATTCTCTTTCAAATCTCCATTCAAGAAAGCAGTTTTTACATCCATTTGATGGACTTCCTAACTATTCTGAGCTGCCAAGGAAAAGAGTGTCCGGATGGTAGCCCATTTTGCTGTGGAGGCAAAATTCTCCTCATAATCAGTCCCTTCCTTTTGTGCAAAACCTTTTGCCACAAGCCTGGCTTTGTGCAAAACCTTTTTTCCACAAGCCTGGCTTTGTGCTTGTCAAGTGATCCATCTGCTTTATACTTGTTCTTGAAGACCCACTTGCAGCCAATTGGTTTGGTTCCCAATGGAGGATCAATCAACTTCCAAGTGCCATTCTTTATCAAAGCATTATATTCTTTCTGCATCGCTTCTTTCCATTCATCATGAGAAGCAACTTCTTTGAAGGAAGTTGTTTCAAAATATGTAGACAAATTCAGTTCACAATCATAAGAAACATCCATATCAACCGGTGAATAAAGATTACCTACATCACCTCCATTCTGTCTGGTTGAGCTTCTTGTTCTTGTCTTTCCAACCTCATCAGGATGAACACTTTCAAGTGTCTTTGTCAGCCATTTTGGAGGACCTTTCTGAGATGGCCCAGGTTGCTCAGTTGACTGAGTTGGGGCTGAATCAAGATTTAGTTTCCCAATTCTATCAATCACATCACTCAAAGTGTCATTAGTGGATGGAGCTTCATGAAGGGGAGAGAGTACTTTAGAAGAATATTCCACAAATTGATCCAGTATAGGAATCCCCCTTCAAGATGTGGAATCTCATTATCAAACTCTTGAAAAGACTTTGCATGTTCGAATCTATCCAAGTGATCAAGCTGCTGTTCAAAAACATTGTCAGTATTTCAAGATTCAAGAAAGATCACCTCTCTAGATATTATAAATTTCTTATTCACTTCATCATAGAGATGGTATGCTTTGGAGGTATTTGAGTACCCCAAGAAGATACATTTGCGACTCCTTGCACCAAGTTTGTTTCTTTGTTCCTTAGGTATCAATGCATAACAGGTGGAACCAAAAACTGTGAGATGCCTCACCGAAGGAATGTGGCCATACCACATTTCATAGGGAGTCTTGTTTTTTATAGCATTAGATAGACACCTATTCTTTATATAAAAAACATATAGAACTACATCGGCCCAAAACATCAGTTTAACATTCTTGAAAAACATCATGGAACGTACCATATTTAAGATTGTCTCGTTCATTCTTCCAGCTACTCCGTTCTGTTGGGGATTATAAGGCACGATTGTTTGATGTTTGATCCCATGCTAGCAAAGATAGTTTTCAAATTCATTTGAAGTGTATTCTTTTCCATTATCAGTGCGAATAGTGTGAAAATTCGGTTACCCCAAATCCTATTGCAACAATTGATGTTAATTATTCTAATTGTTAATTTACTCATCAATTTACTTGCAGTTTCCTACGACAAATATCGAATCAAATACACTGCAACCTTCACAAATAAAATACTGTAGAAGAAATAAAAACGCTGGAAGAAATAGATGCAAACACACAAAATAACACGTTATTTTTGGACGATGTCCTGGAAAAACCCAACTGGAGAAAACTAGTGCAACAAGCGGGGTTTTACTATCATGTAGTAATGAAATATTTGGTACCAATTTGGATTTAAGTGGAAATCCTACGAGAGATAAAGCTGAGAAAAATATCTGGTGAAGTTTATCACACGGGCGCTAATCAAGGCAACGACCTAGGGTTGATACGAAGAAATTTGTCAAATTACATGTGCGTAGTCATTGTGTCACTCTCACGCAAGCTGCGTCCACTACGACAGAACTACGTCTCCTCTTGTCTCCTTGGTGCTATACAGGGAAAACTGATTCTCAGCCTTTGGATCCTCCACATACACTGCTGAATCTCAACCTACCAGCAAACATAATCTTCTCTAGCGGGCATTGTGCGCCTCAGCATACTCTCTTTCACCAAAATGTATAAGCCCCGGATACGAATGTATCTGTAGCTTCACTATCTATGCCTTCTCTCCTTTGAATCACTTAAATGACACAAGCTGTACTGCGGAAATTGATTTCTCAACAAAATCGCGAATGCTCAATTTGATTTGGTGTGTCTTCTCCGAAGCCCTTAAACCTTATAATCCTCTTTGTTAGGACTTCAATGACCACGCCAAATCTTAAGTTTAACGATGGCTAGGATTAACTTCGAAATCGATCCGTATGCTTCTGCAGAACATTCTTGCCATGACTTAATTAATTAGGTTAATTAATCATATTCTAAGTTTAGACTTAGGAAATATTAAAAATTGACTAATAAATCTAATTAGGTCGTCTCTAGGTGGAATTTCCGAACGATTTCTGGGTTTGAAATACATGTATTCTAGTGTCTCTACCAAATCTCGTGGCTAGAACACATCGGGTACTACAAGAACTAACAAATAGAAACCAAAATGAGATTGTGCATCATTTCAGTCCATACACTTGAAAAGTTTTGAATGTTTAGCTTGATTTGTTCTTCGTAAACAAACACGACACCGATGCAGTGTAGTCATCAATAAATGTCATTATATATTTATTACCATATGTGGAAGGAACGAGGCATTGGGCCACACAAAATCAAAATGAATGATTTCAAGTTTCTGTGTGCTTTGAATGAGAATCATGAAAAGAAGCTGACTGACCTTTCCTAAGACCCAAACATCACATTTCCTAGGTATAATAGGCAAACGAAACAACACCATTTTTCTTCAACAAACAGTACACATGCATAGTACAAGTGTCCAAAATCTAGCATGTAAAAAAGACTTGATGGAAATGTACTGACATCATAGTGAGAGCGCATGAAAGTTCTATGCATGAGCGGAAGAGGTTCCTTGTAGCTTCAAAAATCTTTTTCTTCTATCACTGTCATGACAAGTGAGTGATGCGATGCTTTCGCTTTGAACCTTGCCATCAAATATGTGAATGGAAGGTGTCCTTGTTGGCGGATGTTAACTTAAAGATAACAAGTTTCTCTATAAACTCGAGAGGTATAGAACATCATGTAGAAGAAAGTCTAGAAGACAGTGGTTTGAGCTGATGGTACCAAGCACGATGGCCGGGTTGTGACTTGTCTACCAGTATCTGGCTCCGCATCAATGTTGTCGATGAATTCTTCAAAGAAATCTCTGGGAATGTCATGTGCCAAGTTGCTCTGAGTCAAGCAACCAAGCATCTTTCCATGAAGCAAGTGAAGCAACGAATAAGTCTTGGGTTATACGATGTTGCAATGTGCCACAACATAATGAGTGGACTAGGGTGCTTTACCTTTTCCTTTGTCGGGTGTTTTACCTTTTCCTTCATTTCTTTACTAAATTTTGTCCAGTGATAGGGTCTTGCGTCACCCGATGCGGGGTTCGCAACCCTCTCCGGGGCCAACACAAAGGGACGGGGGGTTGCGAAGTTGATGCATAGGCTTCGAGCGACGATAGGGTTTTTGATCGGTTGGATCGGGACTAAGTGATGACTCAAATTTCAAAGTGTTCAAGGGTATAAAGACCTAAGTGGCCAAGGGTAGATCTCTTCTTGATTCGATCTTGCGAACGGTTCGAAAAGCCCAGGCTTTGAAAGTATGAAGAAGAGATTATCGCGTTTTAGAAAATCCGATAAACTACAAATTTTGACAGCGAGTTGGTAGGGAAAGATCGACGAATATTTTAGAATATTCCTTGAGCCAATTAAATGTTGACGAGTGTCGAAGTCTAGTTCGTTGAATGGTTGGAGGACCAATGAGGAAAGCACGTGTGCAATGTAATATTCCTTTTTTGGTGTCTATGATAGAACGAGATGGACTTCTAAATTGAAACAAACGATCACATAAGCACAAGTTGGTGTCATCGGTGATCCCGAAACTTTAGAAGGTCCAAAGGGTATGCGATCGGGTAGCATTCTCTTGATATATTCCATCATCAAAACGATTTAGCTTTCGTTAAGTGCATTCGACAACACCGAAATTTGAGTTGTTTGTGAGCTTAACCTAGGTAGATTATTCCTCAGTGGCATTAAGAGGAATACATGATAGAACACCTTCGTGTAATAGCTCATTTGAACGGAATGGGAATACCTACATGATGGGATGGTTGGACAAGGTTTCGATGCTTGTTTTGAAGCGTAGTGGTGATTTCCTTTTTTGCATTAAAAATGAATATTTTAATAAGAGAAAAATTATCATGAATAAGAAATAATATTAAAATAAGGTCCTAGAAAGCTCCAGAGATCTATAAAAGAGAGCCATTGGGGGATATCTTTAGAATCATGTTAGTTTATTATGTGGTGTGAGAGTAGTTTTCTCTACTTCGGTAGCCAGCCCTAGGACGGAAACCCTCGGGCAGTTGTGGTGTTGGGTAACCCAACTCTCATGAGAGACTTCATTCGAAGTTTCTGTGAGCTTGTGGATTGAGTACGAGGATCATTCGGATCTTCAACTTGTGCTTCATTAGGTTTAGTGACGAGCGTTGTCGTAAGCACGCTTTCGTGATCTTTTTGTGCAAAAACCATCTACATCATTACCGGTGTCGACCTACATCGATTGTTGGGCAGAGAATCTTTGGGTTTTTGCTCACTTTCCTTGTAGCTTAAATTCATTGTTCCTTTATGTTGATATGCCTTACCATGAATTAATAAAAATAGCTCGTTGATTTTTATACATCCATTGTATGTTATGTTGGTGGTGTGTGTTTGTTCCATTTGTTCTTGCTCGTTGGTTACACGTTTTAAGTTAAATATCCCATCAAAGATATTACGGTGGTATCGGAGCTTTAATCTTGGATCAACTTGCGAGTTTCCAATTTTAGGTTGCTTAGCTATTTTGGTTAGAAAGAAGCCTACGAGTTATTGGAGAAACTCATTTTGTGGGGCCACGTTGGTGGGATTTTAGGTGAGGTGTTGGGAGAGTGATAGGATTGCACATAAGGAGAGTTGTGGGGGATTTTGAAGCAACGGTGGCCGATGACAAATTGCGGTGCAGAAAACGAAATTGGAAGAAGGGACAAACTACAAAGAAGTGAATTTTGAAGGTTGGAATTAGAAGAAACTTCGCTGGGTTTTAAGGTTTTAGCGAGAGATCACCTTCTCAAATTCTAGAATTTTAAGCGATTTCGGTGGGTAAATCGAGTATTAGCCCGACGTTCTTCCTTCAGAGCAACGATGCGATTTCTAGAGGAGCTTTCTATTGGGCGGTTGGATTTCATGACTCTGTCCAGGTGCTTGTGTACATCGCTTGCAAGTCCGGCCTAAACACTATTACTTCCATACTCTGTCATTGTTAAACAGTGAAGTTCTTAAACAACTTCACAAAATCAACATAGCATTACCTCGATGGGTTATGATCTAAACCAAAAGACTAAAAGTTAAACAATACGAGAAGTTAGTTCCTTGAAAACAGAAAACAATAGACCCTTCTCTGACGGTACATAATTTGCTCTAACAAAGGCACTGAGAATATACAAAAGGAGAGGAAAGAGGAGGTAGAAATTGGCTTTGTACACTTGGGATGGACTTAAAGAGCGAAGATTAGAAAATTGATACCATGTTAGAGAAACTAGAATCACCCTTGCTTTCGAAGAGTGAAACAGTAAATTGAGTTTAAAATTATGAGCTTTGAGCCATCTGTCTTGCATTGGTACAAGCTAGATTCTTGGAACATCCAAGTGAGAAGTCGACTGTTCCTCTTGTTTGATGATATTTTGAGAGATACTTGTTGCCCTTCCTTTACTACGGTGATGATATTATGAAAAGAATTTTCGGTTGATAATGGGAACAACACCGAAGTTTGGACGGTGTACGGGGTCTCATTTGGGGAGAAGGTTAAGGTTTTAGAAGTCATGGCCATGACACAGGACTTGTAGAATCATCGACACCGGCCTTCAGTGTGATGGCTTGATTCGTAGATGTTCCAGTACTTCTTCGACGTGGAAACATCATTTTGACATAGTCATAGCACACATGCGATCCATCCTGTCGTCATGTGTAGGAGTCGGTGAGAGCCATTCCCAAGAAATTCCTAGAACTAAATTCTTGAGCATTTGGAGAAGAAATAGGTTAGTCTCTTTTATTTGTATAAACTAGCCAAGGGTTGGTTAGGCGAATATTGGGCTATAAGGAGAATATTCGACTACTCGAGGAACGAGTTGACCCGGTGAGGAAGCGCTCCAGTTTGGTGGATTTAGCGGCCAGGAGACTCGAAACTTTGAGAAGAAGGGCCGCTGTCTGAAAAGAAACTTGGGGGCACAGTCACTCATGCTTGGTGATGGGATGATGTGGTGGGTAGAACGAGGAGAGAGCATTCATCACGCGGGCCGAGGTGAAACTCTTCTCCTAAGTAGGTCCATAAGATTAGTTGAGGAGATGCTTTGCAGGGAGCGAACGATCATGTAGAGATGACGATATTGAGCGAGAATCATCGATGTGCGAGGGTGAGAGATTAGTGGACTCTACGGGAGAAACTGCGGGTGATGGTCTGTGACGATTCGGTAGGAGCAACATATGATGGTGCAGAACGTTGAGAGATACTATGAACATCATGCACATGATAGTCCTTTGAAAGGGGGAACGGTGGAGGGCTCACATTGAGTACGTACGGCTAACCTTGGGGTCGACCATTGAGGAGGAACGATTCTGGTGGAACCAAGTACGATAGCGATTCCAGATCCCTTGTCCTCACGGAGATGTTGGAGGTTGATGGGGATAGTTTTGCGAGGCTAGTAGATAAGCGAGAGCATTACATTCCGACCCGAGAGGATGAGCTATTGGAGATAGTGGAGCATCCATTGTTGGTAACCTGGCAAGTGAAGATACCAGAATGAATGCATGCAATCATCAAATTTGTAGTACTTCCGAAGGTAGCACTCTCCGAGGTACATCGTGGTGCTTGCGGCATGTCACCCATGGCCCATTATAGAGGAAAGTTTTTTCTACGAGGCATTTTTTCATTTAGCGAGACGGACGAGTAGGGTGAGTTGATTGTAGGCGACAATTCTGCGGGCATATTCCATATCATTGACACTACATTAGTTCTTCTTCCACGATAGATTGGCGGAAGATCATGAGCTAATGCCTCTTGATGGTATGATTTTCTTCGTAGGGAGCACGGGTAGAGCGGCCCTTAGACATAGTAGATGTTATAGATTCCAGGCATTGGTCAGGCACGGTCGTCATTTCTTCAACTTGCTCATCCCAGAATTTCGGGAAGCCCAGGATGTCGAGTGGGTTGAGTCCGGAAGTGCAGTTAGAGAGGTGATGGGTTGGTACGAGTTGGTGGGGAAGCTTATATATAGTTAGTGGTCCCCTTTGACAAGAGCAGGGGAGCATTGATGCTTGTTCGCCGGACTTCATTTCATAGGGCATCATCTTTGTCGACGGTGTACGGTCGAGCCATAGGACTTGGGCTGATTAGCCATGGTGGCGTTGAGGTACGGGAGGATTGTTTGATAGATACGGTGATTAGTTTCGGATGCGACATTGAAAGTGCAATAAGGTAACCAGCACGGTGCATACTTCACGGGGGTTTGTATGGGATCCGAGCATTGGGTCTCGATTACATCGGCCCGACGAGTGGCCCATATTTGAATTCTTGAGGGCAAGCAATCTTGGGGGCAGAAAAATGTATTCCTTTTTGGTGTCACCTACTGATAGGGCAGAGATGGACTTCTAGAGTTGGAAACAAACACGGTCAGCAAGCACATGTTGGTGTCACGTAGTCGGTCCCAGAGAGCTTTGGAGAATTTCGGAAGTTTCTGTACGTTCGGGTGGCATTCTCTTGATATATTCCATCGTAAAGCAATTTGGCCGTTAGGGTGCATTAAAAAACCCAACTTTCAGAAATTTGAGTTATTTGTAAACAACGGTGGTTATGTAAAGTAGCATTAAGGAGGAATACATGATGGAACACCTTGGTGTAATAGCTCATTTTGAACGGAACGAGATACCTACATAGTGGGATGATTTGAACATATGAGTTTCGATGGTTGGAGGGAAGCATGGTAGCCAATTTACCCTTTTACTGCATTAAAAGAAATGTTTTAATAAGAAGGAAAATTATACATGAATAAAATAATATTAAATAAGGCCTAGAAAGGCTCCTAGAGATCTATAAAAGAAGAAAGGAGGCCATTGAAGGATATCTTTAGGATCATGTTATTTTATTGTATGAGAGGTGTGGAACCATGGTTCTCTTTCTTCAGCATTAGCCACTGAGATGGCTCCTCGGGTGATTTGCAGGTATTGGTTAAAACCCAACTTTCTTGAGGAGACTTGTTCGGAAGTTGTGAGCTTGAGAATTAGTGTGTGGGATCATTCCAGGATCTTCTTGTGTGATGGGTTCGGTAGTTGACTTTTACTGTGTTAGCTTTGTAGCGATTTCTTGTGAGCAATCTCATCATTACCAGTGTCATTCATCGGTTGGATAGGTCTGGGTTTTGCTCACTGTCCAGCAGCGCTTCCAGTTTCATTATTCCTTTATGTTGATGTACTTTTTACCATGGATTAATAAAATGGCTGTGATTTGTAAACATCCATTATATGTTATATTGGTGGGCACATGTGTTTATTTCCATTACTTTCTTGTCAAATCTATTTATTGCATTTTTAGTTAAAATATCCTCCAAGATATTACATACCCATGACAGGTGTAAAAATTTTGTTGGAGGGTCCACGAGAATGACACGGGATATCTGCCTAACATGCACGCCATTTACTGCTTTCACTACCTTAATATTCCTAATTTAGGCAATAATTGGAATATTCTATTTTATTTATTTTGCCACCTATAGTTTGTAAGTAAATAAAAAATGAGTAAGAGGTCTAAACTCACTTAAATGAAATAAGACATCACCTAGTAGCACGATGTTGTGACTTAAGTGGGAGTCGAGGGGGACCAACACCACGTGGAGAGGGGCGACTGAGACACTCTAGAAGTTTCTCCAAGCTGCTGTGATAAGGATGAGAATGTGGATAAGTGTGAGGATGTGGAGAGGGAAGCTGCATTTTGGTTTGGAGGAAACCAACACTATAAAAGATGAAGAGCCTCCTCATTTGGGGCATGCTTGGATTCTTGGATTATTGATTATTGGGTAGGACATTTTGTCTTCTCTTTGCTTATGTTGTTCATTGCTTTGCTCTGCTGTAACTTTATTTAGTGTCAGGTGTCTCGTCCAGAATCTACTTGTATTGGGGACTTGGTGCTGCTTGGGCAAGGTTATTTTCTTAGCATCATCCTCCATGACATTGTTGCTGCCGCTCGGTGTGGTCTGTGTTGTGAGGTCTTGCGTGGTGACTTTGCGTGCCACCTCCTTCTCTTGTTTTTCGAGGAGAGGTCTTTCTTCTCTTTGTAGGATTAGATTGGGAGACTTTGGAGCTGATTTATGAGATCTTAGCACTTGGCAAAGGTTTATTCCCCTCTTTAACGGTCCTCTCGATTCTTGCGTTATTCTCGTAATATGTCTGGGTGAGGAGGTTCTTTGGTTGATTTGTGGGGAATCTCAGTGTAAGGATCGTGCTTCACTTGAAGATCTATTGGAGAGGGTATACTTGGGTTGCTCATCATAGTGACCTTCTCTATTTGGATTCGATTTGGAGTTGCGATGTTTTGTCAAACCCAACTAAAACATTTTGTTATTTTGGGTATTTCGACCCAATCCTTGGAGGATTGAATGTTAGCATGAGGTTAGAGATTTGCTCCCCTATTGTATTTGGGCCTATGTTGTCATATCCTTGTGTTGACATCGATTTTATGACATTATTCTGTCATAGTACGTTTTCATAGTACGAGTTTGTACGAGAAATAGCGATGTTATTCTTGATCATGTGCTTGTGTTGTTGAAACTTGTATTGCTTCTCTTGGAAGTTGCTTCCTCAAATTTGACTCTCTTCTTTTGCTATATATTGGCTATATGTTCATCTTCTTGTCTCATCTCTGAGAAAACGGCATCGGGTTTAGTTTATTCTCTTGTCTTGCGGCACATCATTCTTGAAGATTTTCTATATAAAGCTGTTGTTTATCATGCCGAAAGCCTATTCACGCTCCCAAACCCATTCTGCGATTATTTGTAATTATTCATCATATTCCTTGAGCATCCTTTGCTTGCTTGCTTGACCAAGTTGCGCATACTCAAAGTCTTGGGAAATCGAGTTTTATTTGACCTAGTCGGGAAGGAGAAAATTGTTTAATGTAAACGCCTTTTAATTGGTCGACATGAAGTCCCCTCTTGACCTGTTCTAACACTTATTCCGGAACCTTGTTTAGTCATTTTACGCCGGTTGTCTTACTATGTTTTAGGGCCATTCTGCTTCTTTTCCCACCTTTTTGCCCTTGGTGAGTAAAGTTATGTATTATTTCTTTTGGTTGCTAATCATTTTCGAACTATTAAATATTGTCTACAACCATCATACTTGAAGAATACGTTTTAGGACATGATGTAAAATTTCCTTTTGGGATATTACGATTGGTATCGGAAACATCAGATTAAAGCTCGGCTTGTGGGCTGACTGTCTATGGAAAATATGAGGATCACAATGCCTACATTCTTGCAGAGTACGAGCAACATGGTCGTATACCTCTTAAAGATTATTTGGAAGATGAAGTGTGGGGGGGGGCCAGCAGTTTGCCTTCAAAGATCATGAGCTCAGAGGATGGAGTTTCTAACTACGAGTTCAGGTTGCAGGCACCCTACGGGAGATCACCTCTTCCCGCCCGCAGGATCCACTAGTGCAACAAGTCTAAGCCCAGACGGAACGGTGAAAAGAGATAGTTATTTCTTTTTCGAAGATCTGAAAGATACATCCACCACCTTTGAGGAGAGTCGAAGAAGAATGAAGAAAAAAGAAGAGGAAGTATGTGCTTCCAATTCTAATCGAGAAGAAGAATCCACATCACCCTCACCAAAGCTTGTGAAAATGTTGTCACACTCTCGCCCAGAAGACGACCACATGCATCTGTGATTGGGGGCGGTGAGCACTTTTGAGGATAGGACTTTTGTGACTCTACGAGAAGTTCCAAGTACGAGATCGAGAGCAGCTTGGTTGCTGTGTGTTTGTGCAACATGGTTGGTGGGGAGGTCTCAAAGGAGAGAATCTCCTTTGGAGGGAATGCACTCGACACAACATAGGATGCAACAGCTTTCTCCCCCTTCTCACAGAGCGATAGAAGATGGGGGACATCTTGGGATAGATAACATCTCTCATGCTTGTGTTGGACATCCCTTGAGCCATACACATCATGATGGGAGGTTTTGCCTACCACCTATTTCGGTTCTTGTGAGGTCTCATTGATCCTTGAGGAACATATTTCAAAAAATCCTTAGTACAAAATCGTTAATTTGATTTGGGAGGATGACCAGCCTCATGGGAGGAGTACCGGGGATGAGAGAAGAAGGAGACGTCACACCAAGTGAACAAGTGGATGGGGATGATGAAAGCAAAGGGCAGCTAGGGAGATACTTGGGATCTGTGACTTTGACATCGGAGGGGGAGGCTTGGGCTGGCTGATTTACTCTTGAAAAGAGTTTGTGCATCATACATGTGTACTCTTCCTAAGTAGGAGGATGGGGAAAAGATGGATAGATGCTTGCATCATTAGGCGACATAGAGTATGGATGCATGGTGTTGATGTGTTACTCATACTCATTCATTGTGTCTTCATCACATGTGGGTTGTATGATGGAGGTATGGGTAGAGAGCAACATAATGTCTTGTTGCTTGAATTTTGTCCCTAGAAGCAAGAGGCGATTTGCTCTCACACTTTGTGTGATGTTGCGGGGGAAGAGGGGATGGCACTATCTCACTTGATCTTTGATGATGGCTTGGAAGCACTTCCATCTTGGGAAATGTTCACATTTGTTGTAGCATTATTGGAAGGTCTTTGACAATGAGCATGTCGAAGAACAAGCTTTGTGATGACAAGAGCTTACTTTGTGAGCTCATGACATTGTCATGGGAAGCAGCTTATGGATAAAGTGTGCCCGGCGGTGTGGTGGATCCTGCTTGTAGGTCTTTGAATCACTTCATATTTGTTGCACTTAGAGAAGGTAATGATAGTAGAGACATTTTGTCTGCTATGGCATATTCTTCTGTGGATTTCCAAGCATAAGGAGGTTATCTTCTTGTGGCACATGGTTCATTCTTCTTCATAGCATGCAAAACACTATGGAGGACATTTGTCAGATCCATGTACCATCTTACTTGACATATGGTGAAGAGTTTGTCTGTACATTCATTGATTTGCCTCTTTCATTCCTATGCGATGCATTGCTTCACAAGGGGCAAACTTGTCATGTTGCTCCATAGGTTTATTGGGCAATCTATGATGGGGGGCAACCATCTCATTTGTGGCTTTGGGAAAATGTTTTATCACCTCATGTATGTTCATTATGACACTATATCATGTATCATGAAGACATACATGATTAACCATGTAAGAAGAAACATTTTGTATACTTTCATCAGCAACTTAACAAAACTGCCTTTGTACTTGTTGGAAAAGCGCAGGCCACCTCTTTTCATCTGCAACAGCAGCATTCCTTCATTTTGCTATGATCATGTCTCCATTTGCTGATATAGATCAGATTTGTATAGGGCTTGATTGTAGAGAGACACATAGGTTGGAGTGTGTCTTTTGGTGGGAAAAATTCTCACATTCTCTTTTCATGTTCTAATAGGAGCATGGGAGAGGGCATGGCCACCACTACTACATGTGTTCTCTTTGAGGTGGGCCATAGGTAGAAGTATTCATCCATTGTCATTCGCAGAGCAGAAGTGTTTGGTCTTATGTTGTTTGTCATATTCGACCATTTACTATCCATTAGTAGGTGTGATGAATCTTGTACTTCTTGCCATGTAATTTTCTGAAGTTGCGATGGATGAGACTCATTGTGTCCTTGTGAAGATTGTTTGCATTATGTATCCTCATGTAACACCTTGACCAAACATCTCATTGGGATGATCCATGATGCACACATGTCCTATTCTTCGCCCAGGATGAATTGTTTTGGAGCAGAAACATTCTTCATTGTTGGAGGAACCTTCTTTTTTGGAGGATTGTTCTTCCTTTTACCATTGGAGAACAACGTGATTTTGCATTAGAATCACCATACACTCTACACTTGTCATGAGTGGAAGAGAAGGACAACATGGGGCAAGCTATGATGCTTGCAGATCAGATTTCAGCCCACCTTCATTACGGAGCTTGAGGTGGAGAGGAGATTTCGGGAGTTGCCTTGTCGGGAGGTGGCTCATTTTGTTTTGGATGATTGCTTGGGGATGGAGGATCCCATGAAAGAATGTTCTCACTTCATGCAGCAGGTAGAAGGTGATGAGGTGGTACACGATCGATGGGAATGACTTACACCATGGCAGATATAGCACGACGAAGTCATGGTCTTCATCGATCATAGCTAGGCGATTACACGGTCAAGGCCATGGGACTTGAGCTGTTGTTGGCCATGGTGGCGATGGGATCGAGAGATTGTTGGTTGGGCTGGTACCATGAGAATCGATTTGGGATGGTAGCATTGAAGAATCCCTTCATATCGGAATGATGTAGGGTACGGGGGAAATTCGGTGGCGCACTTGAGACCCGAGCTGTTGCGACGTACGATGGGCACCCGCTAGGAGGGGACACTCGGCGATTTAGCAGGGGCAGCAACATTTTGCGGGGGGCCATCATGTTCCTAATTTGCGACGACAAATTTGAGATATTCTGTTTTGTTTATTTTGCCACCTATAGTTTGTAAGTAAATAAAGAAAGTGAGTAAAGAGGGTCTAAACTCACTTAAATGAAATAAGACATCCACCTAGTAGCACAACGTTGTGACTTAAGTGGGAGTCGAGGGACCCAACACCACGTGGAGGAGGGGACTATGGACACTCTAGGGGGATTCTCCCAGAAGCACGCGAGATAAGGATGAGAATGTGGATAAGTGTAGAGATGTGGAGAGAGAGCTACATTTGGTTTTGGAGAGGAAACCAACACTGTAAAGATGGAGAGCCTTCCTCATTTGGGGCATGCTTGGATATTTGGTTGATTGATTATTGAGTGAGACATATTGTCTTCTTGCGACGCTCGTCGTTGTGTCTGCCTGGCCGTACCGTTTAGTGTACCGAGTGTTCCATTTGAAAGGTTGGGAAAAATACCGAGAGGGGGGGGTGAATCAGTATTTACTGCATATTCAAACTTTTACTTTTTCTTGCTTCTAAAACCCATACTCTACTTTCCTGAAACAGATTCACGTATATACGTGGATACCCTTTATGAAACTCGCGTATACACAGATATCTAATTATGTTATTAGATCTTCACTTAAATCATTCCATCATTCATTCATCAGATGTTTAATAAACAGTAAGCATGAACAGTAAGAGCAGAGTAAACCATCACACAAAGCATCACACATGAACACCAGAATTTTTAGGTGGAAACCCAAGTCGGGAGAAAACCACCGCTGCAGTTGCTCAGCCTTCAATATTTTATTATAGAGAAAACATCTTACAACATATGTGCTGGCGCAGACTTGACCAGCACACAGGCACCCACCTGCGCTCGTTTACCAGCCTCTCCTGGAAGGGAGCTCCAACCCCCTGACTCGTTTACCAGCTTCTCCTGGAAGGGAGCTACGACCCCCCGATCTCGTTTACCAGCCTCACCTGGAAGGGAGCTACAACCCCCTGACTGAAGGCTACAACCTTCAGCACCACCTTGGACCACGTTTCATCAATTTTCACACTGGATCCAACAACACTTTTAAGCCCAAACATACATCACCAAATGTGATACTTACCAATCTGCATAAATACTGCATCGATGCAGTGCATTACAAATAGAACAGCCGTATGTTTCATAAATTCATGCTTCAAGAACCCTAGTTTGTATGCGCTTTAACTTCACTGATGTCGCGTATATATGCGCTTTTGTTTACACAAACCTGCGTATACTTCAACACAAATTATAGAGCCAATTTTATTGCGCATACGCGCTTTTTCTTCAGCGAAGCCGCGTATATACGCGCTTCCTCTGCGGCAAACTAGCGTATAGATCTTCAACTATTATAGAGCAGCATACTTCTTTAGATCAGATATTCAGTTCAGATTTACCCTTTTGCTTTTGACAGATGTTCGCCTTATTTCAGATCTAAGCCTTCCATGAACAGATCTAGCAAATATAAGTACAGATCTAGATCCCCTTCTTCATCACTCCTTCATCGGTGCATCATACATTCAGATCTTTCATTCAACTGTAACCCTTTCCATTCAGATATACTCCAGAGAGAAGTATTCATTCAAGCTCAGACATCTTGCACCCACGCTCATGATATGCACAATGAAATTCTTCTCCTTATATAGGTTTACCCAATTTCAATACCATGAGCCAAAACCACATTACTTCCGATGGTATTCCTAGACGGGGTCATTTAGACGAATCATTACCCAATACAATGGGTCAATACCATGGTGGTTACCCCTGGTTTTGCATTTTAAGAGCGCTTTTGCCCATACGCGACTTGGCACGTTTATCCCCGCGTGCATACGCGACTTCCCCTAGGCAAATCCGCGTATGCCTAGAGACATACTCTTTTCATCAATATTTAGCACATGCTGAAATCCTTTCTTCATTGCCTCCTGTACACACTGTAGATACATCAGATTTACTCCATCAAGAACATGTTCTATCAAGCACAACTTCATCAAGTAGATTGCCATCAAGGACAACACATGTCAACAGTCGTATGTCTTCATCTTCATCCAGTGGGTTGCCATCAAGGACAACACTCTGCATCATATTTCCAACAATCTCCCCCTTTGGACTTGATGGCAACCACGATGGTGTATAGGTACAATAAGAATACAATGACACCATTCAAAAAAAGAACACCATGTCACTCTCCCCCTTTGACATCAAGGGCAAAGGGCTGATCAAAAACCAACATACTCTCCCCCTTTTCTCCTCATGAAGCTTTCTGCAGATCTGATATATATACAGAAGTGACCAAGCTCCCCCTGAGTTCATGCTGAATCTTCAAACATAATTTCCAATGAAGTACTCTATGAACTTCCTATCACCAAAGTCTCATTCTTACATCAAATATCCAACCAAATGGCTTTACATAGGAGACTCAAGTACCCAACCAAGTGGGTTTACAACTTTGACAAGACTTTACATGACTGAATATTACAATTTTACATCATGGGTCTCAACATGACCTTTTCATCAAAATACAAATATGACTTTTCATAACCAATACCAGAAAGTCCTCAAGAGACTTTTCATAACCAATACCAAGAAGACCTCAAGAGAGATCATATAACAGAACCATCATAATGCATTATACTCAGCAAAGCTAATGCTCCCCCTGAATCTGTGCATCCATGCATCCTTTTTCATATGACTAAGGCTCCCCCTTAGTTTGTGCATCCTGAACACTTTTACCAACAAATCATCAAAACATCTTCATCAACTCATTAGAAATGGAATTATGAGAACTGGAACACCACCAGAGATACCAAACAGTATCAGAGACACCAAACAGCACTGCAGCTGTGCTGAAAAGAGCTGACTCCAAGCAAAAATTTGTCAGCAATCTGACATACGCGGATTTGTGTGCATTAACTCGCGTATATACGCGACTGTGTTTCAGGAAACCCGCGTATCCACTACCATCTTCTAAAAATTATGCAGATTTGTTTTTTTGACTGGCAGAGAACACTCCCAGCTTCTGTCTTAGATACTCGAACGCTTCCCTGGGCAGAGGTTTGGTAAAGATATCAGCAACTTGTTCTTTGGAGGGAACATACTCCAACTTCACCGTTTGTTCAAGCACTTGTTCACGTAAGAAATGATACTTGATGGGAATGTTCTTGGTCTTCGAATGCATAACAGGATTCTTTGAGATACTGATGGCACTTGTATTATCACACATAATGGAGATAGGAGTTGCACATTTGATTTGAAAATCTTACAAGGTTTGCATCATCCATAGGAGTTGAGTGCAACAAGATGCGGCAGCTACATACTCTGCTTCAGCTGTTGATAAGGCAATAGAATTTTGCTTCTTGCTGAACCAAGATACTAACTGGGGTCCCATATAGAATGCACCACCACTAGTGCTTTTCCAATCATCAACACTTCCAGCCCAATCTGCATCAGTGTAAGCATGAAGAGTAAGATTAGCATTCTTCGGATACCATAGACCAAAATCTTGAGTTCCTTGTAGATATTTGAAAATTCTTTTGACAGCCTGAAGATGAGACTCTTTTGGATTCGCTTGGAATCTTCCTACAATCCCAACTGCATGCATAATGTCTAGTATAGTCCCAGTGAGATAAAGCAGACTTCCTATCATCGATCTGTATTCTGGTTGATTCACTGTGGGAGAATCATCATTAGAACTGAGACTGCATCCGGTTATCATTGGTGTACTTACAGGTTTGCATTCTTCCATGCCATACTTCTTCAGAATTTGCTTAAGATATTTTGTTTGTGATAGAAATATACCATTTGCAGCTTGATGCACTTGCAAGCCAAGAAAGAATGTTAGTTCACCAAGTAGAGACATTTCAAATTCTTGCTGCATGACAGAGGCAAATTTTTGTCTCATAGATTCTTCGTTACTCCCAAAAATGATGTCATCAACATATACAACCACAATCAATAGTTTGTCATTTTCAACTTTTGTGTATAAGTTGCTATCAGCAGACCCTTTTGAAAATCCTTGTTGATGAAGATATTTGTCAAGACGATAATACCAAGCCCTTGGAGCTTGTTTGAGACCATATAGAGCCTTTTTAAGTCTACAAACAAGATTTGCATCATTTCCCAAAATGAATCCTTCTGGTTGTTCTATATATACTTCTTCTTCTAGATTACCATTAAGAAAAGCAGATTTAACATCCATTTGATAAACTTTGATGTGTTGATAACTTGAAAAAGCAAGAAACATTCTTATGGCTTCAAGTCTAGCTACAGGAGCAAAAGTTTCTTCAAAGTCTATACCTTCTTGTTGAGTATACCCTTTGCAAACCAGTCTAGCTTTGTTTCTTACAACATCCCCATTCTCATTTAACTTATTCTTAAAATCCATTTAGTTCCAATGACATTTTTATCATGAGGTCTTGGAACCAAATCCCAAGTGTCATTTTTTTCAATTTGAACAAGTTCGTCATCCATGGCTTGCCTCCAACATTCATATTTGCTAGCTTCATTAACATTGTGTGGTTCAATTGTGGATATGAGTGCCAAATGATTAGAAGATCCTACAAGATTTCTCCTTGTTCGTACACCAGATTCTTTGTCACCCAAAATTTGAGATTCGGGATGATTCTTTTGAACATATCTGGATGGAGCTTTTTCAGATAGATCATCTTCAGGTTCTTCATTGGATCCATTGTCTATATCATTTCCATCTGATGTAGAAGGCCATATGTCGCTATCATCTTCTTTTGTTGTTTGTTTTTCTTCTTTAGGAGCTGCAGGAGACTCATCAATAACAACATCAATACATTCAACAACCTTTTGAAGCATTTTATTGTAACATGTGTATGCTTTGCTTGAAGATGTGTAACCAAGAAATATCCCTTCATCTGATCTAGGTTCAAACTTGCCAAGCTTTTCATCATTATTTTTGATAAAGCATTTACTTCCAAAAACTTTAAAATGCTTCACAGTGGGAGAATTACCATACCAGAGTTCATATGGAGTTTTGTCACTATTTACCTGAACATGAGCCTTGTTGAGAATGTTAACAGCTATAAATGCTGCTTCACTCCAGAACATGTTAGAAATGCCAGAATCAACTAACATAGCTCTAGCCATTTGAACAATTGTTCTATTCATTCTTTCTGCTACACCATTTTGTTGTGGAGTGCCTGCTACAGAGAATTGTCTTTTTATGCCATGTTGTTCACAAAATTCAAAGAATTCATTTGATGAATATTCTCCTCCTCGATCGGATCTAAGACACTTGATTTTTAGATCTAATTCATTTTCTGCCAATGCTTTGAAGCTCTGAAATTTTTCAAATGCTTGATCTTTGTGTTTAATGAACCCGATCCAACACATTCTAGAGTAGTCATCAATAAATAAGATATAGTATTCATCCCCATGTAATGACTTTTTCCTCATAGGTCCACATATGTCAGTATGAATGAGTTCAAGAGGCTTACTTGATGATCCTTCTTTGGCATTGAATCGTACTCTGGTCTGCTTACCAAATTGACAAGATTTGCATATGATACTTTTTGGAAGATTGACCTTGGGAAGATCACGAACAGCTTGAAGTCTGCTTGCTTTGTTGATTTGAGAGAAACTCAGATGCCCCAACCTTCTATGCCATAGCCAATTTTATGAAGATTTGCTCAAGTAACATTGATCTATGCTGTTTAGTACATACAGGTTGCTTGGATTTCTTTTTCCTTTTATAATGATTCTACCTGTATCAAGATCATGAACCACACATTCTTTGGAACTGAAGACCACTTCTGCACCTTGATCACACATTTGACTAACACTTAACAGGTTATGCCTTAATCCATCAACATACATGACATCTTTAGCCTTCACTTTTTCTTTTAGAAATACTGACCCTTTTCCTTTAATTACAGCAGGAGTATCATTTCCAAATGTAACTTTCTTTTCTTTTTCTAGAGCATTATAAGTATGAAGTTTTCTTTTGTCACCTGTCATGTGTCTTGAGCACCCACTATCGATGTACCATTGATTTTCTTCACCTTACGCAAATAATGCTATCCCACAATTTTCAACTGGTGGTTCTTTCTTTTTCCATATTTTAGAGCTTGAGGGAACATGTTCTTTTGGCTGGATCTTGTTCCTGCATTCAGATTCTTCATGGCCAAAGTTATTACAATAAGTGCATTCAACTTCACTTTGAAGAGGAGAAAAATTGTTATAGGTATTCTTCTTTGGTTCAATATCCAACCTTTTCTTTCTTGCTTCTCTTGTCATGATGGTTTTATATGCAACACATTGAATAGCTTTATGACCAAAATTGTGACAAGTGAAACATTGCCCATTGAAGTAGAAATTTCTGCGATCATGGAATATTCTATTTGAATTTACCTGTTGGTTGTAGTGTCTTTGAAAGCTATCCCTGTTAGTGTACCTTGAATTGAGATGGTCCTGCTTTCCCTGTAGAGATCCTTTATTCCCTTGCTGAGTGACTGAATGATGTAAACCACCTGTAACTGCTTTTAGATAGTTTGGTGCTGAATTTTGAGAAGATTCTCCGGTATATCCAAGACCTGTCTTTATAAGAGGAGAACGTTGTACCTTGATGATCTCATCTAAGGTTTCAGATCCTTTAGAAAATCTAAGATTCAAGGTTTTTTCTTTCTCAACTTCTTTTCTTTGACTTACCACTTCACATTCTAGTTTTTCAATATGATTCTTTGCTTCTTCAAGCTGTTTTTCAATGGTCTCTCTGATTATCTTTTGTTCTTCTAAGAGAATTTTGTAATCTTCTAAGCGAAGTTTGAGTTGATTATTTTCTTCAAGAAAATCGTTTTCCTCTAGAGCATCCATAAAAGTATCCTTTTCTTTTTTTTGTTCAAATGCCATGAGAAGTCTAAGATCTTCTTCACATTCTTCCTCACTATTAGATGACCCATCACTATCTTCATTAGTATAGTAACTTTTCTTAGAGCTAGATCGGTTCTTATTCCTTCTTACTACTTCTTTTCCTTTATAAGGACATTTTTCAACATAATGACCAACTTTTCCACACTCAAAACATTTGAAGGGAAGCTTACCTTTGAATCTTCCAGTACCTAGTTGGAGCTTTCTCACGAAATTTGCTTCTTCTTCATCGGATATATAGCTGGATTCTTTGACAACTTCCTTTTCCTTTCCTTTTGTAGATTCCTTAAAAGCAACTTCTCTTACTTGAGAAGGACCTCCTTGTCTCATTTCAAAAGCAGTCAGAGTACCATGTAATTGAACAATAGTAAGCGATTGCAGATCTTGCCTTTCTTCAATAGCTGAAACTTTAGAGTCAAATTTTGAAGTCAAAGATCTTAAGACCTTTTCTACCAGAGTAGTATCAGCCATGGTTTCACCCAAATTTCTAATCCGATTTACAATATCATCTAGACGAAGAAAGAAACTGGCAACACTTTCATCACTATGCATCTTCAAATTTTCATATTCAATTCTAAGAGTTTGGAGTTTTGCACTTTTTACCTTTGTGTCTACTTCATAGCTTAGAATGATTTTGTCCCATATTTCTTTTGCTGAATGTAGCTGCATCACTTTAGAAAATTCTGATTCAGACATGCTTCCCAATAAGACATTCACTGCTTTGCCATTGATTTCATACTTCTTTCTTTCAGCTGCATCAGTAGGAATATTTGCCGGGTATTGATAACCTTCTTGCACGATTGCCCATACATCTGCACCAAGACTTTGCAGATATGCTTTTGTTCGTACCTTCCAGAAAATCAGATTTCTTCCATTGAATAGAGGTGGCTTTATAGACATCACTCCTTCTTGACTTCCCATTGCGACGGATCTCCTTCAAGCGATCAAGCTTCTGCAGAAGGACCACCCTCTGATACCAATTGTTGGGAAAAATACTGAGAGGGGGGGGGTGAATCAGTATTTAATGCATATTCAAAACTTTTTACTTTTTCATTCCTTAAACCCATACGCTACTTTGCTAAAGCCAAGTAGCGTATACACGTGGATATCCTTCATAAAACTTGCGTATACACAGAGATCTAATTATGCCATTAGTTCTTCACTTATATCATTCCATCATTCATTCATTAGATGTTCTATAAACAGTAAACATGTGCAGTAAGAACAGAATAAACCATCACACAAAGCATCACACATGAACACCGGGATTTTTTAGGTGGAAACCCAAGTCGGGAGAAAACCACCGCTGCAGTTGCTCAGCCTTCAATATTTTATTATAGAGAAAACATCTTACAACATATGTGCGGGCGCAGACTTGACCAGCACGCAGGCACCCACCTGCGCTCGTTTACCAGCCTCTCCTGGAAGGGAGCTCCAACCCCCTGACTCGTTTACCAGCCTCTCCTGGAAGGGAGCTACGACCCCACGATCTCGTTTACCAGCCTCACCTGGAAGGGAGCTACGACCCCCTGACTGAAGGCTACAACCCTCAGCACCACCTTGGACCACGTTTCATCAATTTTCACACTGGATCCAACAACTTCAATAGAACAACATTTGCAGGCCACGTTTCATCATATTTTCATACTGGACCCTTTCTATATTTTTAAGAACAGACATACATCACCAACAGATACTTATCAACACAGATCAGATAGCAGAAATACATCAGAACAGATCAGATATTTCATACCCCTTGCTTCAGCAAACCCTATTTTGCATACGCGCTTTACCTTTACTAATGTCACGTATATACGCGCTTCCGTCCACACAAACCAGCGTATACCTCAGTGTATATTTCATTGCGCATACGCGCTTTCTCTTCAGCGAAGCTGCGTATATACGCGCTTCCTCCGCGGTGAAGTAGCGTATAGATCTTCAATCATTACAGAGCAGCATACTTCATCAGATCAGATGTTCAGTTCAGATTCAACCCTTTACTTCAAACAGATATTCGCCTAGATGTTCGCCTCATCATAGATCTAAGCCTTCCATAAGCAGATCTAGTAGATACAAGTGCATTTCAGATCTAGATCCCCTTCTATATCATTGGTGCATCATACATTCAGATTTATCTTCAAGTGTAACCCTTTCCATTCAGATCTACTTCAGAGAGAAGTATTCATTCAAGCTCAGACATCTTGCACCCACACTCATGTTTTGCACGCTACTTTCCTGAACCAGACTTGCGTATATACGCGGATACCCTTCACGAAACTCGCGTATACACAGATATCTATTTATGTCATTAATTCTTCACTTAAATCATTCCTTCATTTATTCATCAGATATTCAATAAGCAGTAAACATGTGCAGTAAGAACAAAATAAATCATCACACAAAGCATCACACATGAACACCAGGATTTTTAGGTGGAAACCCAAGTCGGGAGAAAACCACCGCTGCAGTTGCTCACCCTTCAATATTTTATTATAGAGAAAACATCTTACAACATATGTGCTGGCGCAGACTTGACCAGCACGCAGGCACCCACCTGCGCTCGTTTACCAGCCTCTCCAGGAAGGGAGCTCCAACCCCCTGACTCGTTTACCAGCCTCTCCTGGAAGGGAGCTACGACCCCCTGCTCTCGTTTACCAGCCTCACCTGGAAGGGAGCTACGACCCCCTGATCTCGTTTACCAGCCTCTCCTGGAAGGGAGCTACAACCCCCTGACTGAAGGCTACAACCCTCAGCACCACCTTGGACCACGTTTCATCAATTTTCACACTGGATCCAACAACTTCAATAGAACAACACTTGCAAGCCACATTTCATCATATTTTCAGACTGGACCCTTTCCATACTTTTAAGCACAAACATACATCACCAACAGATACTTATCAACACAGATCAGATAGCAGAAACACAGCAGAACAGATCAGATATTTCATACCCTTTTCTTCAGCAAACCCTAGTTTGCATACGCGCTTTTACTTCACTGATGTCGCGTATATACGCGCTTCCGTCCACACAAACCAGCGTATACCTCAGTGTATATTTTATTGCGCATACGCGCTTTCTCTTCGCTGAAGCTGCGTATATACGCGCTTCCTCCGCGGATAAGTAGCGTATAGATCTTCAATCATTACAGAGCAACATACTTCATCAGATCAGATATTCAGTTCAGATCTACCCTTTTGCTTCAGACAGATGTTCGCCTAGATGCTCGCCTCATCACAGATCTAAGCCTTCCATAATCAGATCTAGCAAATACAAGAGCAATTCAGATCTAGATCCCCTTCATCATTGGTGCATCATATATTCAGATTTATCATTCAAGTGTAACCCTTTCCATTCAGATATACTTCAGAGAGAAGTATTCATTCAAGCTCAGACATCTTGCACCCACACTCATGTTTTGCACAATGAATTTCTTCTCCTTATATAGGTTTACCCTTTTTCAATACCATGAGCCCCTTTTTCAATACCATGGGCCAAAGAAATACCATGAGCCCAAAACTACCTGGACGGGGTCAATTAGGCGGATCATTACCCAATACAATGGGTCAATACCATGGTGGTTACCCTTGGTTTTGCACTTTTTGAGCGCTTTAGCCCATACGCGACTTGGCACGTTCTTTTCCACGTGCATACGCGACTTCACCCAGGAATATCTACGTATACATAGAGACATACTCTTTTCATCATTCTTTGAGCACATTCTGAATTCCTTTCTTCATTGCCTTCTGTACACACTGTAGAAACAGGAACATATTCTCTCAAGAACAACTTCATCAAGTAAGTTGTCATCATCTTCATCAAGAGGGTTGCCTTTCAAGGACAACACTTAGCATCATATTGTCAACAAACATCATATCACATCAGATTTACATCATTTACTAAGTCCATCAAGTCAAGCATAACTTCATCAGGTGGATTGCCATCAAGGACAACACATGTCAACAGCCAAATGTCTTCATCTTCATTCAGTGGGTTGCCATCAAGGACAACATCCTGCATCATATTTCCAACAAGATTCCTGTATATGGATTAAAACCCCTACATTTTAGGGAATAACAAATTTTCAACGAACTGTGCTATGTTGTTCCATTGTGATTACTCTGTGTTGAGAAATTAACAGAATGCAGAAATGGGAGGACGGCCAATTCGTAGTGAACTGCAAGTATTGATCGTCTCTGATGCTGCACGAGCAATTTTAGAAAGACTAGGGTGGATTACATATTTCTTGAGAATGCAGCAACCCCATGAAGCTGTGGCCACAGAATTTTTATCAAACTTGCAGGAAGGATCCTCCATGGTCAAAGGGAGGCAGATAGTTGTATCCGACGAGATAATTTCAGAAGTGTCTGGCATTCCCGCGCAAGGGACTATTTGGACTCAAAAGAAGATTAGGATTCGTGAAGCCATAAATTTTTTTCAAGATGATGGACAGACGTTAGTTATCAAAGGTAATGGAGTCCAGCCAGCGTCATTAGGAGAACCATGGACGGAGTTGGCCAAGATTGTGCAGGCTTACATAACGTGCGATGGAAGAAAGGATGTGGTAAGACCTCGCCACCTTAAGCTACTAGCTGTATTAAAACAGAAATGCACCATTAATTTGCCTGCATTTTTAAATTCTTTGTTGCATGATACTACTCGTGGTATAAGAAAATCCCAACATGCAGATATGGTGGTTAGTCACCATTGTCTAATTCGTTTAATAGTGAGTCGTAGCCTCACCCAGCAACATTCTAGCTGGGAAGAATTAATATTTTCCACTGACGGAGGGTTAGCTCTGCCCACTCCAAAATGGAAGAGGATGGCTGGCTCAATTGCTGAGCCTTCTACTCATGGACGGTCCCTCCGGTTGAAATGAAATATAAGGATGGTGGAAGAAATTTCGGGAAGTAGCAATGAGCCCCTGGAAATGCACAGTTCAGAGGAGGAAAAACCTCCACAATTGGAGGGAGTAAGCCCTCGCACTGACGAGGAAGAGCAATTAGAGGGAGTAAGCCCTCGTACTGATGAGGAAAAATAATTGGAAGGAAGTTATCACACATGTGAGGAGGCTGAGGACAATCATAGCAGTAATCAAGATGAAACAGAGCTGGTCGAAAATGTTATCGTAAGTCCCTTATAGGAAGACCAATTGGCCCATATTTTGGCCAATATGAGTGATTATGCACGGCCTCATAGCCCCTTGGATCTCAATATTGAAAATAATCAACTACCATAATACTCTGCTATTGATAAAGAAACAGCTGGAGCAAAAATGAATGAAACAGAAAACCCTAGCGAAGCTAGGGTTGCTTCTCCTGAGGGATGTGAGCAGGAGAAAAAAAATACTGAAGCTGGAAGCCCCCAGGAGACTACAGGGTTAACTGAGAACATGATTCCAGGAGAATTGAGCCAAGGGCATATGAATATAGAAGAGGAGCCCCAAGGAGAAGAACAAGAAGAGAATTTTACTGAAGGCACCGCTGATATGGGCCAAAATTCTGTTAAGAAAATAGGGTCGGATAAAGGAACGGCTGTTCCATTAAGAAATAAGAAGAAAACAACTGAGATTGAGAAGCTTCGCAAAGAACGAATAAAGCTTCATAAACTAGTAGAACAGCTCAGGCAAACCATTAGGGTTCTGAGAATGAAACACATGCCCCAACGAGCCCCTAAGAGAAGAAGCATTGCTATCAAAAGAAGCTCAAAAAAGAGAAGAGTGGTCGCTGATAGAAACCCCCAAGTTATAGAAGAAACCATACCTGAGCCTAATTATGAGGATGCAGAGAAAAAAACAGCTATTCCAAGACAAGTTGTTCCAGAGGAACCAGTGTTGAGTGAAAATATGCAATCTAACAGTCAACACACTTTCAGTGAGCCGACACTGATCAGACTTCAAGAAGAACTGACACAGGCCCAAATATAAAGGCAGAAACTGGAGGAAGATACCATCCCAAGAAAAAGATATCAGGATTTGCAGCAACAAATGAGAACTATTCATGAAGCAGAAGCTGAAGCTCATGAAAAATGACGGAAAGCAGAGGTAAAGGTTGATAAGGTAATGAACCAACTGAAACTAGCCTACACTCAAATGGACACTCTCTGCTCCTTGTATACTGATGTCTTAGCCTGTAGATGCCCCGCCAAAAACTATACTTTGTTTTTACTAGAAAGATATTTACAATTAAAGATCAAGGCAGTTAGGGCAGGGAAATCCATAGAGCTAAAAACAATAGATGATTTGATATCATGCTGCAAACTTTATGGGATCAAAGTACAACGCCTGTTATGTAAATTTTACTTGCATAACCTAATACTTGAAAATGACTGTGAATCAAACCCTAGCCCTTTTATTGGAGATGTTCAGTTTTAGGCATTCTTTTCCTTTGCTGTAAATCAATTAAAATGGCTTAAAGCTTATAACACCTTTCAAAGGCGGGAAAATGGATTAGATCTATGGGTCAGAAGTGAACCTAAGAACCCACTTCAATTTTGGGATAGACAGAAAATTTTGATGACAAAGGAAGGCGTTACCCAAACTCTGGGGCCTGTCCACAAATCAATCATTTTGAATGGAACAAATTATTTTTCATCCATTAGGAACCAAGCATATATAGTAGCCAAGGTCCAATGGAGAACCTCGAATCAGAATGTGCAAAATAGGGAACCATTTAATTATAGAAAATTTGGGCTAGCTGCAGACCGTTTCATTTCCTATAGCCATCTTGTTTTAAAAGAAGGACCATATTGGTTAGGATGTAGGTTCCGCAGCCCTATTGCATGGTACCCTGATTCGGACTACAAAGCTATTTATGAACTTCCTGAAGGGAAGACATAACATATTTTTGAGGAATTAGCTGCACTACATGGTTTTAGGCCTGTGGATGACAAACCTTATTCATCTTATTCTTTGACTACTCTCCATGTGAACTATAGTTTTCATGAGGGCATGAAAAATATTAAGCAGGGGGGTGTGTTGGGCAGTGAAAGAGGTATGAAATTATTATGCATTTATTCATTTCTTACCATAAATATACTCCTGTTTGCCTTGGAAAGGTAATTTATCACAGGAATTACAATATAATTGGAAAGGTTTATGATTACTACGAAAATATGACTAAAAGCTACTTTTTGATTGAAAAATAGGAATTCAGAGAGGCGAGCAGCTGTACCAAAGGCGGGGTTGAGAACAATCTAACTGTTGTTCCAATAGCATTGAATCATATCCAGCCAAAGGCAAGGAGATCTGAACGAATAGCCCAGAAAGGACAGGGAACAGCTCGGCCTCAGTCAGCGCAAACAGAAAGATGACTAAACGCAGAGGAGCGAATCCATCAGGATATTTCGATCCTGAGGGATCATTGTTCAAACTTATCTTGCTCCTTGATTGGTCCGTCAAGATTTGATATATAAATCCACATCCTTTAGTGACAAGGGGACAAATTGTTGTTGAAGTTGGGAATTGGTCGCAAGACTTTACATTTTCTCTGTTCGATTAACTCTCTATTTTGAGAGAAACCTTTTTATAAAACTATATGTTGGTTTAATACAAGGCACGCGTTTTTATTTACCTTCTACAGTTCTGACTTAGCCCAGTAGTATTTCACTGGTGCTAAGGGCCCGACTCTGGTGCAATAAATTTGTTGTTTGTATTTTAATCTTTGCTCATTGTCGTGTGGAGTGCGCTTAATATTTGTGTTGTTTACAGAATTGGTTTATTGTTGATCAGATCAAATACAAAGTCATTGCTGTTTCATTTCTTTATAAGAGGCATAATTCATAGTTCGATTATCTTGTTGTTACTATAAAGCTTCGATGACTTGTATCTGATTTGAATTGTTGTTCCTTTAGTTTATAATCTATTATATTTGATCGTTGCGTGGTGTGAAGTTGTTGACAGGATTGAAGTATAGAAATCTAGTGTTTTGAATATGTTTGAATTATAATTTTTGTTCCTTTCACATTGCTGTTTCATTTCCGTTCATTACTTATTCATATTCTTTGATTAGAAAATAGATGAGTTGTAGTTACATACTGATGTTCCTTTTCAACTTGCATTTCTTTTAAGTTGCTTTCATTGAATCTGTTTTCGTTTCAATTGCTTTAAGATCTCCAACTGTAGAGGATAGAGGCTTTTTCTTCCAAATCCCCAGATTGGTCATCTTGCATCGATTTCTAAGGGAAAGAGTTACTGCTACTGCATCCCTGATCGATGTTCTGCAATATTGAAGTAGTTTAATATTTCCATTCATGTCACGGTAATTAGGTTTCTTTTCAAGCATTGGTTACTTTTGTTCTTTTTATCTTGTAATACATCTTCACCGCATTTCTCTTAGACAATTGTAGCCTCAAAAAGAGTACACTCTTGAAATAAAAAGACGCTCCCGGATTGATGATTAATGTAGGCTAATTAGGTGTTAAAAAGATACCTTTTTATGACCCAAAATTTTGGCGTTGTTGCCAGGGAGAGTGTATGACATTTTAAAAAAGTAATGCACAGCTGATTTTCTTCTGTTTGTAGAGAATTGGGTATTAAATAT
Organism: Pinus albicaulis; assembly: GCA_034641835.2. Lineage (NCBI taxonomy): Eukaryota > Viridiplantae > Streptophyta > Pinopsida > Pinales > Pinaceae > Pinus > Pinus albicaulis. Next base: position 195,476 of record JAXQQM020060389.1, on the reverse strand, counting down.
GGAAGGCAAGAACCTGTGCACTGGGCAAGAAACATACTTGCTCGCAGCCCGCTTCACAGCAGAAGTAGGTAAGCTTCTTTCTGTAGGTAGGAATGAAGGTTTGTTTCTTTGAATGAATAAATCAATTAAGAGAAATAAAATTCCTCCTAAAGCTGAAAAACCTAAGGGACCAGTGACCCTTGGGCGCACAACCTTTATTGACGAAATCCTTAAAAGAATCAATTCAACTTGATTCTTCAAACAAGACTTATGCAATTCAGGAAAAAAAAATACACACCTTTTACTTGGTTTTGAGGAGCTCGATATTGAAATTGACTTATCTCTAGACTTGCAGATCCTTAATATCTAAAATTAGGTGTTGTAGTATTCCTCTAAAGCTTCTTTAAAATGCCATAGGTCTGACTTGATTTGGATTCTTCAAGACAAAGTTATGTCCAATCTCCCACAATGACCTAATTATGGACTGGTTCAGTAGAGTGAACTTGTACGACTTGCCAGATGTCACTGTTTGCTCCTTTGGCTCTGAAATGTATAAACAGGAAACTACAGTCTGTGTATATCCAGTCACTTCTTATGGAATTCCAATCTGATGCTCAGAGAGAGAGTTATGAATATTGTCCCACGATCACCTCTTTGAGATGAAATTCAGGAGTTTGAAAAAGACCTACATTCCACAGATCATATCTCTGACAATATTTAAAACCAAGATCTGAAATTTCGTGATTATGTTCCTCTGTATTTCAGCTTCGCACTCTAAAAATTTCAGCTTCTGAACCTTCGTATAAAAAAAGTTATAGCAACACTTCCGCGATGACCTTTTTAAGTGAAATTCGGGAGCTTGCAAAAAGCCCTAACTTCCACAGATCATATCTCCAAAAATATTGCGACCCAATCTATGAAAATTTTCAAATTTTTTTATCAAGATTTTTTCTTTGCACTCTAAAAATTTCAGCTTCTAAACCTTCGTAGAAAAAACGTTATAGCGAAAATGCAACAATGACCTGTTTGGACTAGCGAAACCCTAGAATCCAAAGCACTGATACCAAATGTTGTGAAACCAGCTCCAAAAATAGAAGCAAAAGAGATATCAACGCCTTATAAATAAGCAACTTTGAGGGGGAAACCTCCAATACATTACATGAATGAACAATTCTTGGATGATACAAATGACAAAACCTCCTTTCTATATATAGGAGTCCATGGGGCCACAATGTAACCCTAGCCGACCTAACAAGTAAGGGCACAATAATAACAATATGGGGGTTACAGGGGTACAAAAATAACAATAAGGGGGGCTACACTAACATAACAAGTGACTACACTATTAATATAGGGACTTAACACAGCCTATCACAGTGAAAGAACCATTTCTATATTGGGGCTTGGATGTTATTGGAGAAATTTTTCGACATTCATCAAAGCAACACCGCTACATTCTCACTGCTAAAAAGTACATTATGTAGTGGACATAATCAATTCAACTAAAATAGTTCAATGACTTGAAATTCGTCAAATTTATGTAGCAAAATATCATTTCCAGGTTTTATGTTCCTACATCATATTTTTTTTACAATGCAACATATTTCTCATTGTTAAAAATTTATGGCTTCGAATTCTAAAATGGAATCGTACTGAAGCATTATACTAACTAATACCCTTGGGGGAATGGTCTTGTGTAATCCATGAATAAGAATTTTATCTACATCATTAAGAATACCATATTATCTCAGGAGAGGAACATGAAATCTGGTTTGGTAGATGCTCTGTGGGTTCACCGACTCACGTTTAAGCCTTCCCTGAACACCTTCCCTTACTTCTTGGTATAAGGAAAATAAGCCACCCTCTTACCTAATATCTACTTTCCTACTCTTCAACTCTCCCAAGAATCCCAAGGCAAGCCATGTCTGTTAGTGCAGTGTAGGATGGACACCTTTCATAAGCTCCAAGAAGAAATATTGAAAGCCAGACAAAACATTTTACTTCATCAAACTTGTATGAAGTGGTGGTTCGAAAATAAGTCTACGGGGAATAAAAAATTTAGTGTGAGTTACTGAGTCATGAAGTTGGACAAATCCCATGAAGTCAAAGGAAAACATAGGAAGTTTCAATGCCTCTGGAGTAGACCATTCACTATACACGATAAGGTTTCCCAACACACCTATCATCTTTAATCACTTGACAGGAAGGCTGAATCTCTCCCTGTCAATGGCTAAGATCTCAAACACTATTTTCACTGAGCATCAAGGGCTATCCCTGGTACTATGTACACAATTTTGTTTTTGTTATTCTTGTCCTTGTTGTCTTCTTTTTTTCTTGTCTCGTTGTGTGAATAAGTGTTTTCCTTTTCCATATGTTGTTTTCTGGGATTTTTTGTGGCTAAAGCCTAAGGAGTCCTATGAAGCTTCAATATTTGGTTAAAATTTGGTTTGTTTTCCTTGTTTTGGTTTTGTCTTTTGGCAGATTAATTTTGCATGGAAAATATGATCCATCAATAAGGAGAGTTTTTGGCAAACCATGAACTCATGTCTATCTAGGAAACCTTATGCCTATACTCAGTATTTTATGTTTCGTTACTGTCATGATTATACAATCAATAGAAAAGGATAAGGGGAAATATAAATGAGAAAAACTAAATCAGAGGTACCTATATATTTCTTTGAAGGAACAACCTCTCGTGCTCTCAATAAGTTGGGATCCCTCTTCCACCCAAAATGAATAAGTACAAATGCATAGTCCTATTTAAAAAGTTATATAAAGTAGAGATAAAAGAAAGGCTTCCTACACAGATAGGTAAAGAAAAAAACTTCGTCAGTGTATTGTTCAGGCTCCCCAGTAGTAGAGAAATGTTTTTGTTCTTGTATTGACTTTATCAAGGTATTGTGCAACCCTGTTGGCAGTAGAGAAAATCCAGAGAAGAAAAAGTTATAATCTAAAAATATTAAAATCGCAAGCTTCACCAAGGAATAAAGAATTATTGTTATCCTCCCCACCTATATGCAATTCCCATAAATAAGTGAGATTCATTTTTGTTGTATTCTAAAATATTGACAGTGTTGTTTTTGGAGAAATTTCCTCGAAAAAACACAACTTTAAAAAACCGGTGAACTAGTGAGTGTTTTTATTATTATGCAGTAGTGGAAATATGAGTACAATATGGAAATTCCTAACTGAAAATCCAAACAACAAGAAAATCTCGAAAAAAATATTTTAAGGGAATTTCCCTTCTTCCCCAAGCAACCCCGACACAACTTCCTTCAAAAACATCAGCCTCGTTGGACCTTCTACGTCAACCTTTGTGCTACTCTACATAGACCCTATGATTTCAAGCCCCTAAAATACCTCATGTAAATTTTTTCTTTCTATATCTGATGATGAAATCACCTCCTCGATACTCTACATCCTCTACCCAGTCTCTAGAACTAAGAATGAATTTCTCTCCATCTTAATCGATTTGTACTTTGAAGATGACTGTAGAGTCCTCTGTACTACCTCATTTGAAATAACTTGCCCCCTTGCTGCTGTGATATGAAATCAAACAAGAAAAAAACAAGATACAAATATAACCATAAATATAAAGATGCAACATAAATAACACTTCATTTCATTAATCTCATAGAACTTAAATATTCTTACATACATAATGGAAATAAACTAGCTCGGGTGATGGTAGCTTATCTTTGAAAATATATGTGGCGGCCACATGACTGTGGATTGTGTTATGATAAGGATCAAGGGAATTTTTATTATATATAAAAAAGGGGAAATTATAAACAACCAAAACCCTAACCCTAAAAGATGGAACACTAAGAGTTTGTGGTCACTGTTTGGGTTAGTTTGGTAGCCAGCTTCTAGGGGTCATAACTTAGTCATATTATCTCTATTTGGTAGGTATGATAACTCATAGGAAATATCTCTTCGAGTACTATAGAATTTTATTTAGTTCCATATCCATCCCCTACATATGGTTGTGGTCCTTCTGTGGACCTCAAACAAATGTCATTTAGGGGTTCAAAAATGCTCCAGAAGTTCAGGACCCAAAAAAATTGCTAAAAATAGAAAATGTTGCTATAAACAAGGAAACTCATGAAATTGACTAGAGGTATAGTTAGAATAGGCAGGTGGCCACCAATATCCAACTAGATATTTCCTACCTCCTTAGGAAGAAATGGCCCCAATCTTGTGCAGAGTCTCCATGAGGCGAGGAAATTTTTGTTGAACCTAGTCCCTCGTGAACCACTTGCCCTAGTGAAGGTGTTGAACTTATTTGAAAACTCGATATAGGTGGATCCTATATTGGCACCTAATAATGATTTTCATGTCCATGATATGATTATTTGTGGCCTATTCCATGCAGCCTAGGTTTAACTCTATTGGTGTGAGTGGTTATACACTGTCAGATGTGTCCAATAATGGTGGAAAGTAAGGTCGAAGGAGCTCCATAATTAACACTGGGTGTAGGCGAAGGAATGGTGAAATGTTTAGGTCAAATTAATTGTTCCCTAAAACCTTGGTTATGTTGTATGGACCATCTCTAAGCGGGAAAAACTTGTGGTGGGGCCTAATGAGTTGCTCCTTCTCAAAGTGTAGCCAAGCTTTATCACCACCTAGAACTTCTGTGGCACCCGATCTTGATCATGTCGCTACTTGTAATTAGCGTTGGCTCTGTACAGTATGTCATGGAACTACTATTGCATGTGTTGAATTTTCTCAATGGAACTTTTATACGTGAAATCTTTGTATTGGACATGAGCCAATTTTTCTTGAGAAAATGAAAATGGTATGGCCACATCGATGGGAAATAGTGGTTGGAATCCAAACACCACCTGGAAGGAGCTATTGCCAATTCACATATGGAGAGTTATGTTATAGTTATGCTTGAAATAGGGGAGGATTTCATATAAGGTTCCTCGATTCTTTGACTTTTACATGCGCAAAATGTGTACAATCATCCTGTTGATGACCTTTGTTTGGTCATCAGTTTGGGGGTGGAAAGTCATGGACATACTAAGCTTGGTATCCAACATCAACAAAACAATTGACCAAAATGTACTTAGGAACCTGTTGTACCAATAAGAGATGATGGATTGTGGGATACCAAAGTGTACCCATACTCGTTCAAATAAGAGCTTCGCAGTGGCTTCTTCTATGATACTCTTCTTGTAGGCTGCCAGAATGACCATCTTAGATAACGTGTTGACAACCATGAAAACACAATGGTTGCCATGCTTATTAAAAGGAACAACCGACATGTTATCACTGGAGATGGATTCCCAAGGTTGACTAGGATTAGGTGGAGGAGTATATAGGCCTTTTTTCTTGATGTCTGGTTTGAAATGAAGCACAAAATGAAAAATCTGATGTACTTCTCAACATCTTGTCGAAGGTTTGGCCAATAAAAATGCTTCTGTAACAATTCCATTTTTTTCTGTACTCCCAAATGTCCACCGAACCGACTATAGTGCACCTCCCAAATCATCTTGGAACGCTCTCTTGAGATAGCACAAAGGTGTCGTAGGCGGCATAACAATGCATCCCGAAGGTGAAAATTTGGAAATTTCTTTCCTTCGAAGAGATTTTGGTACGTGTTTTCAAATTCTGGATCATTTTCATAAAGTTGGGACCACCCCTAACTCTCGTTCCCATATGAGTCAAGCACATTGGTCAGCGCCATGACCAGTGGTTGGCTAAGGTAGTCTGAAATATTATTGGTGCTTCCCTTCTTGTAGTTAATATTCAAATGTAACATTTATAGGTATGTGGACTATTTCTGATGACGATCTTTATGCAACTTCCCTTGTGTCTGTATGAACTATAGGGGTTGTTGGTCTGTGTGGATGATCGTTTCATTCCATAGAATGCAATGCTTCCATTGTTGGCAGACCTAAATAATGGAATACATATATTTTTCATAGGTGGGATACTTTCGTATTATTTCTGAAAGTGTATCAATGTGATATGTCACTGGATACCCTTGCCGAGTAAGAATTGCACCAATATATAGCATAGTAAGAGGAATCTCTCTCAATTTGAAATGGTTGTTGTAGATGTGGTAAGGTGAGTACTGGTGTAGGTCATGGGAAATGGTTCAACTTGGAAATTTTCTTATGTTGGGATTTAGACCAAAATAAACTTTCTTTCACTCCACCCATAGTGACTTGACTTAAAGGACAAGTGATATGAGAGAACCCCAACATGAACCTGCGGTACAAATTGGCAAGACCCAGAAAGTTATGGAGCTCTCTTAGAGTGCTGGGGGTTTTCCAATCCTGAATGACATGTATATTTTTTGGGTCCACATGCACACCCCTCTCATCAATGATGCACCCCAGATATTTATCCTCGGTCATACCAAAAGTGCATTTCCCCAAACTAGCACACAACTTGTGTTATCGTATGGTTTAGATAACCTATAAAATATGGTGGATGTGCTCTTCACAAATCTATATGGAGATCAAGATTTCATCCAAATAAACTACCACAAATGAGTTGGTGAATGGTCATAATATGTGTTCCATCAACCTCGTGAAGGTTGCGGGGGAATTTTTCAACCTAAAATGCATGACGAGGCATTAAAAAATGCCCTCCTTGTATTTGAAGGTAGTCTTCCATAAATTAGAGGGTTCGATTGCTACCTAGCGATAACCAGACTTCTAGTCAACCTTGCTAAAATATTTTCCCCCCTTGAGCTGGTCGAGAATGACATTAATCCATGTGATTGGATACCTGTCCTAGATAGTGATCTTGTTGAGATCCTGATAGTTAATACATATTCTTGAGGTCCCATTATTCTTTTGTACCAACATGATCATGCTCCAATAGGGTGATGAACTTGGCCTGATGTTCCCTTTCTAGGACAACTCCAAAATTTTCCTCTTTACTTCACCATTATCTAGAGCAGAGCATCGATAGATCGATCCATTGGGTAGCAGTTCACCCAAGGTCATATTGATGGAGTCCCTCACTTGAGAGTGTAGAGGTACACTTATAATTGAGGTGGAGATGTCCCTATACTCCTACATAACCTTTTCCATCTAATTTTGGCATGCTCAGGAGCCCTGTCTAGAGGTCGTGGTCACAACATTATTCTTGCTCTTAGGTCAAATCATTAGGAAAATTAATTTCCAGTTCTGGGAAATGATCTTACTGTATTTCCTCGCAGTGATCAAATAGATAGTGGTAGGTGGTGCTACCTCCAGCATCCTATACAACTTATTTCCTAAAGTAATAATATTAGTGCGAGGCCTAGAGTCATACAACAAATGTCACTTCCACAAGTATGGTTGGCATAATAATACAACGCAAACTTCAAGAGGAGCAACATCACACAATACCTCATCTGTAAAGGGACTGATGCTGTAGGGGAGGAAAAATGTTTGGCTGACGTAGAGATATCATCCTTTGCGAAGTCACCTGATGGTGCATATTTATGGGAGTGTTGTGGCCCATAGGAACAACCGCTTGACGACCTCTGCTGAAATGAAGTTATTTTTTCTCCCACTATGGACAATGAGCTACAACAAAGAACCCTTCACCCAAATTTTTGAGTGGACGATGCACTCCCCCTACTATGGATCTTCGGGCTCATTCTTCTAGATCTTGGTGGTGTGAATGGTTTCACTAGGTTGTGCATCAATAATATTCTTCCCTTTATCATTCCCCTTGTCGGGTTCTAACTCAGAATCAGAACATGCATCTGATTGATAAGCCTTCATCTTGGTCACTAGATACTTCTTGGTATGGAACTCACACCATTTTCATGTGTCCCTATTTGTCCTCATGGTTTTCTTATTTTATTGTAGCTTTGAGGGGTGTTCCTAGGTTTTCCTACATTGTATTTGTATTTTTTTATATGATTTTGGGGTGTCTTTCCCTTGATTCGATTTCGCAGATCCAAAGTATCACTTCTTCTATTTAAATTTATGGTTTATCTTGATAGTGTATCGATAGGTAGCACCGAGCAAGGTGATGTCCAAGAACTCCATCTCATCCTGGATGTATTTCTGTAGAGATATACGGTACTTGAGTACAAAATAGCACTCAGAATCCTTGATACCCAAATTCATGCAAATGATATGAATAGTATTTGTCAACTCTGGTACGTGTTTGTCCTTTTCTTGTCACAGTGTGATCCACTTTATGTATCTATCCTCATAGCTCCTGATAGGGTAATACTACTCCTTGATGGCATCTTGGAAAGAATTTCAAGAGGGTAAGACTGAAAAAAACGAGGGTTAATCATCATCCCTCTTCTCACAGAAGGTTTTCCACTAGCCCCTTATGGGGCGGGGTGGCTTTAAGGAGTGAAAAAGTAATATTTTCGCGGTTTGGAAAAGCATGAAATGAGAAATATCCTTTTATCATATTTAACCATTTATCTACAGAATCCACATCTATCTAGATTTCAAATATGGGGAGATAAAATTTAACTTGCATCTTAAAGGGAATGGTTGTTGGAAGAAGATGCGTCACCTCTGGGTAGCGGCTAATGGATCTATGAAATATTTTCAATCATCGCTTTCCTCTGTCACTCGATGGATTCTTCGAGAAATATTTTGAAAGGGTCTCATGCCCCCTTTCCTTTTTTTTCTTCCTCCATGGGATGTCGTGGAGGTTTATGAGGATGGTATTGAAAATTTTAAACCAGTTCAATCCCTAACACCTTATACCCTAATATCGTTGGGGCAATGCAAATAAAAATAGAGAAAGAGTAAATCATTATGATACCACTGATATGAACTTAACCAAGAATAGAAAATAATATTCATCAAAAATATAAATTAATTTCATTAATCTCATAGAAATGAAACATGCTTACAAAATTAATGGAAACAAACTATCTCGGGCGTTGGTAGCTTATCTTTGAGAAGAGATGTGGAGGCTACAAGCCTCTAAGTTGTGTTACAATGAGGCTCAAGGGTATTTTTATCATTTAAAAACAAGGGAGAACCATAAAAAACCAAAACCATAACCCAAGAGACGGAACACAAAGAGTTTTTGGGTCCCCTTGACGTTAGATTGGCAGTTAACTTCCCTGTATTTTAACTTGGTCATATTATATCTATTTGGTGCATAAAATACCTGGCTTGAAATGTATCTCTGTGTAAAATATTTTCCACAGGCCCTTACCTATGGTTATGGTATTTTTTCATACCTCAAGAAAACACATTTTAGGGGGTGAAAACTACTCCGGAAGTTTAGGACTCCAAAAAATGCTAAGAATAGTAAATGCTGCTAGAAAAAAGCAAACTGATGAAACATACTATGGGTCTATGTGGAATAGGTAGGTGGCCACCAATATCTATGTGAATCATGATTCCTCTCTATATCTTCAAAATCTAGTACTACTCTAGAAATTGATTTTCCAAGGAATTCAAACTTCTTGTGTCTCACTGTATCTTCTCCAATTTCCCATCGACTTCCTCTTATAATCCATTGTTGGAGCAAAAAAACCAAGATTAAAAAATAATGAATGGCTAAGTCAATCTTGCAGTCGATCCGTGTGTGTTTCTAGATTATTCACACCTTGACTTAAATAATTCTGATCAATTAGCTATATTCCCTAAGTTTAGACTTGGGAAATATTTAAAATCAGCTAATAATCTAATTAATCCATCTCTAGGTGGAATTTCCATAAACAATTTCTAGGTATTAGAGATCTCATGTATTCTATCCTCTAAAAAAAAAATCATGGCTAGAACACATCTGATGCTATAGAAACTAACACTTATGTTAATGAGAACTGTGTTCTCTCTCTAGTGTTACAAACTCTGCTACAAAAACCTATCTTTGTATCATCTTCTATCACATTGGTGATGTGTGGCCACTGTGACTTCCTGCCACTACAAACCAACCATTGTGAAAGTTTGATGTTGCATCTATGTTGTTGTTGACCTTTTGTATTGGTGCCAACACTTCATCTGCACTACAACTCCCTCTAATCTGTTTTTTTTGCAACTGGAACATATACAACTAAGAAACATCCAGAATACTAAATCAATTATTTTCAATATGGTGCATCTATCTACTGAGTCTCCTACTAGTACTATCCTCTGCAATATCTCTAAATAATATGTGCTGCTCCTCAATCTACATTGTGTCACCTAAACTAATGAAAATGCTTCATTATGCTCTGTAGAATATGAATGCAACTAGTTTGAAAATATCAGTCCAAAATATGACTGCATATCTTGACACTGATCAATCCTACTACTGAATTTTGTGGGCCCCTTGTATTCAAGTAATGATCCATGAGGTGGATTCCTCAAGGACCCTCCCCTTCTTTCTAGCTCTCTATGGCTACAAATCCAAGTCACCCCACCTCACTCCTCGAAGTATAGTTGCAATAATTGTGAATTCTTCCTCCAACATGGAGGAAAGCCTATCTATCTGAGTATGTGTTGTTGCCTAGTCCTGCTTCTCTTGCTTGTCCTTATTTGTAAGATAACGCTTGGAACTATAGTGGAAAAACAAACCAGACCTAAATAACTTAACCTTAAACATGTCCTTCTTCTTATGCTCCCCCTGTTCCTGACTAGGACCCTTGTGCTCGAGGGTCACATTCTCCTCCTCATCCTTCATGTCCTTGTTGTTTCTACCACTAATGGTGCTCTTTAATAAAGCCCTCCTCAGCTCTTCTTGCTACAGATCGGACCACATATTGTACAACCTTGACAAGGTATCTATGCACAACATACTCTGGAAAAGTACCTGCATATCCTTCGCGACATTATTTAGTGCCAATCGTACAAGCTTCATGGGTTGAAGTGCTGGCCCAACAAGTGAAAATTGATATCTTACTTCGCAAACATAAGTGAGAAAGGAATATATGCTCTTGCCATTCTGCATCCTTGTGTTCCTCAACTTCTCCTCGAGATACATCTTATGTTGTTTGGAAAAACTCTGAAACATATCATACAAGGCACCCAACATCTCCTTGGTTGTCCGCTTATGTACCACAGGTGAGAGGATATGATCCTCAACTCCATCCAAAATCAACCTCTTAGCCTTTGTCATTTTCTTTCTTTATTCCTTATACTGATCAAAATCTTGGGGTATTGCTACCACACTCTCTGCAAAGGACTTCAGATCATATTCATCTAGAATAAATAACACCCTTTCCTTCTAGATGACATAATTTGAGGCACCCTCCAATATGTCTTGGTCCCTGAGCTGCGTTTTGGCCACCTTTGATACGGCTGAGAAACTCCCTCTTCCTCTACTCATCTGATTCTCTACTAGTCACACTCCCTCATCAAATGTGATGTTCTGCTAGGTGCTACTGCCAATCTGCAATTGGGAAAGTTAGTTTTCTTGGCTAGAAAAGCTCTAAGAGAAATATCCTTTTGTGTGTGGGCTCTTCTCTTCCACCTGACATTATTTCTGTTGCTGCAAAATTATTTACATCCAACCAAGGAATCTTGTCAGTAAAAATCTAAGTTGCAGCTTCTCCCTCTAACTACTAGAATCACTAATATGGGAAAATCATTTTTTTGTCACCCTCTAGTTAAAAATAAAACGGTTTCCCCAGCAACTTGGCCTGCCTATCTCGGCACTATTTCTCCTTAAGAATTTCGGTCTGCTGCTCCCATTGAGCAAAGAAATTCTCTCCTCCACTTCTCAGCTTACCTTCTGATCATTTACTCTCTAATACCAAGTGAAAATTTCACCACTACAACCATGTTGCAACAACTGGTTCTAATTATTCTAATTGATAAATTAATTATTCTATTTATTTCTATGGAAACATCAAATTAAACACAATGCAACCTTCACAAATAAACTTCTGAAATAAATTACCATTGGAAACTGAGAAAATACTAACACATACACACACACACAAATTGACACAATTATTTCTGGACAAATGTCCCTGTAAAAACCCAACGTGGGAACACAAGTGCAACAGTGTAAATATGATTAAAATCTATGGATTCCCAACCGATAATCCAAACAAAAACAACATTTGGAAAAAAATATTTTAAAGGAAATACCCTTCTTTCCCAAGCAACTGCGACACAACTTCTTTTAGAAAACTCGACCTCCTTGGACCCTATATGCTAGCCTCTGTGTTTCTCTGCATAGACCCGTATAACCTCAAACCCCTGAACTCCCTCTAATGAAGTCATTCTACTTGATTTTGCTAAGGAAATCGCCTATTTGGCAATATGGACCCTTTTCCTAACCTCTAGAAATGAGAAAAAATTCCCCTCAAGCTAAATAAAATTTCCACCTGAAGATGACTCTAAAATCCTATTTTTTGCCTCACTAGAAATATCTCGACCCCTCACTATTGCCTCTTTGGATCTATAAAAAATCCTCCAAACTCACTTTCCTTGACCCTCACTCACTGATTCAATCTTTGGGGTTCCTACAGGTGACTGCTACTACTCTGGAAATCGCTCTATTGTGGAAATTGAACTTTTGGTGTTTTGGTGTATATTCTCCAAGTGCCCATCGACTTCCTCTTATAATCCATTGTTGGAGCACCAACGACAAAGACTAAAACTTCATCAATGGCTAGGACAATATTGGAGTTGATCTGTGTCAGTTTCTAGATGATTCACACCTTAACTTAATTAATTTTGATTAATTATCCATGTTCCTTAAGTTTACACTTAGGAAATATTTAAAAATCGGTTAATACTCTAATCATGCAATCCCTAGGTGGAATTTCTAGAAACAATTTATGGGTCTTAGAGATCTCATGTATTGTAGCCTCTCCACCAAATTTTGTGGCTAGAAAATATTCGATGCTACAAAAACTAACAGATCATTCATTGGCTCACTCGATTGTTGTCTCTAGACCATTTTCTCATTGGATTACCTTTTCCTAAATGGATCACTATTTTTTTGAATAATTCACTCGTAAGATCGTGTCAAGTTAGGAAACACATGTAGTAATCATATAGTATGAGAGGATGTGACATAAAGTTGTGGAATTAACTAGTAGAGAAAGTACAAGGGAGTTATGTGTACTCATACACTATCTTGATGTGAAATTCTAAAGCTTAGTTATGATAAACAAGTATGATTTAATTCGACATACTCCCCATTAATGTGTACTTGTGATATTAATATGCATTGTTAAAATCTCTTTGAACTGGTCCCTTCTTCATATTCATTATCTATGTTTTTTTTCCATCATTACTCTTTGTATTCGTATTGAATATTTTATGATCTTTCGACTTCTACATTCTTTAGCCTTGATTTTATTTAATTTTTATATTGTAACTTGTTTGTTTTATTTCTTTGTCCCTTGCATGTTTTCCATATGTTTTTATTCTTTGTGGCTTCATCATTCATTTTTCTTATTTCGCTGCATCACTCTCTATCATCATCTTCTTTCATGAGTGGGCCTTCTCTTTTTTATTGCATCATTCTATTTCTTTGTTGTTGCATCATATTCTTTCATCATTCTCTTTGCTACTGTATCGTTCTTTATGTGATCCTATTATTTCATACTTATATTCTGTTTCCTCTTTTTTGTCTCATAATTATAACCATCATCAACTTATTTTATCATGAAGACTTTTTTCTTTTCTATTTTATTCTTTAATTCTTCCTACATACAACTAACTATTGACGTCCATATAGAAAAAAAAATACATCTACTGAGATACATGAGTTTCATCCATTATACTCACTAGTATTTTAGGAATATTTTTTAGTTACATGATTTGTCAACATCTTAAACATTCTCTTCAATATAACTTGGTCTAAATTTTTTAAGATTATCCCAACCTTCTAAGACTATTTCAACTCACTTTCCCACTTGATGCAAGAGCATCGACCCACCTTTGAGAAATCAATGAAAATGATTTGTAGAAAAAATCATGTGTAAGGCACAACTGTGAAAAGGAAACATGAATTTTTTATTTTCTATTTAAAAAAATGGAAAATCAGATCCGGGAGGGATCTTAGGGATTATTTTGAAAGTTATATTGATAAAATCATGGATCTTTGGTGATCCATGGCTCTATATTTTCTCAATATAAATGCCTTCGAGCATTGAAAAGGGGTGGTCCTTAGAAGAATAGCATGACCATCAGGCCGGGAGAGGCAATATGTAATCGTTTTCATTTAAGGTGATCCATCACTCTATATTTTCTCAATATAAATGCCTTCGAGCATTGAAAAGGGGTGGTCCTTAGAAGAATAGCATGACCATCGGGCCGGGAGAGGCAATATGTAATCGTTTTCATTTAATACAAGTATCCATGTGTTGTTAAATTGTGTGCGATTAGTTTATCCCTTGGATTCCTCGTTATCTTCGTGGTTTTTTTATGACAAACTTCAAGTTCTGGTTGTGAATTAAACGAACTGAGTAGAGGGAGGTTAAAGTCAACTAATTTTGTATATCATCATATAAGCGAGGTATGGCACTAGGATGTTGTCTCAAACTACGCAACTGAACAATGAGACTTTAGATCAACTAAATGCATAGGTTAGATTGTGGGACCCTCCGACTAATGTGAGAATATTCTGAATGGTTTTGATGACTGTATACTAGTCATTTCTTTAAATCGAATTGAGGCACGTTGTAACACAACTTACAATGAGAGAACAAAGTACCTTATAATAGGAAGAACACACGGACATTAATTTAAAAAAAAAAAAAAAACTTATGGGAAGGAATGCCAACCAACATTCTATTAGACTTTCGGTATATTTATACATAGATGATAGTTGGATCATTTGTACTCATTCTCAACCAACCTCCATTTACTTTATCTTACACATTTATCCAGAATTACTATCATTTACAAAATACATAGTATATTTATACAATACATAGTATATGATAACAACATAAGTATAAAGACCTTACAACATCCTCCCATCCTCAATACCTTGCTTGTGGTGAGTAACGATGCCATAAAGTATTGAATGATGTAGAAGTATCCATAATGCACATCAACTATGCATACCGATCTAGATAAGTAACTTAACCAAAACAACCACCAACTACATAAAAATATGCATGTGCACAATGCGCACTTCTTCTTGACTGATGACCTATGTAAATGTTCATTGTTCATATTCTCAATGCAGTCATCTCGGACTTATGGACTACTACCAAACCAGCAAGCCTCCGCCACCAACTCTCTAGGCGGGGGGCATCCTTTTCATTCTTGTTACAGACGTGTCCTATGCGTGGTCGTCATTCTAGGGAGTCTTCCAACTAAACATAAAAAAAAATTCTTGTCTTCCAAATCAACCATCTCATTATGTACACCTTCATAATCCAAGAATTATGCTTTTTTTATACTAGTGGAATTAAACATTATAATGTAATGTTGTCAAAATCGTTTAATGCTTCATCTCTTCATGTGTGTGTTCTGTTGTATGATTCCCTGACGTTGAATATTTTTTTGTTGTTGTTGCAAGTACTTTTATAAGAAATTTTATGTTGTTTCTATGTCGGTTCTAGTGCAAAATTATGTTTTTTGGTTCTACTGCCTCTTTGTCTTAATCACCTTGATATGCTACTACAAATGGTTGTATAAAAGATTTACTTTATAGATTCCTCACCGAGTGTAAAATTTCATTTATGAAGGACAATTCTAACAACTAGAGACACTAATTTTTTTTTTTTTTGGGTCAGTAGATCTTTTTATAGTTGGTGTCACTAGTAGGTAATCTCATCATTGGAACATTGATATCAGTTACAAAGTGGAGACGACTCCATGCCTCGAAAGAGACTCGCGTTTAACCTTCTTTTGAATTTTGACTCTAATGATTGACCAAAAGAATCAGTCGACAACTTAACACAATAAAAATAGACTCATTATTAATTTCAGACTCGTAAACATGTTCAAATGTTAACTATCAGCAATCTCGTACAATTCATCGATGACACCTTCAATCAGTAACCACAACCATCTGAGTCATAACTTCATTGTCAAACCTTGAACTCAGCAAAAATGTTTTCAGGAGCTATACATTGGTATGTTCACTATTATTACATTGAAATCAACCAAGTTGACAAATCCTCGGTTTCATTCATCCTTCCATTATCCATTGATACAGGTTATATTTTGCATTTTGGTCATCGTGCAGCAAAAGTCGGTATTGTGAAAATGACTGCATAGAACTCCAGTCATATTAGCACAAACAAGTCCCTAGCCAATAGAGGCGACTTTCCTTTATGTAAAGCAATCAATGAAGTTGACTATTCAATCCATTTTAAAGACGGAAAATTCTAATAAGCATTAAGATAAATTCAATATTTTGATTTTTATTTCAGCAAACACGCCAAGGTATTCCTTCAGTTCAAACTCTAATTTGTCGCTTTTAATGAGATTCTCTAAAGTTTCAAAGAGATAAAGTCGTCATACATCGACCAAGTCGATTGACACCATTATTCAACTCGTCATGCATAAGATAGAAAGCAGACACTTGTAATTTATGGGATATCCACTTGTGTTTATCAATAAAACAAAAGTATCAACCAAAAATTAGATGAACAAAATTCCACATGAGTCAAGTTCTGATTTGATTCCTTATTTCGTAAAGGTCAAGACGAATTTTGGTTAATCCAACCAAAACATTTGAATCACCACATAAAAAGGAATACATCTATTTCTCTCATCTTGGCCTCAGTCAGCCCATCAACTTCGCATGACAGTCGAAGATGAGCTTCTAGGATAGTTTCTTTCTTAGTCGATAATCGAGCAACATCTAGTCAAATTTTATGTTAATGACTTCGTCGTTTAATTCTCCTTCAATGTGTTACCATTATTCCATATTGGATTGTTGTCCTTGGTTTGGTCATCGAGATCAGTCTTCCCTCGTAAAGTTGACTCTCTTTCAGTATATTTATCATGCCGCCAATTAAAATAAGAGTTGTTTCCTCCAACAATGTCAACCAATCTGGCTTTTGCAGGGACGTCGACAATATGTAAGTGGGGAATCTCCAGATTAGATAGAAAAACTATGGATAAATGGCTGATATTATTGTGTTCCCAACGCTCGAGCAATTAGAAACTTTAATAATTTAATTACAAATGCTGCAACATAACATTACAGACACTGCAATAATTTATGTCTGATCAAAAAATATCGCTAACATTGCAACTCTTCCAATTGTTAACTGCAACTTAGACCAACGTTACTGTTGTTGAAAGCTGCCATCGAAACAAAGAAATATTGTTTCCTCCAGAATATCCACAACAACAGTGCTCAGAAGCCAGCTTATCTCTACAATGGTATCCCATATTCAAGTAATGAGTATCTTCGTATTAGCTGTGAACAACTCCACTAAATTCAATGTCAGTGTGGACTTGGACTTCCATCAATTTTAAATTGATGGTCATCCCAAGCTCTTTGTCCAATCCGAGATTGAACAGAATGTTTGAAAGGAAACATCAAACAGCTTTGAAGTAATCCAAATGGCATTTGTTATATGGAATGAAATAAATTCCCTTCATCCGCACAAATAAAAAAACATGATTTGCAATAATTTGAATTCTACTGGATTAATCTCTGTCAGATGGTCAACTAAGTCAATTGATTCATTCCATTCGACTAATCCCGTCAACATAGTCCAAATCCGTGTCCACTGTGCAAACCCTTTGAAATGTCCAACAAGAGGTGGATGCTTGCTACGTAGATGGAAACAATGAATATAATCATGTATAAGTTTTCTTTTAAAATTATATTTTCATGTCATTAATTGAAGTGTTGGAGATCATGCACAAGAATTAACACACAAGAATTTATCAAGCAATATAAAGACATGATTTAACTGGTTCACCTAAACCTTCGAAGCACACCACAATGGCCGCGCTCTTATTAATTCAAACAGGAGATTACAATTTTTCACACCCACACACACTTCCTCCAAACAAACGTATGGCTATCTCAGCGGAGAATCTAACAACTCTCAACTCAAATTTAGCTAGCATTAACTCCCTCCAACAAACTGAGTTAATCTAGCAACAACTTCCCCTAATTTTGTCACCTACTCTAGATTTTTCCTATTCTATTCAAACAAAAATCTCAACAATCTCCACCTTGACAACAATTAGCCCGATGCCCCGTTTTCTTATTATTTATCTTTTCTCGCAAGCCAAGAGAAGCCAAACACCAACGTAGCTTCTCTAACAAAATCGGTTTCAGGAACATGTTCATACGCTTCCTTTGAAGGCACCTTTTCAAGAGAGAACGACCTTTCAAATAGTTAAACTCGTCTACAAAATGGTACTTAATTGGAATATGCTTTGATTTACTATGATAGGCCGGATTCTTAGCCAAATGTATTGCACTTTGACTATCAAAACAACTCCGTTGTCCCGTAGCCTACCAAACTCACCAAGCAAACCTTTCAACCAACCGCCTTAGCGTTGTAGCGCGCGCAACGTATTCGTTTCCCGTAGTGGATAAAGTGTACTACTGAAACTGAGTTTCGACATCCAGCCTAACAGTCTCCACCCAAAGAGTAAAGACACACCAAGTTGACCTTCTTATCCAAATCACCCAAAATCGTGACACCAACATATCCGCAAACAAATTCACTACTTCCATTAGTGATACAATAACTACTTGTGCCTCTCAAGCAGTCTGTTCCATTTCACTGGCCGACCAAAGGTTCTTACCTCCGGATTTCCATGTACCGTCGACAACCCCAAATCGGCATGCAAATATCCGTTCGAGTACAACCATCGCATACATCAAACATCCTACTACTGGTGATATGGAATTCGAGACAGTAATCCTTTCATCTTCAGACAGGGACATAAACCCGAAGAAAGCTTGAAATGGGAAGCGAAAGGAACCGACAAAGCCTACATTATTCATACCAAACCTCAAAAGTATCTTCTCAACATACTTCTCATGATAGCCACAACTTACCATTGCCCGTCGAAAATCTCCATGCCCAAAATCATTTCCGTCGCTCCTAGATCTTTCATCGAATGTCCTTGCCATCCGAGTCTTCAACTCCGTTGATTTCATCAGTTTTTTTCGCTATTAAAAGTGACATCGTCAACATACAACACTAAGATAATGAACATGCCATTTTTCAATTGCTTGAAATACACACAATGATCATATTCACTTCTAACATATTTCTCCGACTCAACATGAAAGAATCAAACTTCTTATACCATCGCCGAGGCGATCGCTTCAAAGCCATATAATGTCTCTTGAGCCTGCAGACAAATTTTCATTGCGATGTCGAACAAACCCTTCCGGTTGTTCCATATAAATTTCCTCATCTAGATCTCCATGTAGTGCTAAGCCTTTAACATCTAGTTTAACTTCTAAATCAAACAAAGCAACTAAAGCTAACACAATTCGAATTGAAACTATTTTAACCATCAGAAAATCTCATGAAAGTCAATGCCCGTTTCGAGAAACCCTTTTGCAACCGTCGCGCTTTGCAATCATCTTATCATTCACACCCCAAGCCATACTTTGTAAAACCCATTTACACCCTGCAGCTTCGTCTTTCGGAAGCTCAACTGCATCCCACGTACCGTTCTTACTCGCGTCATCATTTCGTCCTTCATGGTCGCTTCACTCTGTCACTATTCGAACCTTCGAAGGAGCCTCACAGCAGCGCAGGTTCATCATCGTTAGCTACTGCAAAGCAACCGAAGTAACATAATCATCATACCTTTTCTAACACGTTTTATCCTTGTAGACCTCCTTAAAGCTGTTTCTGTGCCGACTATCATCTAGGAACCCCGTCAATAGCACCGAGACCGTTTTATGATCTAAACTCAACCCGTTCATGTTCCTAAACCCGTTCCTATGACTAGTATCTCGAACGATGGTCATCATGACTATCATTAGAAGTGCTTTCGTCAAAAACCGAATGTGCTCAAAACTAAATACATCATCCCCGTTTTTCAATTCAACATTCATGAATTAACTGCAAGAGAGGATTCATTAAACTTTACATCTCCGTTGATGATGATTTTGCGGGTAGTAGGATCCCACAATCTATATCCCTTTGTTCCAACACCATACCCAACAAAGATATACCTTTTAGACTTTGGATCTAACTTAGTTCATCGATGTTTAGGCACTAGAGCATATGCATCACAACCAAACACTCGAGTTTAGAATAATCACAAGGGTGTCCTTTCCATACCTCTTGTGGAATTTTGGTGCCTATGGCCGTCGATGGATATCGGTTTATCACATAACAAGCCGTTGCCACACGCCCGTCCACAACTCCTTCTCGCAACCCGCGTTACTCAAAGACACTCCTTGCCTCTAGTGGAGTCCCCGTTCATGTCGTTAACCCATTTTGCCGAGGAGTATAAACCGTGGTCTTATGTCTCTCGATCCTCGCATCCTTGCAATAGTCACAAACTCCTTGGAAGTAAACTCACCACCATTGCTCGCTCTAAACACGTATTGTTCTACCAAATACTATTTTCTACCAATGCTCTAAACTCGTTTGAAAACCTAAAACATCGACTTCCTTTTCAACATGTAGACCCACACCTTCCTAGAAAAATCATCAATGAACGACACAAAATATAACGAGCCACCATATGATTGTAGGGCCGGACCCCAAACATCCGAATGAATATAACTGTATATCCCTTTACTAGTATGTTTGCCTCGTTTCTTTAAATTTTTGTTTACTTTGTTCGCTAAACAGACAATGCCATAAGAATCTAACTTCTCTTACATCTTAGATTAGGAAGCAACTTGCGATTTCCACCAAAATTTTCAACCTCTTTCGGTCACATGGCCCAACCTTGGATGCCATAGGCGAATGGAACTACCGTCATGTTCGTACACCGTAGACACATGAACTCAACTCGTTCTTCCTTCTAACCGAAACATATTTCCTACTTTCTTAGCTTTCATTACTAGTAAAATACCTTTTATAGATTTTTCAGCAACTCCACCTTGAATTACAGTTTCTTTATATCCATTCATGTCAAGTGCTCCCATGAAATTAGATTTTTTCTTAAGTCCGGAACATGTCTTACAGACCGTTATTCATTAAAGCATCAAACATTTACAAGCCTAATCCCAACAATATTAGATGTGACATCATTACCCATGCACGACTCCATCATTAACTCGATCTATACGTCTTAAACCATTCTCTATGAATAATAAGTGGTTTGATGCACCGGAATCCAACAACCAATGTTGATCATGATTTGACATATTACTGCACAACACTTCGTCGCTCATACCAACCGTATGCCCAACTCGTATCCTTCAGATTTTCCTCCTTCTTCTCCTTATTTAAGAGGCCCCTTTCTTCTCTCGTTTGCCGTCTCTTCTAGCAAGCCTTTCTTCAAGTGTTCTATATCAGCAAAGAAATCCGCACTTCACTTTCGCTTTCTCTTCTTCCTTCGACTTCGAATTCAATCGGGCCATTTACCCCAGGCTCTTTCAGAACGTACCTCTAGCCATCATTGCCTCTTGATAGAGGTGTCGCATTCGACTTCTTCCTGCCTCTTCCCGTACAACATGGCTCCAACCATATCACAAACTCAAGGACAACCGCATTATCAATATGGAAGTAACAAAGTGATCCCAACATTCAGCAAATGTACACAATAAAGCATACTTATCCCATGAATCAAATTTTACATCTAGACTTTGGTAATTGTACCAATAAAAGTATTGAAAACATTCAGATGGCTGGAATCGCAGGTACCTTCCTTCATCCGCAAACCGTATTGTACCGCCGCTTCAGTGAGAATCCGATTTGTCGAGGACTTCGTCATGTAGAGCTTCTCGAGCTTTATCCACAAGCTCGCGGCGGCTCTTCTCTCGACACAATGTTGGAATCGCAACGTCATCTTCCGAGCACAACCGAATTGCGCTCGCAGCTCGTCATCCAACTCAACCCATTCATCCTCCGTCATGGAAGAAGGCCTTTTTGCTCCTCCCCAACAAAGGCTTTGCTGGCCGCCTGCCAATCCTAAAGATATCGTGCATCTTTACCTTCCGCATCTCGAAGTTGTTCTTGCCATTGAATTTCTCAATTTCAAACCGGGCATTTTGAGTTTTCGCCATCTTGTTTCAAAGAACACAAGACCTAACCACAATTTTCAAATAAAGAATGCCCTTTTAACTAAAAATGCCTTTTTAAAAAAAAATTGCCCTTGCCTTCGCTAGGTTTCCCTCACCGCCTTTTTAAAAAAAAAAATCCTGGAAAAAACACTTTTCTTCATACCATATGAAATGGTAATTCAAATTACAAATCGATTTTTTCAAACTTTTATAAATGGCATATTCAAACCTTTTAAATGCCACATCGATTTATGTAAAAAACACATACCATATGTGATATGTGACCTTTAAAAAAAAAAAAAAACTCAAACTCATTTTCTTTTATAATACAATCGATTTATATAATACAAATGGACTTTTTTCCTTTTTTTTAAAACGTTTCATAAAAGCTTTATGAAAAGCTTCTCTTAAGCTTCAAATCGATATAAATTTTTGTTTTGTTTTACCATATGCAAAACCCTTTCAAATGATTAAACATAAATCATTTTTCATGTATTAACATATATCGATTTAATGTGACGCATTTAAAAATGAACTTAATCGTTTAATAAACCGATTCATCGTTAGAGCATTCAACCACAGCAATCAAATGCACTACGGCCGTCGCTCACGGCACACCGCATTCGAACCGTCGCGGATCCTTCCGCCATTTAAAAAATCAGAATACCAATACCACGGAATTTTGCTTCACCGGCCGTCGTACTATCCTCCATGCAAGCTTCGTACACCGGTCAAGAACTATCCTCCACGTGCATGCACGACGAGAATCGTTACGCAACGCCCAGTAATACTATGCGTCGCCACGCACTGGGTCACTGTCGGCGATCGTTCCTCCACGCAGTTTACACAAGACGTGTGCATACTTCACACGCACGAGCACTCAACATACCAAAGATCGATTTTTAATAACTCCACGCAGCCTTTCATCGCAAGGCGCCCCCTCCAACACGCTCTCCGATACCAATTGTTGGAGATCATGCACAACAAATTAACACACAAGAATTTATCAAGCACATAAAGACACAGTGATTTTACCGTGGTTCACCCAAACCTCCCGGGCTACGCTCCGTTACCAACAAAGCATTGGCGTATTTATTAATTCAAAAATGGTGAGATTACAATTCTCACACCCACACACACTCTCTCCAAAACAAACGTATGGCCATTCGTTATATAGCAGGAGAATCTAACAACTCAACTTAAATTTAGCGGGCATTAACTCCTCCCACCAAACTGGAGTTAATCTAGCAACAATTTCCTAATTTTTGAGTCACCTACCGAGATTTTTCCTATTCTATTCAAAACAGTAGTGTCCCTAACATGAAGGATCCCACACTATTTCCAAATCGCTTTAGAGACACCATAGAACAACCAAATAATTCGATCAGATATTAAACCCCAATCTTTTTCTTTTGGTGTACATTCAAACGACTAATTAAATGGAAGCAATGCACAATATCTAAATCCAAGTTAACTTCTACAAACCGCATTTTGAAAGAAAAACTTCATATCTGTTTTACCTTTCTTAATACTTACATCCACGAACATTTTTTTAGGAAACATCTTATCGAACAATTATCTTTATAAACTATTTGTCTTTTTTTTCTTCGTGGGTGTTCGTGTCTTCTTCAATATTGAGATTGGAAACATCCATGAATATCAATTCACATTCTCTTAAGGATTCAACTTGTAGCTTCTTCATTTAATTCATTCCGTTTCTTTTTCCTATGTAGGTTCTCATCATTTTTCGTTTCTATCATTTTCTTACCAGTTTCCTTTTCTGCAAGAATTATATTTATGAACACCTTTTTGGACCCAATAACTTCTTGGGCAACACTTATCGTACAAATCTTTATTTGGCAAAATGGTTCTTCATTTCTTCTCATTCAGCTTAACTCTACTCCTTATTTTGTTGTTGCCGTCACCTCCATCCCTAAACTAAGGAGGAATCGACGTCAATTATAACAAGAAGAACACACACGTACATACACAAAGAGAATATAATTATTGGGGAGGAATTCCAAACAACGTTATATTAGTTTTTTTTGGGTATATTTATGGCACATATGAGATAGTTGGAGCGGTAAGTTGCACTTATTCTCAACCAACCTTAATCTACTTTATTTTACATATTTACCTAACATTACCGTCATAATATACACAATACATAATATAATGATAAATAAAGAGTAGTCAAAATACCCTTACACAAGGCAAGATAAAAGAAAATGGTATCACACATAATTCATAAATGAGGGAATTGATCACCTTGTCTTAGAGTTATATATTCAAATATCCCTATAACGTTTCTTTTAGAGAAAAGAGGTGGCCGCAACAAGTAAAGTTTGAGTTTGGACCCATAAACCATAGGTCCCACGATAAAGAAAATAAAAAACTTGGAAATGAAGATCCAAAAAAACATTTATCTTGGGCACACACGTAGCACAAAAGATTAATGTGTGTAGTGGAGGAGAATATGCAAGTATGAGATACAAATTGATCAACATTTGTAAGAGATTTGTTTTCTTATTCAATATGAAAAAACAAATAAAGTGAGAATATTTTCCAAATCCCTCTAGGATAGTGCTCATAAGGTTCCAAAAGACGAGAACCATGAAGAAAGTCCAAACTCATGTGAGGAAGTTCGACGTTATCATTTACCAAAGTAGGACGAGTGCTAAAAGGCATCGTAAAGAAGAGAACCATGAAGAAAGCCCAAACCTTAGGAGAATGTTCGGTGTGGTATCAGGTAGCAAGGTAGAGGTTTGTTATTGTAGAGGATGTAGCAAGGTATAGATTTGAGTATTGTAGAGCATGAGTTGTATCTTCGCAAAGAAAATTATTATGTGAAGACGAGAAGCATATGCCCCTGTGAGATCATAATTTTTTGCAATCCTGGGACTCTGATCTAGGAGTATTAATCCACCTTTAAAAATCAAGGAAAACAATTTTTAGAAGAAATAACGTGGTTGAATAGTTGTCAAAATTCATGTGAATTGTTAATTTGTTATTTAAAAGCATGAAAACTAAGATCCACGAGATCTATTAGGATTAGAATTATGTTGAGAGATTTGATGGATAAAGTCATGTATCCGAATTTCTCAATATAAATTGCAGCCTTAGAAAAGGATAAAGGTGGCCATTAGATGAAGAAAAGGTCCAGGAGACCAGAGGCCATATGTAATAATTTTTATTTAATACAAGTATTCTTTGAAATGTTGTTAAATTATGTGTGATTTGTTTATGCCTCAAATTCCTACAAATTTGTATTGTTGGTTCTGACATATTTCCGCATCCAAATTTCAGGAATTAAAGAAGGTGATTCCGATGGAGTCGAGATTCTAGTAATTACGTATACCATAATCCAAACGATGAATGGAACTTGGATGTTGTATCAAATATCCATCCAAGTGATGAGATCTTGACATCATTTGAATGCGTAGTCAGTAGTGGGACCCACCAACTAGTGTGAGACTAGCCTCGAACGATTCTTGTGATTGAGGAAATCGAATGCGGATCCGTTGAGTGTTTTTCGCCATGAAAATATACCCATATTATACTATGAAAGAGAAAATAAATTAAGCAACCAGAATTGCAGTATGTTCAAGATGGACCTATAAACCATAGTTCAGGATTGGAAACAAATAAAAAAACTTCTCGCAACCAAATGGAAGAAATGGCAATGTCGTGCCACGGGAGTTCATGCCACATCCTTTACCTCCTCATTGTTGAAGAAGGTAATAAAGCTCTTTTTCATATAGCTTCTCGCACTCCCCCACCTTTATTCCCTCGCCGTGGAAAGTATTAGTATAATATAAGTTTCCTAAGATCGTCAGCATAAAAATCATAAAGTATAGTGCCAAGCTCTTGGCGCAAAATTACCACCATGACCGTAGAAACCAATAGACCCCAAAATGCTCAACACTCCCAACCACCGTTATAAATAAAAACTCGGTAACAACTCACACTTAAATTGAACTTTTTTTGCATGGAAGGACAAAGCACAGGATCTGAAATCACAGTATTCTCACACAATGTTAAGAAACAGAAAGTACCCAAACCACACTTCCGCATTTAATTCCTTACCCACCACATTCTTACCTTTTGCCCCCATATCACAAACACAACTTTTACCTTTTTTCCTCTTAACGCTTAGCCAAAACTTATATTTCTGCCGATGCAATTTGCTTAGACCCACTGCTTCGAGCACATTACCAAATCCATGCACAAACCTTTGTTTCCCTTATTCTTTACCTTTCACCATCTCACACTTCCCGAGGCTTATACGCATACCACACTTTGCAATATTCCAATATTTGACTTGCTTAAGGCCCCCACCAAAACTTGTAATGTTGTGATGTGACATCATCATCGCACATCAAATATTAAACATCACACTTCGCATGTTTTATCATTTACCGTTTAGCGCGCCTGATTTCGTACTGTACCCTTTTTTACATCAATTTTCGCCGCCCACATTTCGCACATCTCATTTTTTACAACTTACCATTTAAGCTCCTTCAAATTATCTTATTTAAGTTGCGATGTTGTTGAGTTACCACCCAGATCACCAGTACTTACTACCGTTATCTTAGATCAATAGTGACTCGTGGGGAGAAGCAACCCCACCGTTTAAACCAAAGGGTGCCTCCGCAGGGCCGACCCTTACCTGGCACCCTTTTACCAAGATCAATGGTTGATATCTATTGTGGGGGTACACCACCGATGAACGAGTTGTACCCCTGGTAAACTCCTCCACAATGACGTAAGCAAGTCGCTTGTCACTGTGACAACTCATCCACCACATCATTTACTCATAGGGTCCAAACATTGAATTAGCATTAAATTTTGTTGGGTTCTTCCACCATTTTATATTAAGTAAAATGTTTTTCATATTTTCTAACAAGAGATGTGAGAAAGAGAATGTTATGAAGCTTCCATTACAAAGCAGAAGAATATGATACATAATTGCTATTTCCTCTGTATTTTTTGTGTTGTCATTGATTTGAATTTCGTATATTTTGTAAACCGTTTTATGATTCTCCGTTTTGTGCATGTTCTAAACATATCAATGAGCATACCAAAATTTCCAACATGGTATCGCAGTAGTTCTAGCTCTAGTGAAAGAATGAGCTCTTATCAAGAAGTCAAATGTTGTTTTCGAAGTGGATTCTCTAGCAAGAGAAGGTTTTGCTTACACAAACAAGATGGCAACAATAGGCACAAGGCCGACTAATCCTCAACACCACAATTCAATGGGAAGAATTAAGGTTGATTAGTCATTACAATGAAGGGTTTTTTTTCTTCAAAATTATTTGGGAGCTAGTGGAAAATGGTTTCCAAGAACCAGCGTATGTAACACATCGTATAACAAGCCGACATAAGCAAAAAGAGATTTAAGGAGAGATGTTAAGAATAAGGAACTTAAACCTCTTCTATACTTTCCAATCGCATACGAGAGTATTTTCCCAAGGTTGCAAAGAAACAAAGTCCAAGGAGGCATCGTATACCCTCCGCATAGGTCGATCAAGCATACAATGAAAAGAGAAAATCCTCAAATGCTTAGAAGAGATTTTGAAACTCTTTGTATGAAAAATTCGATAATATAGACTCATTATTTACACATGTGATTGGGTTGGTTACCCAAATCAAATCATGGTGAGATACTTGAAGAAAGGAGAATAGTTGAGAAAATATTAAGTAAGTCACCATCTATGTTTGATGCCATAGTTGTTGCCATAGAAGAGACAACATATCTCTCATAGTTTTTAGTGGATGAGCATCATGCATCATTGATGTCTCATGAGCACAAAATTACAGAGAAAAACTCCTCATTGGAGCACATTTAAGACACAAATGTCTTTTGGTCAAGGTAGAGGTCGAGGAAGACCAGTTCAACGAGGAAGAGGAAGAAGCCCACACGCGCAGGTGGAAGAAGCAAACTCCTACAACCAAGTGGAAGAAGCAACAATTAGAATCGAAGCCAAGGCCTGCCGTAATCAACCACAAGGACAAGAGGCATGATAAATCTCATGTCCGATGTCATTATTGCAAAAAGTAAGGTCATTACGCAAATGAATGTAGAAAGAAGAAAAATGACATGGGTAGGAAACCAAGTGTAAATTTTACAAAAGAAAATGAAAACCATGAAGATATTTTATCTTTGTAATGTAACAACACAAGAAAAAACAAGAATATATATATCTCAAATTCAGTGGCAGGGTAACCATATGATTGGAAACATTGCACTACCAATCTGGGGATGAAAGTGTAAAATTTGAAGTGACATTGGCGTATTTGATAGCAAATTCTACAAGCCATTAAAAGGGAGTAATTTTTTCACAAATAAGGGAGAAGAAGTCTGCTCCAGATGTCTATGTCCTGGCCCCGAAATGTAACCCTTGTAAGCATCGAAAACTCTAAAAAGGGCTACAATGTGTTTTTTAAACATGATGTGCGTACAATCATGGATAAACCTCCGAGAAGACATATCATTGCAAAAGAAGGTATAACCAATAGGAATGTTTCCTCTCAAGATCATATCGTACTTAAAGGAAGGAGGTGTTGTAGCAATTAATACACAAGAAATATTTCAAGAAGAAGTGAAATATGAGAAATCGGTTATGGCATTCGATATTTTGTCATCTCAATTTCGCAGGTTTCCACTTGCATAGAAAGACAATAGTATCACTACTCATAGAGAAACTAGACAATAAATGTGAAGGTCAGACCTTTGGCAAACAACATAGAGAATCATTTCATGAAGAAAGAGTATAAGGCAAGGCACTTGAAGATTGTCCACTCGTATTTATGTGGACCAATGCAAACACCATCATTTGGTGGCAACCATTATATTTTTACATTTATAGATGATTACAAAAAGGAAGAGATAGGTTTATTTTCTAAACAAGAAAAGTGAAATGTTTGGAAATGTGGCCTACCATCACAAAGCTCTTGTTGAGAAGAAAAGTGGACATTAGCATAAAAGTGTTGAGAACTGGAAGGTAGGAGAATATATCTCCAAATACTTCCCTACATTTCTCATTGGAGCATGGAATATAGAAGAAATTTACCACAAGATATACACCTTAGCAAAATGGGTAGTAGCAAAGAAACAATAGGACCACCATGCACATGGCAAGAAGTATGTTGAAGGCAAAGCACAGCTAAAATGATTATTGGGAAGAAGTTGTCTCTCAACACATAACATGAACAGATGTCCAACAAAAAGTGTTATGAATAGGTTCAAAAGAAGGCAAAGTGGAACAAAGAAATTTGTCACTCACATGAGAGTGTTTGATGTATGGCACATGCACATGTCCCGGATTAGTTAAGGAAGAAGTTGACAAAGAAGGGGAGAAATGTATATTTCTTAGATATAGTGATGAATCCAAGACTTTCAAGCCTAGAACCATCAACCAAGAAAGCAAATAATCACAGATGTGCCGAGTTCATAGAAGAAGAAACTCTAGATGGAGCTTAGAGAAGACACGTGAAGACATGTATGTCTCATGAAGAGAAAGAGGAATGGACCTATGAATAAGTAAATTCCTCAACATTAACTCCCTCTACTCCACAACAAGCTCAACAGAGCACACCACACGCAAGCAATAGAACAACATTGAGAAAACCAAGGAAAAGCCCAAGCACACCACAGGATCAACAACTCCCCGAGTTCAAGTGCAACTCCAAGAACATCTTCAACAAATACAAGAAGACCAAGATTAAGAAATTTAAGTGAAATTTTGAGGAGAAAGAAGAAGTTGATAATATCAGTTATCTGAGTTCTTTATTTTCGTTATTGTTTCATGGTAGATGACCCAATCCATTTTGAAGATTCAAGAAAAGAGAAATGGGTTAACGCAATGAATGAATAAATAGGAGCAATAGAAAGGAATGACACATGGGAGTTAGTGGACTCCCATAAGAAAGAAGTTAGAGGAATGGGTCCATAAGACTAAAAGAACTATCATAGCAAGCATTTAAAGACACAAAGCAAGGCTAGCTGTCAAAGGATACAAGGAAGAACAAGGAAGAGATCATGAGGAGACCTTTGCATCAATTGTATGATGGAGATAGTGGCAAGACATCGTTGTCTATAGCACCAGCAAAAAATGGAAAAGCTTATCAAATGGATGTGAAGTCAACATTCTGGAATGGAGTGGTGAACAGAGGTGTAAGGGTTGAACAACCCCGTAGCCATGAAAACAGTTGTAAGAACAAGGTGTGTAAGTTGCGTAAATCTATTTATGGGTCAAGTAAGCACCGGGAGCATGGTACAACATGATTGATGTTTACTCGACGTACAATGAGTTTGACAAGTGTGATGGTGAAACCACACTCTACGTCAAAGAAAATGACGATAAAATTCTGATTGTTCTTCTATATGTAGATGATTTGATTTTTGCTGTGCAATGATGTTTTCCATTGCTGATTTCAAAGCTACCATGAAAATGATTTTGAAATGAATGAATTGGGATTGTTAATATATGTTTTAATAATAGACGTAAAGAAAAACAAAAAAAGGGAATTTTTATTTCCAAAAAAATTATGTTGTAGATATTTTAAAAAGGTTCAATATGTAGAATAGTGAAGCCATCTTCAACTCCAATTTTCATGTGTTCAGTTGAGGAAGGAATATTGCAACAAGAATGTCAATCCGACACGACAAGCATGCCAAGTGCTTCAATGTATTTGATCATAATCTAGCTTGATATAATGTAATGTATAAGTTTGATATCCGTATTCATGGAGACACCCAAGGAGACAGCATTGCAGAAACCAAGAGAATATTGAGGTATGTAGATGGAACAAAGTAGTATGGTGTTCATCGAAACTCGATGATTTTAAATCGATTCGTTACACCGATAGTAGACCGACTAGAAGTGTCGATGACAAAGAGCACATCATGGTATGTTTTTCATTTGGGATTAGGAACCATTTCATGGGCTTCCAAGAAGTAGCCAATAAGCCTATTATCAACGTAAAAGTTGAATATGTAGTAGCAAAATAAATAAAGAAGCAGGTTTAAGGTAGTTTGGATGAGAAAATCGTATTAAATTATGTCATGAACAAGACTAATAAACCACAATTTTTTGTGATAACAACTTAGCAATTGCATTGTCAAAGAATTATATTTTCCATACAGGAATGTTATTGATGCAAAATACCATTTCATAAGGGAATTAGTTAACGATGGCTAAATTGTGTTGCAAAGATTGGCAGTGTCGAGAACAATTGCGTATTTCCTCGTGAATCCATTGGGACATTTTTATCTCGTAAAATGTCTAGGAATGGTTAATGGCGGTAGTTGTGATTAAGGGGGAGTGTTGGAAATACTCCGAACCACCGCCACTATCAAACCTTTTCACAACAACACACACTTAAATTGAATTTTGTCAGAGGAAGGACAAAGAAAAGGATCCAAAATCACAGGGCGTTTTCACATAAAGTCAAGAAACAAAATAGTACCCGAGCCACACTCTGCCGTTTAATTCCTTACCTACCACATTCATTTTACTTTTTTCCGTATACTGTGCTTCCACAACTTTTACCTTTTTCCTCTAATGTTTGTACTAAACTTGGCATTTTTCCGATGACATAAAGGGGACCCATCAAACTCGATGCATTCCCAAATCTACGCACAAACCTTTGTTTCCTATTCCTTACCATTCTCGATTTTGCACTTCCCCGATGCTTAAGTGCCTACATACAACACTTCGCACATCTTAACATTTACCATTTAAGCCCAAGACGGTAATTGTGATGTTGCGATGCGACATCGTCATCGCAAATATTAAATATCGCACTTCATGTTTATCATTTATCTCTCTAAAGAAGGTATTCTACACTTCATACTTTTATGATTGCACTTTTGTCATCAGTATTTCGTACTTCGCATTTTTTACAACTTACCTAATAAGCGCCCGCGATTTATTTTATTTAAGATGTGATGCGAAGGTTAACACCCGCACAACAATGGGCATGGTCACCGTTGATCTTAGATCAATGGTGACCCATGGGCACAAGAACTGCCTTGTTTAACCAAGGTGCTCACCACCTCCCGCCGAGCACCCTAGTCGAGATCAACTCGCCGATATCTACTACAGAGGCACAACACCGATGAATGAGATGTACCTAAAGGTCCTCCCAGTGACGTAAGCAATTCATCAACTTTAGCTCTGACAACTCATCTCTGCCTCATCATTAAAAAGAAAGGTCCAGATTAAAATTAACATTCAATTTTGTCAATGTACCATTTTGTATTAATTAATATGTTTTTCTATGTGAACAAGAAAGCTGTGAGAAAGAGTATGATGTTGAAGCCCCATTACAAAGAGAAATAATATGACACTTTCTCATTTTTATCGTCTTCGTGTATTTTTGTGTTGTCATTCATTTCAATCTTATATCAGGTAAACTATTTTACGTTTCTCTGTTTAAGTGTCTTTGACATAACATCGGAGCATACCATAATTTCCAACACAAAAATAGTTTTCATCACATGTTCTTTGATTTCATATCAAACTAGCATATGAATACACCTCACACCTTCATTCTTACCCTAGCAAGTAATTCTATGACTTTATTTTACATCCTCTATATACATAAGATAATTTTAAACATGTTGAAATGAATCCTAATTGTGATCAAACCACTGTAGAAAGGCTATAGTGTGTTCTTTTAAATAATATATTGATTATTTCTTGTTTATGCAATTTCTTGATTATTTCTTGATCAACACAATATTCAAACACTCGGTGCTTCCTCCTTCAACATTGAAATACTCATTTCCTTCTCCTTCACCATATTTTTAAACTTCATATTAAATGATTCAACTTATTAGAACATTTTTTGAGTTTAATAGCTAGTAAAAATCACATGAAAATTGATATAAGGAAATATATGAGTAAGATAAATATTTCCATATATTTAAAAATTGAATGTTATCTTTATGAAAATAAATACTAATTAAATTAAAAGGTTAATGAGATAATTTCACAAATACTAATTAAATTAAAAAGGTTAGTGAGACAAATAAGTAAGTTAAGTGTATGAGCAACCAAAGTGAAATGTGATGTATGGTGAGAGATTGTAATGGTTTTGTATTTTACACATATATAATGAGTTTAAATCTTATATAATTACCACTGCGGATTAATGGTCACATTACGAGTTAAGGAAGTATTTTGAGAGACTATTGTACTTGACATTAATAGAACTGGGTGTATACGTATTATTGAAGGTGAATTTTTGGTTGCACTGAAACAACCCATAAAGTTTTTGTCTTGTAAACTTCTAGGAATATAAAATTTCTTTTCACTTAGTGTTCTACAAGCCCTATCAAGACAAAATATACACATATGTACTAATCATGTCGCATGTATTCTTTTATGTATAAAGTGTATGTCACTTCTATCTAATATTACTATACACAAGTATTAATCATGTTGCATGTATCCGACAGTGTATAAAGTGTTATAATGTTGATCAAGTGATCTTAATATTAGGATAGGTATGAGGGTGTTAGGTGAACTCATATGCTAGACGGAAAATTGAAGAATTCTGAGTATTAAACTATAGGGTAAATGTCCCGAATTAATTTTAGACGTTGGGAAAATAGATGGAAATTCTGCATTTAATTATAATGAAGAAATATTTTAAGATGTTGATGAATCATGTAACTAAAGATACCCCAAAAATAGAGAGTGTACTAGATGAGACTCATGTATCTCAAGAGGATGGATTTCTTTTTTATCGAAATAAATAATTACTTGTTGTTGTGAGAACTAAATACAAAAGGAAAAAAGGATGACTCAATAAAGAAGTTGATGATAGTGATAATCACCCAACAAAAAAGATAAAATAGAATAGTAGAATAAAAACATGCTTATCATACAGAGAAATTATGCAACAACAAAGAGAATGATGAAACAAGATGATGGAAAGAGAATGACACAAAAACAAAGAAATATAATGATTCAAAAGAGTAAAGATAAATGTGTATATTTAGTTGCAAGAATATGATGATATATACAGCATGATCTAGTAGCATGAGAACAATCAATGATTAATACACGAGGAAGAAAGAAATACGGAAGAACTCGCAAGGCATGAAAAAACGAAAGGAGCAAGGTACAAGATGAAAATTAAAGAATATGAAGGATTAAGACAGAGAATGAAAAAATCAGTAGAATAAGAAGATGAAGAAGGGAATAGTTTAAATATATTTGAAAAATGCATATTAAGATCACAAGTAATTTCTTAACGGGGAGTATATTGAAATAAATTATATTTTTAATCAGTGAGAAAGTTATCATTTTGTGAAAACAAAGATGAAGTTATAAATGAAAAATTTGGGATTTTAGCTGAACTAAATAACTCTAAGTAGGTATGGTCATGTATAGTTATAAAAGATATCATTTTTAATCTAAATGTAAGATAAAATATTACTATAACTTAATATATTTTCCTTTGGGGTTTTTATCCATTTGTTTCTTTCTCTATACTTCATGTATATTTGCATGTTTTTTTTCATAGACCATTAAATTTAATAGCCTATAACAAAATTCATATAACATACAGAAGAACATGAAGAAGAAACAAATGGATTGAAGAAACCCCAAAAGCATAAAAATATTAAGTAATACCATCCCCTATGCTACATTTTGATACAATATACCATATAAGTACAAGTGACCATAAAAATTATGTAAATGATGACCAAGTTCCAACCAAATTCATATAATCGCCTATAAAAAAGAAATGTACACATTCAAAAATAAATATAAAGAAAGAAACAAAAAAGGATTAAAACTCCCAAAGTGAGAACATATTGGTTATACCATCCCCTATGTTATATTTAGGTTGTAAATAAGATTTCATATATAACTATAGGTGACCATAATAGCTAGTGTGTGAAAGTTAATTATTCCATTTTAACCAAACACATAATAATTCATCCTGTGATATGTCCCAATCTCTCCTTCATTTCCATATAACAAGTAGGAGTTACTCTAAGATACTCCCCTTAAGGAGTACTTTTGATCTCAATGAAAATTCTTCAACTTTATTTTTGTCTGGTATGTTTTCACTTTCATTCAACATTCTTTGTCTTCATCTTAAGTATTATGCGACTTTAATATTTCTTACATCTTTCAAATTTTCATTCTTTTCAATTTTCATTTTGTACCTTCAAAAACATAAACAATGTTACCCCACCAAAAAAACATGTAGCCAATCATCATGGGTATTATGTTCATTGTGTTCATCTTAAATATGATGCGAATCTCATATTTTACATTTTTCATCTTTGGTCTTCTTCAATTTTCATTTGTACCTACAAAAACATAAAACACCTGACCTCTCTACAACATGGTCAATCATGGGTTTTCAATTAGTGACCCATATCCATTACACTTATGGGTTTTTGTATATAAGTTTACCTTTAACTCTTACACTATTTAAGATCTCAACCTGCTTCTATTTACCAAAAAATACATCACATTTTGTGGTTTTTGTCTACCACAAACATTTAAGTGGTTTTGAGATCAAACCTTTCCTTTGTAAAGAGATTTTTACAAAACAATTTTAAGAGTACCATAACATTGTCAACACAATATGTTTTAGGAGTATACATGCCTCATTAGACTTAAAGATCATTAATTTAGGTACATTTTCTATTTATTTACGACTATTAAACTACTTAGGGATTATAGTTACCTATCACAAGAGAACTATTACCTCAAAACTAGAAGTCTAACAAAAAAAAACATGAAACAATCGGAAAATGAAAAGTTGTATTGTAGAATAACCTCACTAGGGTAAATTTTCGATTTTAAAATAGATGTAAAAACAATTTTTTTTGTGAAAAAAACACCTTGAAAATAGAAAATGTTAAAACAAAAATTTAAAAATAATAAAAATTTATATTAAAAAAAAATAAAAATTATTACATTTTATTTAACTGTACAAAGTAAAATTTTAAAATTAAAAATGAAAATTAATAGAAAAAAAAACTAAATAAATAAAAAGCATTTTTTAAAATTAAAATTTTAAAAATATATTAAAAGTTAAAAAATAAAATAAAAATAATAAATTAAAAAAACAAATTTAAAAAACAAATTAATTTAAAACTAAAATAAAATAAAAATATACAAATTAAATTTAAAAAAATATTTATCTTTATTAAATTAAAAAGAAAAGAATTTAAATTTAAAAATAAAAACATCTGGAAAAGACATGTTAAATTTTAATAAATTGAAAAGAAAAAATAATATTTGAAATAAAATAAAATAAAATAAAAATAATTTAAAATTAAAAATGAAAAAGTAAAATAAAATAAAAATATTAAAGGAAAAAAAAAAAATTATTAAAAGATAAATTAAATTTAAATTATAAAAAATAAATCATATGTATATATATTAAATTAAATTAAAAAATATATATTCTACATCTCATTAAATTTATATATATATATATATATATATATATATATATATATATATATATATATATATATATATATATATAATTTAATAAATAAATGAAGAACAATAAATTTTAAAACAAAAAATTAAATTAAAAAAATCAAAATAAAAAAACATTTTTAAAATGAAAATTAAAAATTAAAATAAAAATCAATTAGAAATAGAAAATGGAAATAAATAAATAAATAATATTAAGTGAAAAAAAGAATTTTAAAAACAAAATTAATTTAAAAAATAAAATTAATTAAAAATATAAAAAATTAATTTAAATAAAACACTTTATGTAATTAAAAAGCAAAATTTAAACCAATAAATATAAAATTTATAATTAATAAATTTTATTAAATTTTATTAATTAATTAAATAATATTAAAGTTATTAAAATAAAATTTGAGAACAATGTGAATATAATAAATAATAATAAATACGAAAAATGAATATTAAAACGAAAAAAATTTATTAGAATTTATTAAAAAATAAAGAAAATCGAATTAAAACAAAAAATTTAATTGCACCGCCTGTGCTGCGATGGTATACGACCGCTCCGCCCCCAACGACTGTGCCCCGATGCCACCTAGGTAGTGAATTCCAAAATCGACCTTCAACTTGATTCCAAATCGATCTTCCCAACTCGATTCCGGGATCGACTTCTATTGTCGATTCCGAATCGACCTCCCAAGTCGATTATCGTCCAACTGGGCGAGGTCGATTCTCAGGAATCACACCTCAAAGTCGATTCCCCGAACACCTCTCAGCCTAGATCTTCGTGAGTTGACCCTGAACTGAGCCCAAGGTCGATCTCCGGAATCATCCTCCCAAGGCCGACCCCCGGAATCAACCTCCCCAAGTCAATTCCCAATCGATTCTCCCCAAGGTCGAGTCTAGAATCGACCTTCGGAGGCTGATTCCGGAATCGAACTTCCCGCCTTGATTCCTCGTGATCCGAATCAACCTCCCGACGTCAATTCCCGGAATCGACCTCCCCATGGCCATTCTCCCGAGAATCAACCTCCCCGCCGCTACTTCGAGCAATGTAATTAAATATTTATTTTTAATTCAATTTTTTATTTATTTATTAAATTTTAATTTTCTTTAATTATTATGATACTTTACATTTTTTCACTTTATTTATTATCTTTTTTTTTAATTTTAATTTGAAAATGCTGTTTTTCAGTTGTATTTTATTTTTTCATTCTAAATTTTTAAAATGGTTTAAGTTTCAAAAACAATTAGATTTTATTTTATTTTTTTTAAATCTTAGAATTTTCTTATTTTAAAATTTCTATTTTAATTTTCTTTTAATTTTTAATTTTTTTTTTAATTTAATGTTTTATTATTTTAAAATTGTTTATATATATATATATATATATATATATATATATATAACCATAAAAGTGTTTTTGATGTTTTATTATTATTTTTCTTTAAATTATGCTTTGAAAATTTTATTTTTTATTTACTTTTCATTTTTTTTTGTTTTTTTTTATTTATTTATTTATTTTTGTTTAAACTTTTTATTTTTACAATGTTTAATTCTGTTTTCTTTTACATTTTATTAGTTTTTCTATTATTTTTATATATTTTTTATATTTGAGTTTTTTTTTTAAGGCAAGTTTTCTATTTATTTTTTAAGTCTATTACCAACATGAAATTACCACTTAAAAAAAACGGTTGATTCCGCATCAAAACTTACTTTTCAAAATTACATGTAACTACCACTTAAAATGAAGTTGATGATACCGACTTTTCAAGATTAGCATGAAAATCCGCACATTTAAAAAACGTTCATACTTCATAAACAAAAAATTAAAACAAAAATATGCTTAAAACCGGTGATTCTGCATCACCACTTTTCAAATTGAGATGTTTTTTTTGCTACCTCAAAAAACTAGGTACCGTATCGGTAACTATGTTGATCTTGTTTTCATATGCATGTACATTTTCATACCTCATATTATTATTCTATTTATGTTGATTACATTTTCTCAAATCCCTTCCGTTACCATGTTTCTTTCTTTATGTATTCATTATTCATTTTTCCAAGTTGTTGCATCATTTTCTTTGTAATCATATTCCTTCATCTTGCTATTGTACTATTGATGGTCTACTGCTTTCTTTGTTGTGAACATTTGTTGCTGCATCATATTTCATGACTCAACTCATTCAGCCTTCCAATTCCTTTCTAAATAGATAATCATCATTATAACTAACTGTATTTGTTACCATTATTATTTGATACCGGGGGTCATCCTCCTTTTCCTTTTTCATACATTGATTTTCAGTTTACAAACAATTAATAATTGGTGTATATATATAAATAAATCCTTCTACCAAGATATATGAGTTTTTTCCATCAGGTATTCTAGTTTCCTATAAATAATTTTAATTGATCAATGTGAAATTTCTCTCGTCATTATAACTTGGTCTTAAATTTCTAATATTATCCCACCCCTTGTAAGAGTAATTCACGGATTCTCCCATTTTAATCAAAAAGGCAAAACTTCTCAAGCTTCACATCAAGATATTAAATACAATGAACACCGTCATACCTACCCCATAATAGTTAATTCCACACCTGATGCTCACATTGTCTCTTTGATAAAAGGATGCACACTACATAACTATTACAGTGTGGCTGACTTAACCGGACTACAAAACTCTGACGGAAGAACAACTTTTCTATTCCTAAACGTTTACATTCTGTTCAGATACAACCCAACATACACCACCTATTCTTCAAACAATTACATATACATCTTTACATCATTTTAAAATATAATATAAAATAAATCATTTAAAAAATATTTCTCTAAATCATAATAAAAACATTATTCTGTAATACTTAAAAAAAAAAACTACAAACCCATTTCAATTGCTCCATAATACTAAGATTACAAACCCATATTATATATATATATATATATATATATATATATATATATATATATATATATTCCTTTTCATCATAACCCTACACACATATTTCATTTAACTTTTCAACCAAAATTTTCCTTTTACATTGAAAATTTATATCCTCAACTTTTCACTTTTATAAATTTTTAATTCATATACATTAAATGTGCAAAGCCTTTGGTTAGACTTTATCTTGTAATATTAAATAAAAATATATACTTATTTTCTTTGTTGGACCGTCTTCAGCATTTTCTTTCTGCCCTTTCTTCGCTTAAATACATTCAAGTCCGAATCGAAAACGCCTTTTAACATGCACTAAATTGTATTAGCACAATCTCATGTTTGGTTTTGATTCAAATTATGCATTAATGTCAAGGTAAACATTTTAGGCCAGTATAAATTTATTTTAATCGCTAATTTATTTTAAGAGTTGAGATAGAACCTCATTATATACAAATCTATTTTTTTAAAATACAAAATTTGAAAAAAAAATTAATGTCAAGAGATTTAATCCCATTTAGTGTTTGGTGTAAATACATGATTAAGATAAATTCTATAATGCCAATTTTTCTTATTG
The DNA here is from genome assembly GCA_034641835.2 of Pinus albicaulis. Lineage (NCBI taxonomy): Eukaryota > Viridiplantae > Streptophyta > Pinopsida > Pinales > Pinaceae > Pinus > Pinus albicaulis. Next base: position 155,501 of record JAXQQM020060389.1, on the reverse strand, counting down.
TTTAAATTGTATTTTTGAACATTTTATCTTTATTAATACTATGTTACAAATTGACTGAGGTTGTACATTTTTCCTTTATTAAGAAATAACTACATTATTTTACTTTTAATTACTTTTCCCTTTAGAATATTTTCAAAGTATTTTTTCAATGTAAACATTAACACACACATATATACACACACACACATAATACATACATGCATACATACATACATACATGTGTATATTTAAGTTCTTTATTGGTATATTTATAAGAGAAATATATGATTAAAATATTTTATCATATTAATATTTTATGTTAAAATCTAAATGAATTACAATATTTTCTCTTATTAAGAGGTAACTACATTATTTTACTTTTAATTCCTTTTTCCCTTTCAAACATTGAAATATTATAGCACGCTAAACATTAAAGTTATATAAAATCATATCATTGAAATTTTATAGTACGCTAAACATTAAAGTTATATAAAATCATATTATTTAACATATACACAAAAATATTTTATTTATTACTCTTAAGAGTGAAATTGAAATATCAAACAACCAAGTGAAATGAAAGTGAAATATTATCACAATGAGTGAAATGAAAGTGAAATAACAACAAACTCATTTAACCGTTATGTTAATCCATTTTTAAATGTTTATTTATATAGTTATTTAATTTTTTTCTTTTTTTGTTTTGAAAAATAATTTTATTATTTTTTCGTGACAATATTCTATCATGCTACGACCATCATACTCGATCGTAGAACCAACATAGATTCATCTTAACACAAATGCATTTAGAATACAAAATTTGAAAAAACAATTACATGTCCAAAGATTTAATCTCATTGAGAGATTGGTAACAAAGATATGTATACAGTGGTAGTTTTTCACTGTTTAAATTGCATTTTTGAATATTTTATATTTATTAATATTTTACCTTAAAAATTGAATGATTACACATTTTTTTCTTATTAAGAAGTAACCACATTATTTACCAGAATTACTTTTCTCCTTTCAAACATTCAATATTTTACTAAAATAAACATTAAAACACACACACATATATTACTTAAGTTCTATATTGATTTAATTATAAGAGAAATAAAAAAGTTTTTTATTATTATTATTTTATCTCTTAAAGTTATATAAAATTATATTATTTAATATACGCTCAAATATTTTATTTATTTGTTTATTACTAGAAAACTGGAATTGAAAAATTAACAAATAAAATAAAATGAAAATGAAAATATTAACAAATTTAATTAATTGTTGTGTTGGTGTATTTTTTAAATATTTATTTATGTAGTTAATAAATTTTTATGGTTTTATTTTATCATTTTAGTAATCAAAATTATTTTATTATATCGAGAATACGACATACTTACAAATTGATTAAACATTTGATAAGTAAACGTCTTTTTCAACGACTTTTGATCTGTTCTTGAACGACTTATGCTTTCTTTAATTATCCTTTTCCGAAAATAACAAAAGATTTCCATGATTCTTAAAACACGAGACACATACTGAAAGCACACTTAAAGTAGCATAACGAAAAAGAAACGCTGAATAATTTCATTATTAAAAAAATTGGAAAATTTGTCCAAAAAAAATGTATTTTCAAAAGGTTGTTTTAGTGAGAGTAAATTGATTATACATAAAATGAAAGGAATTCTAGTTCAGGTTTTCGTTTGAATCCCAATCAGTGTTTCTAAAAGAGTTTTCGAAGAACAATAAAATGATTATGTATAATGGAATCTTCCAATAACAATTTATGTACAAGCAAATAGATCATAATTATGGATCATTTCATTTTCAAAGGTCACATACAATTCACATAGCATTTTCGCATTAATAAAATAATATATAAACCTAAAATGATGAATGTATTTTTTTACATTCTGTTTTCTTGTTCAGCAACACTATCATAGGAATTTGGTCAACACAATTACAAAGAATTGGGAAAAATATAGTTTAGAGATAATTACAATCATTTGGATTGATTGCAAAAAAAAATGTTATTTTTCATGATCAACAGAAAATATTTCTATGTAATAATGACATGAATATGAAAATAAAATAATGTCATTATAGTACTATATGAAATTCAACTTGAATTGAGGAAGAAAACAAAGGGAGACTAGAGCTATTTTTACAAATCAACACAAGAATTAAAATTTCAAAAAGCAACCAATATAAAAAGTTTCTATCTCGAATACGTCGATGTATATAAAAATTGGAAATCGGACACCCTTTATAAGACTCTCATGTGATAGGCGCTTGATTTTTGTTAAGGGGGACAAGTGGTGCCGAATTATACAAAAGTAAGAGTAGTAATAACCTCATTTAGTCATTTTATCGGTTTTGTGTGTAAATTGTTATTATGTCAGTAATTACTAACTCATAAATTGACAAATGGGTAGGTGACCTACATATCTTTGATATAGAATTAGGATTGTGTGGAAATTTTCAATTTAGGAGAAAAATTTTGGTTTCTATTTCTATTTTGCAAAGTTTTCGAAAATTTCACTTTCTATTTGTTTGGTTGTTTTTTCGTTGACGGATTTTTGTATCCCATTTCTCTTTTGTCCATATTATTTTTAGGAAGGATGGAGAGGGTATGTTAGCTTATGAAACCAATTTTCATAGCCTTCCAAATGTCAATTTCAATGTAAAATGGCTTCTTGATGGATTGTTGGTGGTTTTGTGTGTGGTCCATTCCTTGATACTTAGATTTTTAAACAATTGATTTGATTGAGTCTTGGATTTTGATAATTCTAAGACACATAACACACAAAATGGAAACAAAATTCAACAATATATTAATGAATGTCTCAAGGAATCATGTACAATGTGTACACATATAAATAAATCAAGGAACTGTTGTATCAGTTCCCCAAGTTTCTTGGACTCTAATAACCAATTACCTAACACAAAATAAACCAAGGATTAGTTGCCTAACATTCCCCTCTTAATCCGAAGGGATATACCAAAGTCAAAGAATGAGAGCTCAGAATGCAGAAATGCATCTTATCCAAGAGCTAAATGTCTCTCAGAAATGGTTTTCAAGGATGACCATAAACCGAAAATAGGAGAATTCAATGCCTCAACCAAAACTAACTCTGGAACCTACATAACAGTTCTGAGAACAAAAAATGTGGTTTTAAGATAGCCACAAACTCTGGAACTGTCACAACAGTTCCTTGAACAATTCCAAATTAGGAAGTACTCGCTCAGAAACAACTCAGTCAACTAAGATTGTGGCTCAGGATGTGGATCACTAACTCAGGCTCACTTGACATCTTGAACTCAAACCTATAGTAGACCACCCACAAAAAAATCCCCCCCCTTGTTGGATACACGGTGAGAAATATTCGTCATCACTGCAAGACTTATCACTCTTGAATTTGTTTTTTTTAATATGATCTGTAGATCTTCTTGGCTGCTTTCTTCCATTCCCAAGAAGCAATCCATCCAAAACATAGTTTCTCTCTTGCAGTTATCTTCTTTTTAGAACATTTTTTTGACTCGTGATTGTGCTTTCCATAATTATCACATGGGTGAAGATAAAAACACCGATCTTTCATATGTCCAACTTTGTTACACTGTTGTCATCTATCAACTTTTTCTTGAACTACACCATCCAAAAAACCCGCACTTTGAAATTTTATAGGTTTAGCAAAGTCTGGAATGTGAAAATATACATCACTGTTATAAATAAGACATGTTTTTTGTTTATTGTGTGTCATCTCTTCCCATGGTCTTATAACAGGTTTCACATCAGCACTTCTAACTGCGTCCAAATTTTCACCTGAAAGCACTTCATATCTATGATCATTCTTTGACTGATGCTCAGGCTCAAACAGATTGTTGTTCTAAACAAACACCAATTCATAATAACAAGTTTTCTTTTGAAGTTCTCTCACTGTAACTGCGATTCTAACTCCAAGAATTCAATTTTTCTTTTAGCAATTTTCAAACATGATTGGATGTCAGAGAGCATGTCTTTGCTAACGTGGACATTGTAGTGGATACTAGATAGTAGTAAATTGTTTAATAATTTTCGTAAATCATTTATATTGGCCATTTTCTCTGGTGCCATATTAAAGTAAAATTGCAATCAACTCAAAAATAAGGGGTGTCGATTACCACCGAAAATGCACCCAATACAAACTTTTCAATGAACTAAATGGGTGTCGGGTTTAAATGTTCATGCACCCATCAATAATAAAAATCATAACACGTAGCAGACAACTTCAAAACTTCAAAACTTTCTTGGAAGTCTACTACGAGCAATACCGTATATGGACTGTAAATTATACACTCCAACCACCTTTTGAATATGTCAATTCAAAACTTAAAAACGTTCCTAGAAGTCTACTACAAGAAATACCAACGAGCCAACAAAAATATATGCACTGAAAACTCTAAACTCCAACCACCTTTTGAATATGTCAATTTTCTTATGCCTCCAACAAAATTCTCTGAAAATGTAATGACTAACTTCACAATTTTATTTTTAAATGAAACTTCACTAAATTTTGATGCCAAAGTTTTAATAATATACCTCAAAATGTGTAACTAACTCTACCCAACATACTCTTTAGAGAAAATTCCAATAATTTTAAAATGCCAACTTCTTGAATTAGAAGGGATTAACTATAAAATTAATATTCAAACTTCAAAATAATACCTTGACATTCTGACTTAGCTGGAGCAATAACCTTCACTAGATAACACTGAATAAACCCCTTCTCCCCACTCATTTTGGAAGACCTTAGCAACACATAATTTCAAATGAGCATGAAGAATGAATGAGAGGCAGCCTTCATCAACCTCTCAGTCAACCTTTTGGAGCAAACAACAGAGAAATCCTCTTTTCACGACATTTACAGGGCCTTACTATTTTCCTCAAACTGTTTCTTTTTTCTCCAAGCTTAACACAGTCAGTATTTTGTCCCTCAAACGAACATTTAATGTCTACGATTTTGTAGGCAAATCGGAGATCAACAATTTTTTATTATTATTATAAAGAAATTGCAGAGCACGCCACCACAATTTTGCAACCATTTCAGTTATCTACAGTTCTCATCAAAGCTTCTTGCCAGCCCACAACTAATATTCGAACATGTTTCCATTCCTACTGATTTAATTGAACAACAGCCAAGCATTTTACAGGACTATAGCGAAAGAGAAAAATATGTATGCCGAAATAAAAAATTTATGCCTTGGTGTTTCCTCTTCCTTATTAGCCACAAATTTCACTCTGATAAGACACAAGATTGGAAATAACGATTTAACCCTTAGAAGTTGATGGACGGTTTCATAAATTGTCCAACATCAAACCCTTCAACGCAGTTCAATATCTAGATCAAAACTTCCAGTATACTCCATCACATTTCTAAACTCTCCTTTCGCCTCTCACCTTTCATCTTTGGTATTGGATTTATTTCAATCAAACTGCAGGCATCTTTGCACCTATCATCTTCAATGTTTTTTATTTTTTTTAAAGACATGAACGAAAAATAAAGGAATCCAAGAAAGTGTTTGAATAAATATCGTAGAGGTTGTCTATTCCAGAAATAACGTCTCACTCCTACCAGTGTTGTCCATTAAAAATTAATCACAGATTCGCATAGCAGCACTTCCACTATGCTAGATAAGGTAAGGCAGAAATTGATGCCAATTAAGTACGAAAAATATATCCCAAGATTGAGTGTGAGAGTTTTACATACTACGTGGGCTTCATAGGAAAATTTGGCTACACTTTTCACAAGTTCGAACAACAACTCAGTATGAAAAATTGACCCAGTTTTTGGAAGATGGACATGCTTACAGGAAAATCTCTTGGATTATTTACAGCCATAGGTTCATCATCAACTGGTTTAAATAAATCTGGTCTCTACTACCACATCTCTCATAAAATATATATCTCCACATTTAAGCAACACGGAGGCAAGAAAGTAGAAACGAGATAGAAAAATAAAAATGCACAGTTTATAGAGAATAAAAAGTATGTTAGTGGATACAATCCATGACTCCATACCTTATTTCTTTCATCATCAATAGTCCATTGACAAGCCTGATACCACCAAGTTCATGGGTCGCTACTGAAACAGTTACTCTTTGTTTAGCAATAAAAATTGCATTCTATGCTAACGAAATTATTTAGATAACTCTAACCCCTCAGCCTCTTTCACACGGAGCTTGGTTATCACACAATGCATAAAATATTTGGAATGGCAGATGCAAACTTCGGTGCTCATAAAGGGCCACAAAACTAGTGGCACATTTCAATTAACAGGTGGATGAAAAACTGGCTCCGATACCATTGTAACACACACAACACACAAATTGGAAAAAAACTTCAACAATATATTAATGAATGTCTCAAGCAATGATGTACAATGTGTACACATATAAATACATCAATAAAATGTTGAATAAATTCCCCAGGTTTCTTGGACTCTAATAACTGATTACCTAACACAAACTAACCCAAGGATTAGTTGCCTAACAATAATCAGGATAGTTAATCCTGGAATTTTCTAATGTGTGATTTGGTTACATGATTTCATTGTTTTAACCCATATGGTTGTTCTTTTTTCTTTTTCTTCAGGAATATGGTTGGTTGTGATTGTTTTTAATGGTATTTTTTGGACTGATTGTGGTTGTCTTGATAATGTCTATGAGGTCTTTGGATGGCCCCTCTGATTGTCTTCCATGGTTGTTTTGGAAAGTAGCATATGATTTTCATATCTCTGATATGATTCTGGTTATTTTGGGAAGGTTCGTAAGATTGGTTATTATGGTTTTATGAAATTTTAAAATATTAATTAATTATGATGGTTTTTAGAATGGGAACATCTATGATTGTGGTGATTTTTTAAATGGAGAAGTAGTTTTGTGAATGCCCAAACATCAGATTTTGATTTTTTTGTGAATTCCCACATGGCCATTTTTGGTCATTTAGTGAATGGCCATGTGACTTTTGTTGCTAGTTTTATGAATGAGCATATGGTAGTTTTGTTAATGAGCATGACACATTTTGGAAATTTTTTGAATGTCAAGATTACTGATTCTATCTTGCTCTCTAAATGTTCATACGACTCACTATGTTGGATTTATGAATTACCATATCATTGATTCTAATATTTCTGTGAATGACTATATGGCTGACTATGTTGGCTTTATCATCTTAGGAGTTCACATTTTGATATAATAAAACAAAAAGAGAAGTACATTATACAATATGAAACATTTGACATGATTTTGGAAATTTCTAACAGGTTTCTGATGAGGGTATCATTGGATTATTATACACCATAGTAGGTGTGATTTACTAAAGTAGTAGAGAAGGATAAGCCATGCAGAGACCTAAGTTAAAACTGGAGACACTGGTAGATTTGTTCGAGTAGGCACCAATATCCTTTAAGGCCAATATACACGTTATTTTTGTTATAGAAACATTATCCTTGGTGTATAATAATGCAATTGAGAGATATATAGGTTTAATTGGTTTAACATTCAATATATCACATTGAAACTTTTGACTCGACTTTGATCACTATGGTTAAAAAAATTAATACCTTTCAAAAAGTGTTTCTCATCCATTTCAACCAAAAAAATGTTTTGTAGATGGAAATAGTAATGCCATTTGGGCAGGTGGTCAGCCCGATAGAAGGAGGAGTTTTCTCTAGGCCACTTCCTTTCATCATATTTTTTTGGAATTCAAGCTGATAAAGAAAAAAAAGGCATACGCATGACTTGATTCGTGGTGTGGATGGGAATGAATTTTGTTGTAGTTCGATGGAAACAAATAAAACTAAGCATGAACAAGATTCAGGTCCTCAAGCAGAGCCCAAGGGAAAAAGTGAATCATGAGATGACGTGTATATTCAATATTTTTTTGCTTTATATGATAGTGATGATACAAACTCGAATTATATGAATATAAGGATGGTGTTTCTCTCGATGAACGACACACATAACGGTATCACTCATGAACTTGAATAATTAGTAGATGTTGGAATCTCTACAGGGTGGTTACTTGGCAGAAGAGGGTTTGATCATCAAAGGGAAATGCCTAAAGGAATTGTTTCTACCACGTTTTTTATACTATTTATACTTTTTGTAGTGTTCGAAACACTTCTTGTCATGGAATACTTACAATATTCTATTTTCCTTGGTGTTTTTGCATACATTGTTGTGGTTACACACGAACAAGAGACTCTCCATAAAAAAATCAGTAATATTAGGCCTTAGAACTAACATCTAGAGACTAATATGATTAGTCATTTCTTGTAACTTTGCAGGCACTCCACTGGTTTCTTTTAAATAAATCACTCTAGGAAAGTGCTGGAGTTAGAATAAATTGAGAGGTTGGTCTTGAAGCTTTCAATCATGTTGTTTTCATTTAGAGATGCTTGGAAAGATGAGAATACCACATATATGGCAAGGTTTCAAGGATAATAGCATTTGTTACATTTTATTACTTTTTTATTGTGCTAGCTTATAATATCTATATTACTACTTTTTCGGTAGCCATAGTGGAGAGCCAAGACAAAGGTGATAAAACGTTTTACAGAAGATGAACCCTTGTGAAAATAATTCCATTCCAAGCAACTACAATTAAAATAATTCAAATTGATACGTGTGGTAGCAGCTTCAAATGGCTTCTTGAGCAAGTTCATTATATTTTTAAAGATAAAAAACTAACCTCGAACCTAACTAATATTTGTTACAGTAGTATTTATATTTTCCAAAGCCTTTCTCAAACCTAAACGAAACTATCCTTGACTACTAATCATTCATCCATACTCTTGTCCTTTTCCCACCAAGTATTTAGTGCACAAAGGATCAAATTGATGAGCTAACCACTCACCTCTCAGTTCAAGTGTCTTTATGTGTGTGTATATGAACATAAATACAAAATGAGCCAACATGGAGTACTCTCCCTCTCCTTAGGACACCATTTCTTGAATTCAAATGATATGTGATTATTGTGTTAAATTTATTAAACCATTGAGTTACATATATACTCCAAGAAATCAGTTATGTATACATAACTAAATATAGCTGTAACTAACCTAAATAAATTCATAACCTAACTAAATTCATATCTATATAGGAAAAATTTCCGTATCATTATAACATTTCCCTACTTAATTCGAAGGGACATCTAACATACCAAGTAAAGATATAAACTTTTCGAAATTTTCATGCCCTAATTCTTTGGTTAAAATATCTGCAATTTGTTCTGAAGTTGGACAATGTGTCAGATGAATTGTTTTTGCCTCTACATGATGTCGAACCAAATCATACTTGGTGTTGATATGTTTGGTTTGATCATGAAACTTTGGATTCCCGGCCAACTGAATTGCAGAAGATTTTTCGAAAAATAGAGGAGTTGAAGATCTTTGTTTCTCCTGAAAATCTTCGAGTATTTTTTGAAGGGAAATGATTTCCTTAGTGGCTTGAGGTACTACAACATATTTGGTTTCGATGGTAGAATCAATAGGAACAGATTTCTTGTGTGATCTCCAAATGATGGATATTGATCCAAGGTTCATCGAATATCCAGAAGTTGAGACTCCATTTTCTTTATCTCCATCAAAATCTGAATCTAAATAATCATCAAGATGGAAGTCTAAAAATTTGGAATATTTTATGCCGTAAGTTTGAGTTTACGTTAAATACTTCAAAACACTTTTTGCTACTACCTAATGCCCCTCACAAGGATGATGCATAAACCTGGAACGTATTCCAACAACAAAGGTTATATCAGGACGATTAATAGAAAAATAAATTAAGCTTCCAACAAGTTGCCTGTACTTTGCTAGATCTCCAAATGAATTTCCTTCTTCAGAAGTTAGTTTCAAATTCTGCTCCATTGGTGTAGCAACAGGATTACATTTCATCATACTATGTCTGTTCAATAATATATCAACATATTTTTTCTAAGAGATGAAAATATGTTATGGTTTTTGATGAACTTCAATTCCAAGATAATAATGAAGTAAACCTAAACCTATCATATAAAAAACCTTTTTCAATTCCCTCTTTATAGATGATATGTATTTATCATTGTTTCCTATGATCATCAAATCATCAACATATACAAATAGATATACAATTGATCTTCCAAATTTCTTACTGAAAAGAGTTGCATCATCTAGGTCAAAATGTTTATAGTTTAATTTAAGAATATGTTCAATTAGCTTCTCATACCATTCTCGTGGCACTTGTTTCAAGCCATACAAATACTTCATTAGTTTGCAAACCTTTTTTTTCTTTCCCTTTAACGAAAAAACCTTCTGGCTGAAAAATGTAAACATCTTCTTTCAAATCTTCATTTAAAAAAGAAGTTTTGACATCCATATGATGAATTTTCCATTCTTTCTAATCTGCAATAGAAAATAAAGATATAATAGTGCCCCATTTAGTTTAGGAGAAAAAGTCTCTGTATAGTCGACACCCTCTTTCTGTGCATATCCCTTCGCTACAAGTCTTGCTTTGTACTTGTCTAGCGAACCATTAGATTTAAACTTAGTTTTATAAATCTATTTGCAACCAATAAGTTTGATGCCAATAGGAGGATCCACTAGCGTCCATGTGTCATTTTTTATTAGAGCATCATATTCATTTTGCATTTCATCTTTCCACTATTAATAACTTACAGCTTATTCAAAACAAGTAGGTTCACAATCCACAGAAAAATTAAATTCGCAATGAAAATAGTTACCTGAGGAACTTCTAGCCTTAAAAACATCATATTTCTTTAGAAATTTTTGAATACGAGTTGACCTTCACAAAGGTTTTGTAGGAGTTTTTTCAAGAAGTTTCTCATTTTCTTCATCTAGCCTAGTTCTTGCCATTTCTCTATAGAGGCACTTACATCAACTAATTCCTCATCAGCAGCAACGAAATTATAATCATCAACAAATTTGTCATCATTGAGAGAAGGAAACCAAAAATACTAATCCAATATAAGAATCCTCCCTTCAGGATCGAGAATTATATTATCTGATTCATAATAAAACTTTTGAGGCACAACATTTTATATTTGATTAAGTTGTCTAGCAACAATGAGGGAATCTTTATCAGTTTCAAGAAAAATTACATCTCTTGACAAAATAAACTTTTTGTTTTCTTCATCATAAAATTGATATGCCTTAGACATCATGGAATACCCTAAAAATATACATTTTATGCTTCGTTCACTCATCTTATTCCTCTAATGTTTAGGAATCAAAGCATAACATTGAGAACCGAAAATTCAGAAATATTTAACAGCTAGAAGACAACTATACCACATTTCATATGGAGTTCTGTTGTTAATGACGGAGGAAGGGCACCAGTTTCTACTTTATGTGACATAGAGGATGGCTTATCCCCAAAACATCAATTTTACATTCTTAAAGAACATCATTGACCTTACCATATTAGGAAATGTTTAGTTCATTCTTTCAGCAACACTGTTTTGTTACAGATTATATGGTATTGTGGTCTGGTGTTTGATTTCATTCTCTTGCAGTTATGTTTCAAAAGCATGTGAAGTATATTCTCCTCCTTTAGCAGTCCTTATAGTACCAATAGTAACTCGTGCTTCACTTTTTGTCAAGAGATGAAATTTCCTAAACACATCAATAACTGTTGATTTTTCTTTAAGCAAATAAACCCAGCACATCCTCAAATAATCATCGATAAAAGTGAGTATATATTTATTTCCATTTTCAGTTGGTACAGGCATTGGACCACATAGGTCAAAGTGTATGAGACTTAATTTTCTTGTAGCTCTAGACTTAGAATTCTAAAAATACTGTTTGTGATGCTTGCCCAATATTCAAGCATTATGTGGGGTCAATTTCATGCGAATTGTTGGAAGTCTCTTAACCCCCTATTGTTTCATAAGACAAATTCTTTCTTAATGAACATCACCGAAGCGTGCATTCTATAATAAAGGAGAGGATAGAGTATCATTTTTTTGAACCAAATAAGTTGTGTTCAATGCAACATACGACATACCATGAAACTTCAATAATTTATCTTCTTCCACACGAGTCATTACAATTTTATTGTCAGTTTCTCTTCTAATTTCTACTTTACCATCAAATATGTGAATGGAATGTCCTTGTTGTCTTGTTTGTATAAGAGATAAAAAATTTATTTGGAACATTATCGCTCATTATCACTCATTTGCAGATTAAATAACTTCAACAATAACTGAATTATCTCCAATTCAAAATGTGAATCATAAAGCTCTTTTAGTTTTTTTATGCAATCATAAGTTGTTTTAATCTGAGTAATACATATCTGCTTATCTCTTCTCAGACTGAACCGTAGATTAAGGCAAAGGACTTCTTATCCGTACTTTGCTAGATTTCTAGCTATTTGTGCTCATCGGCCTGCTCCAGTGCATTCTCTCCTTCTCCTTCACAGACTCCGTCCCATAAATAATTAAGGATAAGAGTATTTTTAACTTTCCTAAAACACTCCTGGTAATTATCCTTTCCAGAAAGGACAATGCCAATTAAAGACACCAAGGAATTCATATTAAAAAAAACTGTTTAAATCACTGGCACCCTTAAAAGAAACTTTTGTTTTAATCACTTCCAAACAAAAAATTCCTCTTATAAATACTATGATCTTTAAAAAATACTCTATTTAATCTTGCAGATTTAATATATATTAAAGACCCAAATTTCTCCTTTTTTTATTTAAAAAAATCGTATGTTTTAAACACCACCACTAGCACAAAAAAAAAATTATAAAAGAAAAAGAAAAAAATTTGTTTTTAAATTTACAGAATCAACAAGTGGCACTTTCCACTTTCTATAGCTCGAGAGATAGTTTTCCAAAACAAAACTGATTTAAACTTACAGATTTGTCTTCTTCAAAAATATAATCTTAAAAAAAATGCTGGCAGATTCGTGACAGTAAGAGAAATTAGGGTTTATGTCAATCAAATGCTGCAAAAGTAGCAGAGGAAAATTCTAAGAGTCTCTAGACCTCCAAAATAGAAAACCACTCCTGGGTTCTCACTCTCAAACACAGAGAAAAATGCTCGCAGGGTTGGTAGTCTCCACAAAACCCTGCTACTTGCCTCACACTGTTCAATGCTTTTCTCGAGATTGCGTTGGCACTTTGCATTGCTGCCTCACGTTGTGCCTCCCAGCCTTGCTCTAATACCACTTTTGAATTTGAATGATATGTGCTTGCTATGTTAAATTTATTAAACCATTGAGTTACTTGTATACTCCAAGAAATTAGTTATGTCTACATAACTGAATATAACTGTAACTAACCTAACTAAATTCATATATGTACTGGAAATAGGATTACAACACCATTCACCTATCATTTCAACTTTCTTTGTTAAATCCTTTTCAATAAGGTGATTTGGAAGGTGTCATATTTTAATAAAATTACTACCAAAAAAAACATACACATCTAGATGGCAATGATTAAAAAAATATATGCAACTAAATAGTGTGAGTATGGGCATATAATAAGCATGAGTTATGGCTTCGGTATATCCTTTTCGACAAGGGGATTTGATGAGTACCCTAGAATAACAACAACCATTATGAGAAAAACCATAAGGGGGTAAACTATAATGCCTATAATCCTTGAGTCCTAGTGAGAATGCCAATTTCTAATAACCATTATGTTATGGTTAATTTGTGAGCTTGAAAATAATAATTTTACACACATATTATGCCTCCAAAGAGAGGAAGCAAGTGATTGTGTGGTTGGTCTTGTACCATTCACCTATGAGCAGAGTGATATTACCATTAGCAGTAGGGAACAAAATAGGGATGAGGGGCCTGTTGGTAATAGTTATCCGTGGAAAACCCCCAATTTCTTTGTGCATATACATTAATGGATAGTAGTAGTATTTTCCTATTTGTTCCTTCACCTTGAACTTGTATGTAAATTTTTTTCCTAATGATATATGCAAGTTTGTTCTCAAAACTCCATCTTGCCATGAATTCCTCCTATAGTGGATTCCACTCCAAAATGTGTTAAGGATTTTAATGCATTAGAAATCACTAAAGAACCGGTGAATCTTATTGAGTGAATAATACACGAGAGATTTAACTTTATTTACCGAGATAATAACAAATGTTGATCCATGTTGTTAAATTCATTCACACAAACGTTATCATTGGTAAGATTTTTACTTTGGGGGTTGAGGAATTTCCCTTTTATTACAATTCCCTACAAAAAAAAAAAAACTGGGTATCATTAGTAATGTACTGATGTAGATTCGAGATAGGAATAGAAAAGAAATAGGTCTCATGGTTAGGCTTCCACTAACATATTGGAGGTAGCACCCACATATAATATACACTTCAACATTTTTATATTAAATAAAATTTATACCATTTAATATGCACATCACATTTCCTTATTTTATCATATTGATACTATCTAGCATGCACTTCAACATTTCATTATTACACAGAATTGAAGCTGAGGTCTGATAAGGCAAGTATGTAAACCCACCTCACCCTTCATATGTTTGTATGTTGAAGCTATAATATTGAATGTTGTGTATGACACTTAAATATCTATAGACATATCATGTTGGTCAATATTCTTAAAGCACAAGGTCATATGCCTTTCCATTTCTCTTCTATGAGTGATACCAAAAGGTTGTTTATGTAAACCACCATAACTAAGCACCTCTTGTCTCACCGATACACATGATTTCATGAATATTGACAACCAAATGTTAATGGAAGATAAAAAAACTAGTATAACTTGGAGAAAATTTCAACAACTAATGTGAACATGATATAGAGCCTCTTACATAAAGGATTTTTATTTACTTTTAAATACCCCAAGTGATCCAACACATTGCCATGGCAGATCGTTAACTGTATGAACTGGAATATTTGGTGAAATAGTTATAGTTCGTAACTGCAACAATAAAATAGATTGATCATCAATCGAACAAGAAAATAAAAAAGGGATATTGATATTTTCAAGTGAAAGGGCTCCCAAATTAGAGATTTTTTTTAATTTCAAGAACATTTTAATATAGTGGAAACAAATATAATTTTTTTTTCTTAACTGAAATTGATTTTCGATTTCAAGGGAATTTTGAAATAATAGAAACAAAGATAAAATATGTTTGCGAAACCAACCTTGTTATGCAATGTTTACTTTCCCTCACCATCTTGACCGGCGCACCTACCACAACTCCATGTTCCATTGGCAAATGAAAAAGTGTTTGAATGCCACCTATTTTGGAAAAAATGTTGTAAATCAAAGATCAACTAACAATTTGCTTGGCTCATTCAGCCAGATACATTTTCCGCGCGTGAGGGGTTCGCCAGGAATGTTGATTCCCCGAGGGAATGAGTAGCACATGGATGCCAAATAAAGCATCTTCCTATTAAAAAAATTATCTAATGTCAACACGAAATTATTTTCCTCTTGACCCCCACCCACAAAGAAGATTTGAATTTTTTTAATACATTTTTTTCGAGTTGGTGATATGTTCTGTGAATCTGTGATTCAAACCCCCAGCTTGATCTGCTTCTTGAATATCCTGAGGCCTTTTGAAGGAACCATCACCCCATCTGTGAACCACTTCTCTAAAGAGTTGCGAAAAGATAACATAAGTCCAATTCAAGGCAAATATTCCACTAGGTTTTGTAACTTCTATTGTAATGCACAATCATTGATCATGGAAACAAGACCTTAGAAGGAACATGCCTCATTATGATGTGCTCGAAAGCACTAGGGATTAGAAGCGAATTTTACGTGGTTTTATATTCCTCATTCAAGATCCTCGATGTCGAGATTGCGTCACTTTTTTCCCTCAATTTGAGGAAACCAAAACATGACCAAATTTCACCCATTCTCATGTATTTTTATCAAAATTTAACAACTTCTCTAGCTTTAATCCCATTCACCACCCTACACAAAAGAGAATCACTGATAAAAATCTATGTCAAATTCAACCTACATATTTAATCAAAATCTAATTTCTTATAGGAACCCTTCATTTTCTTCATATCAAACACATTTTCATTTCTCCTTAACAATAAGATTGAAAAGAAAGAAAATATAACATAACGAACAGAGTAATTTAGAAAACATCAGCCAAATATTTAAGCCGAGAACAGAAAAGTTCGGATGCATCACAACAACTCCTAACACAAAATAACACCCTAAAAAATAGCAAGAATTCGCTAACCTCATTTGCATTTGATTAAACTACGTTTCCTTTCAACAACTACAAATTTTAGCCTCTTATCACCTCAAATATTCCTCAATTTTCACAAAATCATCAATCTACCACTTCCAATCCAACATTTTGGATTGAGTCAAACTATGATGACAATAAATTCATAAAACATTTGGCCTTAACCAACAACAAAAAAATTTCCACAGTTCAAAAACACCAGAAACAAGTTTATACTCACCACAAATAAACGCTTTTGCTCAAATTCGAAAGAAAAGAAAAATATTTGAAAACTTCAATGGAAGCCGAAAATCTGTTGTAACACCAAGGTTTTGACCACTGTAAATATTCTTTATTCATCAAGGAAAACAACTCATAAAAATTTATTTAAATAAAATATCTCCTTAGGAATTTTGCCTCGTGCATGAATGCTACTTGCTCCCCTATTTTCCAAATCGAAATATCCATTACCACTGGAATATGCTCATTTTTTCATTCCCTTTTCTCTTTGCTTCAAGTTCTCAAACTCCTACCTCTAAACTGTTGGAAAATTAATCTTAACCACCTCATTAAATGTATTGACAAAAAAAAATACCTAATGTAGATATTTTGGAAGTTGCGGATTTAGTTTGCAGCTAACAAACATGGCTGAAATGAAGTGCTTAAATAAAGTTCTGGGTAGCAGTAAAAATTCCTTAAAACATATCCGATAACTGTCGAACATGGAAAAATATATTTTTACAATCGGCCATGATGAGATGTTAAGAGGAAAAAATCCTGGAGCGATTTTTGGTTCGTGTTTAAAATAGTTTGCTACAAGGTTTTACCTTGAGGACAAAAGCATGGAGCTATGTGTGGTGCATAAAATAGTTTGTTATAGGGTTTTACACTGAGTTACTGTGCAACTCTTTGTTGAAGTGTAAATTTAAGTAAAACTTGTGTTTTACTTCGTTAAGGATCCCCAACCTCCACGTGAAAGCATGTTTTGAAGTTATAATCTAAAGTATACTCTATTTTGGTATGTTTATGGAACTTCATGAGGAGAAAATCATGGAGCTATTTGTGGTGTGTAAAATAGTTTGTTACAGGGTTTTACAGTGAGTTACTTTGCTGCTCTTGTTGAAGTGTAAATTTAAGTAAAACTTGTGTTTTACTTGGTTGAGGATCCCCAACCTCCATGTGAATGAATTTGTTATGTTTTGAAGTTATAATCTAAAGTATACTCTATTTTGATATGTTTATAGAAGTTCACGTGTGATTTTCACAACACTTTGTTTTACTCTGTTATGCTCAGAGTAAATTTATTTAAGTTTTACCTCCATTTCACTTGCACAAGTCAAGAATAATTTAATCTATGCCATTGTCTTTTGAGGAAGAATACTTCATTCTTAATTTTTTCACATGATATTAGAGAATTATTTTTGGAGTGTAATTACCAGCACGGAGAAAGTTTTTTTTTTTTTTACACTGAAAATGGAATCATCAACAACAAGCTTTAGTGATCCTTAAATACCTTAGTTTAATCGAAAACATTGTGACTATTGGGGCATAATAATAAAGGTTTCTTTTTATTCTCAAGATATTTTGCATTTGGTGGAGAATGGGTTCCACGAACCAGAAAATGTAGCAACATATAATGCTTTGACCCAAGCAGAAAAGGATTTTTCGACGGACAACATGAAGAAAGACTCAAAAGGAATCTTCTACATTTTTCAAGCAGTTCATGAAAGTATTTCCCAATTATTGCAACAATAAAGAAGTACAACAAATCATGGGATACAACAAATCATGGGATACCCTTGAGATAGCCTACAAGGCATGGAAAAGGTGAAGAAAACAAAACTACCAATTCCAAGAAGAGATTTTGAGACAATTTTTATGAAAGAGTCTGAGAATTTTGACTCGTTTTTTACATATGTAATTGGACTAGTTACCAAAATTAGGAATCATGGTGAGACACTTGAGGAAAGGAGAATAGTTGAGAAAAAGTTGAGAAGTTCGGCAACAATATTTGATGCCATTTTTTTGGTCATAGAAGAGACAAAGGATCTCTCACAACTTCAAGTGGAAGAGCTTCTTGGATCATTGATTTCTCATGAAAAGAGACTTAACAGAGAAACAAACTCCTCATTGGAGTAGGCCTTCAAGACAAAAGTTTCATTTGGCCAAGCTAGACGTAGAGGAAGATCAAATGCTAGAGGAAGAGGAAGAAGCCTACACAGAGGTGGAAGAGGAAACCCTTCAAGTTCAAGTGAAAGGGTCAGCAATCAAAATCCAAGTTAAGGCCTAAGCTAGAATCAAGAACAATTTTATAGGTACGAGAAATCTCAAGTTCAATGTCATTACTATAATAAGTGTGGTCATTATGAAAATGAATTTGGAAAGAAGAAAAATGATGTAGGTAACAAACCAAGTGAAAATTTCACAGATAAAAATAAGAACCATGATAGCAGGTGTTTTTAGCTTGTAATGTAGCACATGAAAAACAAGGGGATGTATGGTTTTTGGATTCATGGTGTAGCAACAACATGACTAGGAACATAGAAATGTTTTCAAATATAGATGAAAGTGTGAAATATGAAGTGACATTAGGGACTGATAGAAAAGTATCTGTCATGGGTAAAGGAAGAGTCAATATTCTAAAAAATAAGGGGACTAAGAAGTAAATTTAAAATGTTTCTTTTTTCCCAAGTTTGAATCATAACCTCATAATCATTCGTAAACTCATGAAAATAGGCTACAATTTCTTTTTCAAAAATGATGAGTGCAGAATTTTGGATAAGTATCCGAATAAACAACTAATTACAAAAGTTCAGATGAGAAGAAATAGATTTTTTTCTCTCAAGTTCAAACCAGATTCGAAGGAAGAAGGTGCTCAAGAAAAAATATCAATGAATTCACAAGAGAATGAAATAAATGTAGTAGTTTTCACATAAGTAAACTTTCAATTAGAACTTAAAGCTGAAAACTGGTTATGGAATTTGAGATTTTGTGATCTCAATTTTGGAGGTTTAAATTTTTTGCATAGGAAATTCATGGTGAAGGGATTTCCACTCATATAAAATTTGGACAACCCATGTGAAGGATTTATCTTTGGAAAACAACATAGAAAGACATTTCCAACAGGAAAGTCGATAAGGGAAAAGGAACCTTTGGAGATTTTCCATTGAGACTTATGTGGACCAATTCAGACATTATCAATTGTTGGGAGATATTATTTCTTGACTTTCATAGATGAATATAAAAGGAAGACATGGTTCTACTTCCTAAAACAAGAAGGTGAAGTGTTTGAGCACTTTCGCCAATACATAGCTCTTGTTGAGAATTAAAGAGGACGCTGCATAAATTCTTTGAGGACTCACAGAGGTGGCGAGTACATCTTAAACGAATTCTGACATTTTTGTAGTGAGCATGGAATTCCCAAGAAATTTACAACAATGTATACACATCAGCAAAATGGTGTCGCAGAAAGGAAGAATAGGACCATTATGGAAATGTCAAGGAGTATGTTGAAGCCAAACCATTTTCCAAATGACTATTGGGTTGCATTTTTCTCTTGTGAAACATATATCATTAATATATGTGCAACCAAAAGTGTTATAAATATGGTTCACGAAGAGGCATGGAGTGGAAAAAAGCATAGTGCCACCCACATGATAGTATTTGGATGTGTGATTTATGGACATGTCCCAGATGAATTAAGGAAGGAGTTGTACAACAAGGGGGATAAATGAATATTTGTTGGATATAGTGATGAATACAAATCATGATATCTCTACAATCCATCAACCAAGAAGTTCATAATCAACAGAGATGTGCAGTTCATAGTAGAGGAAGCATAGAATTGATGTTTAGAGAAGAGAATAAATGTGAAGACATGTATACCACATAAAGACAAACATGAATTGTCCACAACAACTAATTCCTAGATGATGACTCCTTGTACTCCTATTCAAGCTCAATAAAGAAATGACCAACTAACGTTGTCAACAAATAATAGGATAGTGCCCCACTATCATCCAAGTGCTTCTCCAAGCACACCACAAACACCCAAAGTGTCATTTAATTTAGGCACAACACCAAGGGACATGTCAAATCCATCTTCTGAAAGCATAAGAAGACAAAAATCTAGAAATTTAAGTGAAATATATTAGAAAAATGAAGTTTATAGTATTGCTGGTTTGAATACATTATTTTTATTGTGTTGTCATGTATTTGACCTAATCCATTTTGACGATTCAGTCAAAGAAGAAAAATATGTTGTGGAAATGGATAAAGAAATAGAAGAAATATAAAATAATGACACATGGGAGTTAGTGGACTTTCCACAAGGAAAATATTTCATTGGATTGAAGTGGTTCTATAAGACCGAAAGCGATGTTTAAGGAACGATTGAAAGGAATAAAGAAAGGCTACTTGTCAAAGGATACAAGGAGTAGCATGGAAGAGATTATGGAGAGAAATTTGTGCCAGTCAGGAGGATGGATATAGTGAATATAGTGTTGAAACTTTTCATAGAACATAAATGGAAATTCTATTAAATGGACGTAAAATAAGTGTTCTTGAATGGAGTGCTAAAGAAGGAATTATATGTTACGAAAACGCCTAGTTATGAGATATAATTTCAAGAAGATAAGGTGTATATGTTGAGGAAAACTCTTGATGGGCTGAAGAAAGAAACTTGTGCATATATATAAGGATATATTCTTACTTGATGGAGAGTGGGTTTCAAAAATATGATGGTGAGCCTACTCTCTACATCAAAGAGAGTGATGGTAAGATTCTTATTGTTGTTTTATATGTAGATAATTTAATTTTTATAGGGAGTCATGATTTCCTCATCATTGACTTCAAATAAGTCATGAAAACTGAGTTTGAAATGACTAACTTGGGGTTTTTAACTTATTTTTTGGACATGGAATTGAATCAAACAGAAAATGGTATTTTTATTTCCCAAGAAAGTTATTTAGAAAACAATTTGGAGAGGTTTAATATCCAGAAGAGCGAGCCTGCACCAAATCCAATTTCCATGGGGTTAGAGTTAAGAAAATAATATTACAACAATGATTTCAATCCAAAATTGTACAAAATTATGGTGGGAAGATTAATGTACTTGACCACGAATAGGGATGATATAATGTATGTAGTGAGTTTGGTGTCAAGGTTTATGGAGACACCCAAGGAGACACATTGAAAAGCATCTAAAAGGATTGTAAAGTATGTCAATTGGAAAAAGGAGTATGATGTTTTCTACACTTCTGAAAATGATTTTAGGATGGCATGTTACACACACAGTGACTAAGAAATAAATCTTGATGATAAAAATAACACATCATGATATGTTTTTTATTTAGGTTCTGGATCCATTTCATGGGCTTGCAAGAAGTAACCCATAGTGTCATTGTGAACAACAAAAGATGAATATGTCGCCACAATATCAAAAGCTTCTCAAAAAGTTTGGATAACAAGAATGTTGCGGGATTTATGCCATGAACAAGAGGAAACAAGAACTATTTTATGTGGCAACAATTCTACAATTGACATTAAATATAATTCTATAAGAGAATCAGTTAACAATGGTGAGATTGTGTTGCAACATTTTAGATTAGAAGAACAATTTGCACACATCTTCACAAAGCCATTGGTACGTGGAAATTTTCTTTATCTGAGATATTTTTTGGGAATTTTCAATGCTAGTATTTGTGATTAAGGTGGAGTGTTGGAAAATTAATCTCAACAACCGTGTTAAATATATTGGCAACAACCATACCTCAAATAGATAATTTTGTAGATTGATGATTTATTTTGCATGCTAAAGGACATGGATTAAATGAAGTTCAGAGAAGGAATAAAAATTCCCCATTCCTCAATACTTCATATAATTATATTAAAATGGATATTTAATATAGGGTTGGAAAAAACTTATAGTCACACATTAATTCTACAACTAATATGTGTACTCTACAACATAGAAAAATAGTCTTAATATTTTGACTATGTCATAAATTAATATATTAGAAATGTATGTTTTGAAATAATCTATTACAAATTTATGTTTTTAAATAAAAAGTATGTAGAAGTATTTGGAAAGGTGTTATATGTAAGTCTAAAAATTTAGGAGGAGAAAATCTCAAAGTGATTTATGGTGGGCATGTAAAATAGATTTTAGCAGGGTTTTGCAGTGAGTTACTCTACATGGTGAAGTGTAAATTTCAGTGAAAATTGTTTTTTACTTGGTGAAGGAGCCCCAAATTCCATATCAATGTATTTTTTAAGAAATAAAATTAACTAATAAAACATACATAAAAAAAATAGAGACATAGAAATGGTGGAAAAGGCCTGAGAGCCTTACGACATTCCTCACATATTCTTCATTATTAAAAGAATGTAATAATATAATTAAATAGATGGGGAAGTTTTCTCAAGATAGTGCTTATATCTTGGACAACTTGCTTGAGAAAAAAATATCAACCACACACACTAATCTAGGAGCTAGGCCTAAACTAACTCCTAATCAAGAGGAACTACATAATCTAGAAAACTAGGCATAGAATCCTATTTTTCAATATCTAATTAATTTATTTTATTTCTGATTTATAATTGTTTATGAGAAAGAGATTAACATTACCCCCCTTAATTATAAATCCAAAATAGGAACGAGGAACCATATTTTAAGTTCTCACGGTGAAATTATTGCTCCTTAAAAACACTGCCTGAAAAACGGCTAAAGTTGGATGCCAAAAAAACTACAATATTAAGAGACCATGAGTGAGTTGCATGTTTGATTCATCTCTGAATTTCACTTGAAAATTCCATCACATGCCAAGCAACAAAAGGATCCATCTGTCCTTTTCTTGAAATCAAAACCCTTTGTCTACTAACAAAATTTGAGAATTCCCACTCGCGAATCTTCTTGTCCACTAACAAAATTTTGAAGATGCCCATTAGAGAATTTGCTAATGATGAAACTGCCCAATGGCTACTTGATGATTTCCCACTGTCTAATGATGATCTCCCACTGGCTGATGATGTCAAAAAACAACTCACTATTTCTTTTATTGATGTTCTCGAAAACTTCTCCCTGCAGTTGTCAAAAACTTCTCACTGTTGATTTTGCTATCGACCTCCCATTAGAAAATTTTCCAATGCCCATTGGCCACTGAAGATTCCCACTGAGTGCTTTGCTGATTTTTTCGATACTTTTAGTCTGAAAAAAACAGTAAATTTCATTAACATTTCCCCCCCTTTGTCAGCTGAAAGGAGAGACAATCCTCTACAAATTATTCCAGAACTCCCCCCTTCAAATGTAGGAATGTTGCACTAGTGTATTCCCCCATTTAACTACACGAGAGTACCATATTCGATTGAATTTGATTGTAAAAATTATACAATATTTTAACTATTATCGACGATCCCCAAGGATCAAGCCATTCATAATTTATCTTTAATCTGGTTGGTTGGTCTTTGTTGCGGCATTTCTCTAATGAATGATTCGGCTTGCCACAATTGAAACAAGGATGGAGATAAAAAAAATGGTCTTCCATATGACCTGTTCTTTGGCAATGTGAGCATTTTGGTTGGACTATAATTTCAGTTTGCATGCATGTCGGTTTGTCTGCAATTGTCGTAGAAATTGTTGATGTGATTTGTTCAAGAAGGCATGCACTGACGAACTTGATGGGCTTTGAATAATCTAGGATATGTAAGTTGTCATCATCTTTGACATATCCTAATCCTTGTCAGTTTCTGTTACTTTGAATTTCTTCCCATGGCTTGATGATAGGTTTGGAAGAAAGTTGAACTTGAACAACTTTGACACTTAAATTTGTTTGGATGAATGAATTAGAATCATCTTTATCTATAGGGTTCAAAGACTCAAAAGCATCACTCTTCTCTTGTAACTCATTTCTTTGTAGTTGCGACTCCAATTGAAGCTACTCAATCGCTTCATTTATCTGTTGTAGATTCCGTGAAGTATCAGTAAGAGTTTCTTTGCTGATTTGCACCATGTCATAGGACTTGATAGGATCAAATTGTGAACAAATTGTAACATCTGGATGTGTTGCACCATGTGAACTCGCTCGCTTGAGTTCAGGCTCACTTGTTGTGAACTTTTTCACTTCATTGGAACTTGGTGGATTGAATTTTATCGCTTGATTTGAGTTACACACTCGCTTGCTTTGAAATTTGCTTGATCTCTTGCTTGGTGAAACTTGTTTTTCTTGTTTCAAGCTAACTGGAACTAATGCTCGCTTGTTGTAGATTTAAAATTTCTTGATTTTGTTTGAGTATTTCATTTACTTGCGTTAGAGTTGAAATTTCTTGGTTCCTTTGATTGTTGCTTCAATGAACTTCGCGTTGGCTCACTTGATGTTGTGAACTTTTATACTGACTTGATTGGGCTTATTGGAAAAAGAAGGGTGTTGAACATTGTTGAAAATGCACCCAAGAGACAAATGACAAGTTCAATCTTGATGACTCAGTTTTATACCTACTTGACTTAATGTAATCACCTTACCAATTCAAATTAGGGTGCCCATTTCAACCAAGAATGCATCCGTACACCTTAACTTAGTTACAAAAATGTTTATCAGCAAGTGATACAAAAAGTGTTGTTGTTTTTGATGATGTCTTGGATTGGAATGCTTGATTTTGTAGTGTCTTCAACTTTATTTATTTGATTTCCAGTAATAATTTTACCCCATTGACCGAACAAAGGCATCAGTAGCAGGGACAGAAGAAACACCAAGAGTAGTGGTAGAAAAATATGTTCCAGATCGAGATGCGGAGCCATTGACGACCCCTTGTTTCCATAGATGACTGTATCCTATGAGATATAGTAGCCAAATATGTCTATTAAAATATTTGATGTGAATATCTCTTTATCGAGTTGATGATGTGTCACATAAATGCATTATGCTTGCTTCTGCTTGTGTACTCCAGCTTGATTACATGAGATTGATTAATTAAGTGTGATGACATACATACTTAGGCTTGCTTATGTTCATGTAGTTGTGTAATTTTGAGTA
This sequence comes from Pinus albicaulis, assembly GCA_034641835.2. Lineage (NCBI taxonomy): Eukaryota > Viridiplantae > Streptophyta > Pinopsida > Pinales > Pinaceae > Pinus > Pinus albicaulis. The sequence continues at coordinate 130,280 of JAXQQM020060389.1, read as the reverse complement.
ACATATGAAAAGAAGAGTGGTTTTAGACACTGGATACAAATCATGCACACACTTTCACTAGAAATGGTGTACCTAAGATCCCCTTATTCAATTTCAGGTGGATTTAGGATACAATAAAAATACAACAAAAAAATATTTTATTAAGTTTCAAGGTACATCAGTCTTTCATCTTTACAACATCTACATGGAAGCTTTATCAAAGAATGAGAATATTACGCTCGAAAATTTTGGAAGAAAATTTCTTCAAAACCTGTGTGCACTTATTGCTCCAAATACAAAAAAGAAATGACACCTTATTTCTCCAAGTTAGAACTTATTACTCCACTTAAAAGGAAGCACACTTACCTCTCCAAACTATAAAATTTAATGCACCTTTTATCTCATTCCAAAATTCTATGATCACCTATGTCTCCCAAAATTAAATACAAAACTTTTTCACGCTTATCACTCCAAAAAATTACAAGTACTCCTTATCTTTCCAAAAATATTTTTTACAATTTTCAAAATTACATTATAAAATAACTTCAAATCATTCACGTTTACCTTATCACTCCACAAAAAAAATAATCACTCTTATCTTTGCACTAAAAAACTGCACCTTCTCACTCTTTTTATAAAACTTAAAAAAATTCTTTTAAATTGCCATTTCAAAGAATTTTAATGAGTCCCTTTCATAAAGGAAATTAAAAAAGTGAATTCTCGTCACTTGAAAAAGTCATTGAAATCACTTTTAAAAAGTGAATTAAGATTTCAAACTTTAAACTTTAAGCATATAAAATCTATTTAGTTGGAGATACTTCCTTGGATAAATTATGCACCATCATTTTTGAGAGAGACGCATCCACTCCAAAATGGAATGCACGCTGGTGCTCACTGGTGTGCCATGGTATTGCACAAAGAGTACTGCAACTCACAGGGGCTACCCTACTTTACTTTATCAACCCTGGATTAGTACAAAATTTGAGGTGAGAGTGCTATATACACAACATATGCATTATGTTCATGTCATCCTCTTCTGCTTTATGAAATCATGATATTTCTTAAACTATGATCAAAACTAAAAGGTAAATTGCTGGAAGGGAATGACAGAAAGGAAACTAAAATTATTTGTAGAAAGGAAACGACAGAAATGAAAGTAATTTAATGTACAGAAAGGAAATGACAAGAAGGAAACTAATTTAATCTGCAAAAGGAAATGACTGAAAAGAAGCTAAAATAAATTGCTGAAAATAAATGGCAGAAAGGAAAGTAATGCTAATACACACTTAACTTGTCAAAACAGATAAATGCACTCTACTTATCCTATTGTCTATCTACCAAGCTTCTATCCATGGCTTAATTCTAATTGAGAAAGTGTTGATTTGCAGGTTAGAGGGAAAAAAGGGCTAAATAGGCTAATGAAGGGCTTAACGCATGAAACAAGTCTTAGAACTGGAAAGAGCGGTTTTAAACCTCAGTAAAGTTTTATCATGGTGCAACAATGCTTTGGAGCGGAATAATTTGAAAAGTGCGATGGCGGGGATGCGATGGAGAAAAAGTTACGAAGTGCAAAGTGCGACGAGATAAAAGCTGCGACGTGTGATATGTGATATCACAAAGATGTAGGGAAAGTGATAGTGAAGTTGGGAGGATGGTGCAACATCCGATATGCGATGGGAAAGAACTGCGAAATGTGAAATGTGATAAGTTAGATGACATGGCAGTAGGATAGGTGGCAGGGCGCTTTGATCATATTGCAATTGGCTGAAAGGAGCGGTAAGTGTTAAAGGAGATAAACTAAAAAATGCGAAGTGTGAAATGCGATAGGGATAAACATTGTGATTTTCCATTTGTGATGGGTGATGTTGTGGTGGAACCAGTGGGAGATCATGATCGCAATATCCTAATCAAAAGATAGGAGCGGTAAGTCTTAAAATGAAAAAGGAAATAGATGCGAAGTGCGAGGTGTGATGCTGTAAAAGTTGCAAAGTGCGAAATTTGATATCGCAGTTCACAATATTGCAAAGTTTCAAGGGTAGTGGAAGTATTTTCCAGGAATAGTTGCAAAGTGCGAAATGTGTTGGGTTACGTGGCAGTGGGAGGTGTGCCAAATCGCGATCGCAATCGGTAGATAGGAGTGGTAAGTATTAAAAGAAAAGGGAAAAGGTTGCGCAGTTCGATTGTGATGGGTGACGTGGTGGTGGGACCAGTGGTGGAGCGCGATAACAATATTGCAATCTTCATTTGGAAGTGGTAAGTTTTAAAGAAAAAGGGAAAAGGTGTGAAGTGTGATTGCGATGCAGGAATTGCGGTAAGTCGTAAAGGAAATGGAAAAAGGTGCGACGTGCGAAATGCGATATGAGAATTGTGGTGAGTCGTAAAGGAAAAGGGAAAAGGAACAACGTGAGAAGTGTGATTGCGAAAATGGCAAAGGTCGTGATCTGCGATATGTGATATCGCAATATCACAATTGAAAAAAAGAGTGGTAAGTCTTAAAAGGAACCAAACGAAAACTGCCATCTGCGATGAGCGAAGTACTGCAGTGGGAATTTTGAGGAGGAAAGGAGGAGGTAAGACTTTGATGGTTTTTCAAGTTTTTTTGCATTAAAATGAATAAGGCGACTATAACCAATAGAAACAAAGGAATAAGACGGGTTGAAGGGTTTAGTTTTAGCAGTTAGAATAAGTGGAGAAAAAGAGGGAATGGAGGGCGTAACAACAATGCTCAGGTTGTGAGTATAGAGATGGAAAATAAAGTGGGCAAGCACCACAGAGCTGCTCTGGGGATTTATCACTAATTCCTACGAACAAATCTGCTGGTCTATGCATCAAAAAAAGGAAAATGCATGAAAATGAAATACAAAAAGGAAGGTTGAAAATGGTAATGAAACTCTACTTTAAATCTTAGAAATAGTGAACAGAAATCAGTTTTTAGGTCTGTAGGAAGGTTCGCCCTCATCAAGCCCTATTGATAGAGATGAGAAGGGGGCCTTGATCCAAAATTTTTTTGGTTTTCCTCTATTATATTACTCTCATAAGCAAATAAAAAACTACAGTAGCACATTGAATGCAAAACTAAACAACAATTAAAGTATCAGAAGCATAGCTAATTGAATGACAGAAAGCAGAGAACAAATACAGTAGAGAGGTTGAGGCACATGGATTGGGCCTTGAACCATGAGCCTAACTCTCTGAAACTTAAATCAATAAAATTAAATCAGTCTTCTCATTTCATAAAAGAATAAACCCCATACATTTTCGGGAAGTTTGATCACTTAATAAAATAATAAAAAGTTGAATACCTTACAACAAAGTTCCGACTAGAATTAAGCCCTTCCTAGCTCTATCTTTGCTATATTTATTCTACGCAGCAGCTACCAACAATGCCCTAGAAAATAGTGATTAATCCCACTTGACTCCAAGTAAACAAATATTGAGTGCACCTACTCTTTGAGTTGCTTGGTTGCCTCTAGAGAATTCAAATTGCTAGAGATCATGAGGATCGGCTGCCTCTGATAACACCTCAGAAGGGACCAAATAATAATGCTATGAGTACCCCTCAATGGGATCAGTTTTAGGCTGTCCTCATCACATCAGATCCAGAAGTTTCTCTCTACCAATGGTATAGAAAAACCAAAATGTGTTGAACTCTATGGGAGCTCAAGAATCAAAGAAAAATAGATGCAGTAATGAGAATGATAAAAGTGCGAAAATGAAAGTGATCAAAGTGAAGAATAAATGAAAAACCATACTATTTATAACAAAATATTGAGTTATCCTCGATAATGGCGCATAGTAAAATATTATTAGCCAAGATATAGATCTAATGGCTTGGAATATTTTATTACATTTTTGTTGAAGGGAAAAGGTATTTAAATTGGTTAAATACCTTTATTTAGAAATAATAAACAAATAAATGATTTATTTATCATTTCAAGAATGTGATTAAGGAATAATTAGAAAATAATGATTTGTTTAATTATTTCTAAGTGATTTAGTCAAATTTAACAAGGATGGTAACTAAACAATGATTTACTTAATTATTCCTAGAGAAAAATAAGATAAATATTGATTTGTCCAATTATTTTTCATAATTTGGTTAAATATGACCAGGAATATTACTTAAAGAGTGCCTTAGTTAATTTTTCCTAGAGGAAAATCAAATAAATAGGGACTTATTTAATTATTCCTAATGTGGTTTCTTGTTTTAACCTGAAATAACTTAAAAAAATATGGTTTACTAAATTATTTCTTATAGTGAAAGCAATTTTCCTATGGTAAAGTTGGCCTTGCATGATGTACTTCAATCCATCTAATTGTAAATGGTTAGATTACTAAATTTTGGTGTATCAATATTTGTTATTAAGAAGCCTCGTTAAATGACCAATGTTAATGATGCAAACTTACAACAGAAATAATTGGGTTAACAAGTTACGTTAATCGCTATTAATTTATGATATTTTTTATTTATTTTCTAATATTACTTAACTTAATGATCATGATTCTATCATTTGATTATTCGTTAAAAGTAAAACAAAACATTCCATTAGCCTGGAAATAGTGTCAGAATTCAATGTATTTGAACTTCCAAATTGGACCCAATTAGTGGCAGAAAAACCTATGCTACAATACATTTTCACTTGGGCATCGGAAATAGCTCCAGGAATAGTGGTGGGAACTATTTATTACATTCTTTATTCCATTTTTTCATCCATTTGTACTTATATTATTGCTCCAAATTTTGCTTCTTTTTTTTCTTCTAGCATGGCATTGAATATAACATCATTTTTGGCTTCCTAATTTATGGCAAGTTATGCTTGCATTATAAAATCATTTCCTTCTTTGATTTTTGCTAGAAATGGAATCACTTGTTTCATATAGCTAGGCTTCAGTTATGACATCTTATTTAGCTTCTAATCTGGCTTCCATTATAGTGTTTTTTGTTACTTCTAATATTGCTTCTCAGGTAATGCCAAGTTTGGCTCCTAGTATTTCTTCAATTATTACTTCTTGGTTTACTACAAGGACTGCCTCTTTATTTCTTTCTTAGGGAATTGCAAAGTTTGGCTTCCAATATTTCTTCCATTGTTACTTATTTTTTTCCTAACGTAATTACTTTTGTTTTTACTTTTTAGATAATTCCAGGTTTGTGTTATCAACCTATTTTTCTCCCTAGTGTTAGTACTTTTGAGATACTATATGATTGAACATTTTATTTGAGACTTTGACCACTCTTTTTCCTATTTTAATTTCTAGTTGCATGGAGGTAGGCCTATGAGTGCGGCGAGAATCTCCAACCACATGGAGGACCCATCTTCAGTGCAACTACAACTAACGTCACTTAGTTTTATGCATGTTGACAACACTCTTATTATAAGAAATTATGGTTCATAGGAGATCAAATTGACTCATCACCTTATATTAACTATTCAATTTGGAGAGGGTGCGTTATTGGAGAATGCTATTAACTTCTCTTCACCATAAGTGTCCATATTCATCCTCCTGGGTGTCTCTTTGATTCTATATATATTTGGCTATCCTAGAGTGTCATGCTGGAGAGAAAGAGAGAATTATATTAAGATGTTTCTATCTTGATTTAGAGATTGAGAGACCCACTTTTCTTTGAGGAGATATCTTCCATTGTGGAGAGAATCTACTAGAATTTGGAGAGGAGATCCAAATATTATGGTAAAATTTGTATCATTGAATCATGGTTAATAGAGAATTATGTTACCTTCTCTTCGGATCTGTATTTGAAGTTAATTTTCTCATTTTATTGATATATGCTTTGACCTAACAATATTATGTGGAAGATCATTTTTATTCCTTGTTTCATAGTGCATGTGTGTAGGCCTAGATCGGTATTTGAAGGGTGAGATATCTTAGTCAAGGAGCAAGAGGAGTATGCATTGAATTTAAGTTCCTCCACTAGCCTGCAAGGAGGTGAGGTGGTTGTTAAAACCCTATAGAAGTATGGAATGCATGACTGATTTCCTACATTATCATATTGTTGGGAATTGTCTCTAGTAGTGGCTTAGCCATTTATTTTTATCTCTCATAATCCAACTCAAACATAGTGTTATGGAGCAACAAATCCTTATGTGAGAAAAAAGAAACAACAAAAATTGTTCTTTTAATAGAGCCCCATGACATTCTTTTTTGTGCCCTTGCATTTTTATTGTTATATTGGCTAGCATTATATTGTGACGCATTGGAAACCTATATATAGAAAGGATGTTTTGTTATCTGTATCATCCAAGAATTGTTCATTTACGTAATGTAAAGGATGCTTCCACCTCAAATACGTTGATTTCTTAGTCGTGGATATCTCTTCTCTTCTATTTTGTGAGCTTTTTTCATAGCATTTAATATCAGAGCTTTGAATTCTAGGGTCTCGCTCCTACAAATTGGTCATCTTCGAATTTTCGCTATAAAATTTTTTCTACGAAGTTTCAAAAGCTAAAAAAAACCCACTTGACCAGCAATCCTTAGGAACTGCGTAAATATTTCAGATCTTAGCTCATTATATTTTTGGAGATATGATCTTAGGAAGTTAGGGTTTTTGCAGGCTCCAAAATTTCATCTCAAATAGGTGACCGAGGGAAAATCGTCATAAATTTTGTTTTACACATCAGATTTGAATTATGTAAATAATTTTCGAAACTACACAAAATTTAGTTTATTTTATATCAATTTCAGAGCTAAAGGTCAAAACAATGACACGTGGAATGTTGTACAAGTTGAATCTTCTTAACTAGCCCATAATAATTTCATTTTGGGAGATTGGGCATAAATTGATATTCAAGAATCCAAATTAGGCCTAACCAATGGAATTTGAAAGAAGGCTCGGAGGGATATCACAGGACTGAATTTGAGATCTTGGAGATACTAAACTACATATTTATAGCCGTTTCAAGGTAGAGCTCATAATAGCAAGGAAAAATGTGTGTATTTAAAAAAAAAAATGAATAACTTTTGTTTTAAAAATTAGTTTCAAGTGATTCCAAGGGCATATTTAAGCATATATATTAGTATTGGGATTTACAATTCCTCAAAAAAATAATTCCACACATATTAAGCCCTCAAAAATCTCTACTATGACACATGAAGAGGAAGAAGTGCAACATGTTATATCAAAATCATCAGACCAAGTGCAACAAATTCCGCTCTCACAAAAAGTAACCAAAAAATGAAATTGAAGCTAAGATGGATGTTTGAAGAAAGGTCTAGAAGTTAAGATGGATGGTTTGAAGAAAGATCTGGAAGTTAAGATGGATGGTTTGAAGAATGGAATTGAAGCTAATATGGATAGCATGGAATCTAATATCAATGGTATAGAAGAAAATTTGAAAGGAAACATGGAAGACATGAAGAATGATCTAAAAGAAGACATGAAAGGTTTGAAAAAGTTGCTAAAAGAAATGATTCCTTGTGGAGAAAAGGTAGTAGAGGAAATTGATGATGAGAAAAAAAAAATTGAATCTTGATTTCACAGACTCTAATGTTGGATTTAATATCCACCATATTCCAAAGATTGATATGAGGAAGTTTGATGACAACGATCCTATAACATGGATAGTATAGATGGAACAATACTTTGATCTCCATAATTTGAAAAACATACAAAAGATACACATTGCAACTTTATATTTAGAACCCAATACATTTTTATGGTATCAATGGCTTCTCTCTCGTAACAAAATTGTCACTTGGTCAATTTTTACGAGGGAAATGATAACACATTATGAGGATACAAAGAGAAACACCTTATTTAGCCAATTGATAAATATAAAACAAAAGGTTTCAATGGTGGAGCACATTGAGGACTTAAAAAAATTGAATATAAGGGTAAAGGATATCGCAGAGGAGCATAGGATTGATGCCTTCATAGGGATTTTAAAGGAAAACATCCAACATGAGGTTCATCTTTGGGAACCTAATTCATTGGAGAAGGCATTGAGGTTGGCAAGAAAAACTGAAAGAAAAATTATGGTTACAAGGAAGCCTACCACTCACAACTATAAATATGGAAGTGTTGCTACTCCTAGACTTCCACAACCTACAAGGTTGACACCACAAAAATTGGAAGAAAAAAGAGAAAAAGGGCTTTGCTATCGTCGTGATAGAAAATAAAATAAAGGTCATAAGTCTGCTGAGAAGAAATTATTTTACATAGATTGTGAAGAGGAGGAAGAAAAGGAACAATAAAATTCAAAAGAAGAGATATACACTAGTAACCAAACCTAGAGGAAGAAGACATGAATCCTACCATATCTTGTAACTCATTTGCAGAAATTACCACTCGTAAAACTCTTAATATAGTAGGACATATCAATAAGAAAAATGTAATAGTGTTGATTGATTCGAGTAGTACCCATAATTTTGATCATTGTAAGGTAGCGGAGGAATTGAATTGCTTCCTATACCCAACACCAAAGGGCCAATTTATGGTTGCAAATGGAGGAACTATAAATTATTTTGGAAATTTTCATAATATCAGGATAACCATGGGGGAATATATATTGAATAGTCCAATGCTCTCCATTCCAATGGGTGGTGTTGATGTTGTACTAGGAGTACAATGGTTGCAATATTTAGGGATGATAGCTTTTAATTTTCAAGATCTATTCTTGAAATTTTTTCGGAAGTAGAGGAGGTTGAATCACGGGGTATCGCAGGGAAGCCCAGAAAGATAATCAACTCTAATTTCACAAAAAATCTTCTGAATAAAGAAAAATGAGGCGTAATAGCACAATTCTGATCACATGTTTAAACATCAAAATTATTTATTTCTCCATACATCCAAAAACTATTGGACAATAATTCCAAGGTGTTTAAGACTCACAAAGGATTACCACCTATTTTTTATCGTTATCAAGTTGTGAATTTGATTTGAGGAAATATTACTCCAAACATCAAGCCTTATAAATTTCCTGATGCTCGAAAGAGTGAGATTGAATGTATGGTTGCAGAAATGATAGAGGCTAGTATAATTCAACCTAGTCAAATTTCTTTCTCAGCTCCAGTAGTATTGGTGCAAAAGAAGGATGGATCATGGTGTATGTGTTAGGATTATAGAGAGCTCAACAAGCTCACTATTAAAGATAAATTTCACATCCCCCTGATTGATGAATTATTGGATGAATTACATGGACAAATTTACTTCACCAAGTTGGATCATCTTTTTGGATATCATCAAATTAGAATGAAGATGGAAGACATTTTGAGAACAAAATTCAGAACTCATGAGGGTCATTATGACATTATCAATTTTTGGTCATGCATTTTGGCCTTACTAATGCACCTTCTACATTTCAAGGTTTGATGAATTCCATTTTCAAACCCTTCCTTAGAAAATTGATGTTAGTATTTTTTTATTATATACTAATCTACAACAATTCTTGGAAGGATCATGTTCAACATGTTGACAGGGTACTTGAACTATTGGAGGAAAAATAGTTATATGAAAAAACCTCCAAATGTTTCTTCCGAGTACAAGAGGTGGAATATTTTGGTCAGATTGTATCTCATGACATTGTTAAGGAGACCCTAACAAAATTAAATCCATTAAGAAATGGAAAATCCCCACAACCATAAAGCATATTCAAGTATTTTTGGGGTTAATAACGTATTATCACAAGTTTGTTAAGAATTATGGTAGAATATCCACACCTCTAACACCATTGCTAAGAAAGATGCATTTTTATGGACTCTAGAAGAATCTAAGGCCTTTGAAGAATTTACAAAAACTTTTATTGTGGAATTTGATGCCTCAGGAAATGGAATTGGTGCCTTTTTAATGCAAGAAGGAAGTCCCATTGCTTTTAAAAGTCATCCAATAAAAGGAAGTTATTCACTGAAACCTATTTATGATAAGGAAATGTTGAAAATACTACATGCACTAAAACAATGGCGACCTTACCTAAGTGAAGACACTTCAAGGTAAAAAAAAATCATGATAGTCTTAAATACTTTTGGAATGAAGATTATCTTCAGAAGAGAAGAAAAAATTGGTCACAAATACCTTGGGTTATGACTTTGAAATCACATACAAAAAGGGAAGAAAAATTTTGTTCTAGATGCATTCTCAAGAAAGGATGAAGATGTGGAATCATTTCTTTGTGCCATTTCTATTATCCATCCTGATTGGATAAAAAAAGAAAGGGTGAATGGAAAAATGATGAAGAGGTGTGAACACTCATTCAAAATTTGCAGCAAGATCGTAGTACAAATTAAAAATTTAGCTACAAAAGTGATTCATTGTGGTACAAATATCTCTTATATATTTGTAAGGATTCCCAACTCAAACAAAATATTATTTTGGAATTGTGCACCTCTCCCTTAGGAGGGCAGTTAGGATTTCTCAAAACTTACCATAGGGTCAAGAAGGAATTTTTCTTGAATGACCTTCAATATGATATTTAAAATTTTGTGGGAAATTTTTTGGTTTTCCAACAAAACAAAGTTGATACAATTAAGACCCAAGGTCTGTTACAACCATTATCCCTTCCAAGTCAAATTTGGGGGGGGTTGTCAATGGATTTTATCACAGGTTTACTCAAGTCCAAAGAAAAGACTACCATCATGGTAGTAGTTGATAGAATTACCAAGTATTCACACTTTTCTGCATTATCTAATCCATTTAAATACAATACAATTGCTACTGCATTTATGGAAACATTTAAAAAGATATATAGAAACCCAAATATCATGGTAAGCGATAGATATCACATTTTTATAGGATATTTTTTGACCGAATTATTTTCCCTTTTGTGTACTCAATTAGCTCATAGCTCATCATATCATGGTCAATCTAATGGGAAAAATCAGATAGTGAAAAAATGTTGGAAGGATATCTTCGTTTCTTTGTATCTTATAAACATACACAATGGGTCAAGTTGTTATCTCTGACTGAATGACGGTATAACACTTCCTTCCATATTGCTGCAAAAATGACCCCATTTAGGGCACTTTATGGATATCATCCATCATCCATCACATCATATTTGAGAGAAAATTCCATGGTTCAAGCAGTTCAAGATCACATCGAGCATCAACAGTAATTTCTCAAACTCTTAAAGGATAACCTCACTTTGGCACAAAATCGAATGAAACTATAGGGAGATGAACATCGTAGGAAAATGTTTTGATGTAGGTGACTGGGTAATTTTATGGCTACAACCATACATACAAATTTCCCTCAAGAAAGCTAAGAAGGATAATAAATTATCACCAAAGTATTATGTTCCTTACAAGGTGTTGCAAAATATTGGTACTATGGCATACAAATTGGAGGTTCCTGCATCTTCCCAAGTGGCACCAAATCCTCCATGTTTCATGCTTAAAGAAGGTTGTAGGTTACAAGTTCCATGTTTAAACAATATTTCCATAAGTTGAAAAGGAAGGAAAAATTATATTGGAACTTGAAAAATTCATACAAACAAGAACTCAAAAGCTACAGAATCGATCAATTTTAGAGTATCTCATGAAGTGGAAGAACTTACCCATTGAATATTTGACATGGGAGGATGAGAATTTTATACAGAAGAATCCAAAACTATTCAAGCATTGAGGACAACACCTTTTTGTAGTAGAGGGGCATGGTAGGTTTCTATAATACTAGTGTATCCCCTTATTTTTATTGTTAGTATAGCCCCCTTTATTTTTGTGCCAATGTAGTCCCCATATTGTTATTATTGTGCCCCATAAAAGCCCAATATTGTTATTTTTCTGCCCTTACATGGTTATTGTTATGGCGGCTAGGATTATATTGTGACCCATTAGACTCCTATATATAGAAAGGAGATTTTTTCATTTGTACCATCCAAGAATTGTTCATTTATTTAATGTAAAGGAGGTTTCCCCCTCGAAGTGGCTGGCTCTCTAAGTCGTTGATATCACTTTTCTTCTATTTTGGGAGATGTTTTCGGAACACAATCCAAAAATCCCTAAGAGCTCCTTCATAAAATTTATGTCTTGGATATGATTTACTTCTGAATTTCTATCATGAATTTAATTTTTCATCGATCTAATCCTTTCTTTCTTATTTAATTGGATTCGGGTTTTCATCTTTGAAATGGTTTTTTTTTCATAATTTGATTTTAACTATGCCTCTTCTCTCTAGTTTGATTTTTGTTTTTTGGATCTGTTGTGGCTACCATTGTCATTTGCTGAATAATTATTATTTGAATTGACTTTTGTTGACTTTTTTTTGGGTGGTCTTTTCCTTATCTACTTTAATTTTTTGTTGAGGTTTTTGAGTTTTTTGGTTGGGGTTATTGACCTCATAACTTGATCTCATCTTTTATGTCTATGTGGTTGATTAGGTGATGTATTAGATCTTCTTTTGGTTTCATATTTACAACCATTTTCTGTTTTGTCACTTTTTTTAAAGTGATTTTATTCTTTGTTTCTTTCTTTTGATTGCAAGTGGTGGTGTTTTTTTTCGTTTGTGCATGCTGTCACCTAAGACATTTTTTTGGTTGTGTTTGTTCTATTTTTTATTTTGAATTCTTGTTATCACACCCACTTAATATTTTATAGGCCTTCCTACCTCTAGGGTTTCTTTTTTACCATTGTATAGCATTGACTCTTCTTGATACATTGTTCTACAACCCTAGCTTGTTGACATTTCCCTCCTACTTTTCACTTTCTAGATTTCTTGTTGATTGTTTCGAAGTATCTCTCTGGCTTTGATTCCTAGTTCTTAAGATTTTTGAGTTCTTTGCACTCTATATTGGTATTGAATTTTTCATTTTTTTATGGGTCTAAATCCATATAAGTTTTGGGATTGCATTTATTGATTAGTGGGAGGTGCATTTGGTACACATTTGTGTGTTGGTTAAAAGGAAATCACCCTCTTATAGTTAGTGTTCATCGAATTGAAATATAATGTTGCATATAGTTGGATTAGGATGTTGCTAACAAAGAGTCTATCCACACCGTTTGAGTTTAACGCCACTACCCAACTACGTAAATACAAATAAATAAAATTTACATGTTAATAAAATCAACTAGACTTGTATTTTATTTTTGGTGGTAGTGAAAAACCAATATCTCAGGCTAGGATTTTGGAGATAGGTGTGTGAGTAAACTAATCGAAGAGCATAAAACAAGCTTAGCAGACTGAGCTAGAGAGTGAAAAAACTTTCATCATCCCACAGTCAAAATCGATGAATTCTAGAGACCCAAGTAAGTGGGGGTAACCTTAGGTCATGGTCCGAGTGGTTCTCATGAAGGCTACCCAACATGTGGTAGGGAATCATGTGTCATTTGTTGACTTCCTTGAAATCCAAGAATCGACTACCCTCATGGGATGAACGTATCCTTAGTGTCTATTCCTATAAAATCACCCTATAGGCGGTGGTTATGGAAAACAACCATCCCTCTACCATACCTTCCCCTAGACAACTCTACTTGTGAAGTTGACATCCTGCAAGTCAGAATTATTTTGGAATGGCTTGCATGTGTGACTACCTTCTAAGTCTTTTCTAGTGTGTTTTGTTTGGTATGAGTCATTATTTTTTCCTTAGGGGTGTCTATACTAACTTATTTTTATTTATATACATTTTGTCACCATGGCTTAACTGGTTGATCGTCAGTTGTGTATAATTCATGGTGTGCCTCCTCAGCGAGGTGTACTTTTTACACTTCCTCATAGAGTACTTTTTGGTGTCCAATGCAAATATCAACCTATATTTATGGAATATATTTCTTGTCCTCTTGGTAGTTATTTTGTATCCATAGAGACATTGGAGAATGATTCGATCTCGCCCATCAATCCACCTTTGAATTATCCATTAGGGCACAAATTACTACAACTAAATCCAGAAGTTTCTGCACCCACTTATACTTATGTTCCCATTTTACCAATGGAGGAGGTTACCTCCTCTTTACTCTCTTCATGTATAATATCTACTGCAATGTCATAATTTCCACTGCTGAATGTGGCAGGAGATACATCTCCCTCGACACCTATCACATCTTCTTGGGGCATTCCACCAGTATATTCTATGGATCCTGCAATTTTTCCTATTGTTTCTATCAATATTCCTTCATATATTTCGACTGTGTGAATTAAACCTACCTATCCTATAGGATCATGGATTTTCACTCCTAGTTTTACCCAAACTATTGTTCTCGTTCCGCAGATGGGTATAGTTACCTTGGGAAATGTGTGAGGAGGATCATTTGTTGCTCCTAGACAGTCTCAGGGAAATATTTCTTCTAATATTTCTCAGCCTTCGTATCGTTCGTTGTTTGGAGGGACGCCACACTCTAGTATTGTTCCTAGAGCGTATAGTTTACATGGGGGAAACCCTATTTCCATCACTGTCACACTTATGTGTCACCATCCTTTTGCCGATGCACCTGCACAAAGTGCTCCATATTTTCCTATCAGGTACAACCTTGTTAGAATCCATGCTTTTGGGGATCCTTTTCTCTCTGTGGGCACTTATCTTAGGGGGAAATATCCTTACACTAGAGATGCTTGCCCACATCCTTTATATCTTGGGACAAATTTTTACCATGGCCAACGACCTATTCCTAAGAATCAATATATGGGGAGACCTCATGGTTGGTTAGGAGGCTCTCCTTCGTATGACCCATTTATTCAACCTTAACCCTTTCTTATTCTCTCTTAATATACCATATTTCGCTAAGATGAAAATTTACTCCATTAAACATGATCCTTGATGGCCAACCATGCATATCAAGTTACCATCTAATATCCCCAAATTTAAAGAGAAAATTAGAGAAAATCTATCAACACAAATTACAACCTACCATTTGTGGTTTTCATCAAATTATTTTGGTGGATGAGTTGGTTAAACGGTATCTGTTATGATGCACCCTTACTAGACATGCTGATAAATGGTATATTGAATTGTAAAAATCATCTTATAGTATTTTTTTCCATGGATACTTCACTCAATGAACCTCTCACCTATCACGATCATTCATGGCACATCAAAAAATACCCTTAATTTGACTAGATATTGGAAAATACCCCTAAAAATCACATTATTTAACCCCCTACCAATACGAACCCAATACACCTTCCAAATTTAAAATACCCCTACCTCCACTAGATAGTGTAGGTATCCATTTTTCATTAATATTTTTATACCCCTTTAAAAATTTTCATTAACTTTGAGCTCTATTTTTTATACCTGCGAATATAAAAGCCATTTATCCCCTATATATCCCTCAATATATTATGCAGTTTTTTCCTCAATATATATCCCCCAATATGAACCAACGTGGTATAATATTGCTCCCCCAATGAAGTGTTGAGATTTTGGGGTGGCATCGAGTGTGATATAGCTCCGAAAATTTCTGGAGGGGTTAAAACACACGAGATCTCAAAGAGCCATAAATAATTTGGAGAAATTTCATTCGGTCTAACAGTTATTCAAATAATTAAAAAAGAATTATGGGGACCCTAAGTCTAACTTAGGGAAATTAAAAAATTAAAGTGAATTAAATTACATATGTGATGAAATGTTCTAAGTGAAGTTGATAATGATTTATTTTAATCTCAACCATTGATAAGAGACTGGATCACGGTCATTGGTTTTCAAATGAGAAAAGTATAAAGGAAGGGCTTGGGGTTAATTGGAGGAAACAAACACATTGCAAAGCACGTAATCTAAGTCGAATTCATGGGGCAGGGTTTGCTGAGGAGTTCGAAGTGATTTTTCAATGCAGTGAGTGGCAGATATTTGGCAAGGGATGATCTAATCTGAGATCGAGAATACAAAACAGAGAGGAAACATCATACCAGGGTACCACAGAGGCCAGAAGGAGGGATGAAACCAATCCAAGATGATGAAGAGGCCACGCAGAGGTTGGCGTAGAGCTTTTTGGGTGATGCAGAGGCATCGTAGAGCCTTCCAGAGTGATGCCTGGGCAACCTACACTATGCAGAGGCTTTGCTCAGCTAGGGTCTAACGTATAGGCTAGAGAAGCCTACGGTGAGGGTTCTAGTGGGCTAGAATGGGCTCGTTATATATAAATCCCGATTGGAGGTGTGATACAGACATATTTTTGTCTCTCAGTGAAAGGTACAACTTCTATCTAATTTATTTGTAGGGAAGAAAATTTATGGTGTCGAGATTGTGTATTCAGATTCTACATAATAATAAAACCCTCTAGAGATGTTTCACTAATTTTATTGAATTGGGTTTTTCTAGGGACATTTTTCCCAAAAATATGTGTAATACTGCCATATGCATGTGATGTTTAGTAATGGTATGTACATGTGTAGGCCGCAGTTTGTATTTTTCTTTAATTTTTTTTTTAATACTTCAGATAAATAACTTGTTAAATTAATTAAATCAGTATGTGAAGTACATCAAGACACTGTAGTAGGGTGCTTGTTTTGAAAATTTCAAATGGTATCAAAGCATTGTAGATCAAGTTGATCCACTAGCAAAGTGGCTGAAAATATTTGATGTAGGAAGGGCAGATGAAGTAGCAGATATCCAGAATAACGTAGCACAACACTAGGATGGACGCAGACCCTACAAGGGTGACGTAGAGTCAGTCTACTCATGCATAGGTTGACGAAGCTCCAGAGATGTGACATAGAGCCAGTATTCTCATGGAAGGGCTGACGCAACACCAAAAGAGGGATGCCGACCTAGTCTTCTCATGTAGAGGTTGAAACGGCACCAGGAGGGTGACCCAGACCAAGTTGGGAACTTGTGCAGTTTTACAAGATAGAAACTGTAGTTTATGATATTCATAAGTTGTTGATGTGGCACAGGTTCTATCAGTGTAGAAGAATGCTTGGAAAAGGTGAAAAAACCAGGAGGAGAAAAGTCGCTCATTAGATTCTCTGGCCAAGGAATATGATTTTGATCAAGAAGACGGATCATAGACGACTGATTCATTAGTATGGTGAAGGATATCCTAGAGGGAAATCATTGGTCTGAGGGATCACATTCTCTAGAGGGTTCTTTTTCCAAGAATCACTGATTCAATTCTTTGTTGAGTGTAGCAACAGTGGAAGGGAGAAGAGTTTATGGTTCAACAATATGAGAAGAGATGGTTGCTAATCGACCGAGAGATCGGGATGGGTTAGATGGTGTGTCCAACTTTTCTATTATGGAGAGATAGAATCTTGACACTCCTAGATGATTACGATGTCAATAACCATGCAGAAAATGTCTTCGTTGTTCCAACCGATGGATATCCTCTAAGGAAATTCAACTAAAATATCTTGCAGGCTAAGCTCTTGATCATGGATGGAGTAAAGGATCACGTGGTCCCTCATATTTTCGGGAAGAAAAAAACAAACGAAATTTGGACAACATTGACCATGATGTATTGTGGAAGCTTTGTCTAGAGGAAGATGCTTCTGGAGAATCAGATGTAGTTGTTCCATATGTAGAAGGGAGAGGAAATATATCCCATCCTCTTTAGACTTCAGACTATCCAGGACCAACTGATTACTATGGGGTCAAATCTAGATGAAATTCTCATGGTGAGGACTCCCCTGAATGCAGTCATTGATGAATGGGAAAAAAATTTCCAAAGCATCTTGGGAAAAGAAGCACTACCATCCTGGGTGGACATGTGGGAAATCCTCCTTCAGGAGGAAATTGGGAGAATAACCAAGAATAAAAGCAGTGGTGGTGGAATAAAAGATAAGAAAAAGGAGGAGGAGGATCCAACTCTTACATTTCAGGGACAAAGGCAACAAGGGAAGAAGAGGAAGGACCTATCAAAGGTATGGTGCTTTACATGTGTCAAACTTGGACACTTCTCTAGCTCTTTTCCTAAGAGGAAGGACAAGGAATATTCTAATTCTATAGTAGCAACATCGAAAGGGGATGATGGAAGTGATGATCACATAGCCATTAGTGCTCATGAACCAAGGAAGTGGGTAGATATTGATCGGTAGAGCAACTACAGATGATAGACGGATCCTTGAGGTGCCCAAACTCTTGGATCACATACGAGCTATAGGAAGCTTAAGATAGTAGCAGGATACGTGGAGCTGTGGGTGAAGAATATCATGAAGAAGACTAGGCAGTGCTGGGAAGCTGAAGTCAAGAGCAGCGCATAGGAGAGGCAGCAACAACATGGAAGTAGCAACACATAGGCTGATGGGTTTTCAACAGTGCAGAGGAAGTGCTTACACAATGCAGTGCAGTAGACAACGTAGCGCTTTAAAGAGATAGCGCACAGAAGCAACAGAGGGTGCTTCAGTGATGAGTTGTAGCCTAACTGAATTTTCTATCAGTGATTGGGTGATGATCCTTCAGTTGCTTACTTGTCAGCAACTAAGTTGTAGTGGAGCAGTTAGCAGCGGCAGTGCTATAGGAAGCATGATGTAGAAATTTGAGAGGGAGATGTTGTACACATGTGGAAGATTGAGTGGAAGTGACATGGGAAGAAGTACAGTGGAAACACTGTAGTGGGTGGAGGGCAGTAGACCAAGCATCAACAGCGTAGAGACCGATGTTGATATCAAGGCAATGCTTCAATGTGGGAGTATTGCTAGAGCACACTCATTGCTAAGAAGGAGTGTTTATATTTTTGGGTAGCATCGGGTGTGCTCTAGCTCTGAAACTTTGTCAAGGGGCTTGAGCACATGAGATCTCCAAGGAACATAAAGTGTTTAGAGAAATTTCATCCGATGTAATATTTATTCAAATAATTTAATTCTTTAAAGGGGACCCTAACTCTAACTTAGGGAAATTAAAATATTATAGTGAATTAAATTACACATGTCATGAAATGTTCTATGTGACGTGCATGAAGATTTATTTTAATCTCAACCATTAATAAGAGATTACGTCATGACTATTTATTTTCCAATGAGAAAAATATAAAGGAAAAAAAATAACAAAAAATTGTTTCCTCTATGCTCCACCTTACAAATGACTCGACTTCCTTTCAATCATGCTCCTAATATACCCATCCTTATGTTCTAAGAGAAAATTAATGTGACCATGCGATCCAAATATTATGATCCTCCTAATTATATTTCTTCTTCTAAGGACTCCACCACCGCAACTTCTTACATTGGACCTCTTATCCTATATATGAATATGGATCCATTTGATCACCCACCTAAGGTTGTCATTTTCAAGTCTACACAAAGCCATTCTTTGTGGGCTAGCCAAAATTATAGTATTTTCAAGGAATTAACCCAAGATCCTTGTGCCATGTCTTCTTTGGAGGCTTTGTAGATCTTCCCTTAGCAACGCAAATGATTATTATCTTCTATCAGTGGGATATATCCCTATGACTGAAGTGTAATAATATTTAATGTTGAAAATGTTATCATTTGACTTTCCTACTAGATCACGTTTCATATTATTGTGCACGTATTTAATAGGGATGTTTGTCGCACATTTTTTAATGACATGTCTTTTTCTTGTGTCATTTGAAAATCACGTTGGAAAGATCTTGGATCTCAAGGACTTGCCATATCCACTACTACTCTAAAATAATTTGATGGGAACCATTTTGTTCCTAAGGAGATTCTTCCCAAGTTTTCCATTGAGCTAGGAGGGAAAATGACCTACATAGATGTTGAAGTAATCAATGCTCCTTTGGATGATAACCTGCTCGTTGACTGCAGTTTGTGTTATCCAATTAATTTCATTGGATCTTCAATATTTTTCCTTATTTTCTTTCCCCATGCAAGAAATTTCATCACGATTGATTGAAACTATTATTGTGTGTCATCGACTCAACTTACAACTATGGGGAATACAATCCCACATGTTGTAGATAACCACAAGCATTATGAGAGTGTTGATGTGAGAATTTTCAAAAGCCCATCCCTTATTAGCATCTTTCCTCAATTACCACCACCTAACATTACTTCATCCTATTATCAAGTTCATATGCATAGGATCTCTTCCGACAGCTGTGGAACCCATAAGCCTCTTAATCATTGGGTGGCACCTCCTAATCTACTAGAATTTGATCAAGCTAGTGAGAATCCTATTCCACATTTACAGGAATATATTTCCTCTCTCGAAGTCCCATCTATACCTCCTTACATTGGTTAGAAACTCCATCAAATTATGTTTTATAGGTAATTTTTTCACATCCACTCAACTGGCCTCCTAATGGGATCAATCAAAATCCTATTCCCCCTTGTCAACATCATTGCACAAAGCCCTAAGTATGCTTCCTTCATTTACCCAAATTATTTCCGAAAACTACATCATCAATGCCATTTTTTCGACCAATGATCCCTGACCTCCTTCTCGACAAAATCCACCTATAGGTTTCTCCATTATGGCCTGCGTTGATCACCTACATGTTGCTCCATGTTTCACTTCTATTGGTTCTATAAATTCAGGAAAAATAGATATTTTATGGGAGCTTCATCTTCTGGAATCTTTGAGAATTTTTTACAACCATTTACCTCAGATAAAACATTCACATCGTATCCTGTGCTTATTTGGAGTGGATCTAAAACCTTAGATTGGTAATTCGATAAGAACTCCCAACTTACGCCACTACTCTATATATTTAAAGCCTTCCATATGTAGGAGATTATATTTTGGAGAGTAATTATACCCATATGTTGCTATGTTGAAGCATATTATTCCATGCATTTAGGGTGATTGGAGGTGCACACTATGACAAGGAAATGGAAATAAAACTTGGAGGAGCTCTTATACAATATCAATACATATTTATGGTTTTAATCTCCTTCAATTTATATTAATGTAAATATTTCTTTATTTTCCTATATGTGATGTTGTTATTTTATATATTTTAATACCACATAGATCCATTGCATAGAGTACTTAGATGATACTGCATATATCTCGTAGTTTCTTCGCTTGTGTTATCTAACTGTGTAGGTTCTAATTTTGGCAATCAAATATGGATTTGAAGTATTCAAGCTTAAGAAGGAGCAAAGTATCCAACAAAATCTAGGTAGGATTCATTAAATAAACCATTTACTTTAAGGAAATCATTGGGTTCCTTATCTCTCTGTTTTTATAGGTTGGCCACCAAACCTATGGGAAATACTTTGTCTACAATTGTAAATCCCACATAGAAATATGGACTATGACTAGGCTCCTTTTCCCACACAGGCCATCGCTATGAATCTTTCATGTGATTCCGTTGATGATGAGTCTTCTTCTCTACAAGTCATCTTTGAGTTCATGGATTCACCTATTGAAAATCGTAGGGATATTATGCCACTTCATGCCTCTATTCTTCTTGATTTGGAGAATGTAGAGATTGGAAGAAAAAATCTTGAATCAACCCAGGGGTCATCTCCTCATCCCTCCTTGGAATATCCACCCTTATACCGAGTGAATTCTTAGGTTTCTAATAGAAAACTTGCAAACAAAGTTCCCACTCCATTACCACTTGTTGAAGAGTACCTTGTACCCCCCTTATGTGTTGATCCTCCATTATTTCCTTAGGTTACTTTTGAGAATTGAACTATGTTTGGATATCCCTAGCATGGTCAACCTTTTCGAATTGGGAAGTTTGAATTGGAATGGCCCCATTATTGTGTTTCATTTGGTACCTTAAATCTTCCATGAGTACATGTATGGAAATCCTTGGCATGTGACCAGTAGTGGGCACACCTTAATGTGACCCATTAGATAGAGTTTCACTTATATATATTATACATAGCAATGTGATGATTTATCTCTTTTTTTGTTTGTTGTGTGATGTGAGTATTTCTCATGTCTTATTCATGTAAAAAATCCAAAAAAATTATAAAATAAAATAAAAAAATTATATGGTATTTTTTAACCTCATCCACGTATATTTATTTCATTATATGATCTGACCATGGGTCCAGTATTTTTGTATTGTTTTACAAGACAGGGTGACTTTTTTATTGTGACATCCATTGTACCTTAGGTACGTTTCTCCTAAACATGTCATATAATGGTAGGTAATTTTTACCATCTTCATTGCATTTTTAATTGTTAGTTCCTTATTCATGCCTTATATTTCCTTTTATCTTAGCTTTCCAGTAGAGCTTATATTATCATGGATATCCTAGCTAGCAACTCTTTTTCCGTATTGGTATCCATGCAATCATTTTTACTCCTTTTTGACATCCCTACTTCTGAATTTCCATGACCTATAATATAAACCTCATATCCTATTCTTTCTCATATTGTTTTCCTCATTTTGGGAGGATTCCATACTCATCCCTTGTGATTTTCACTTTTTATCAGAGCCTACTTCTTTACAAGGAGCCTTGATTTTCTCATTCCATTGTCATCATTTGATTGGAATATCATCCATGTTCATTTGTATTTTTACCCTTTCTTGGAGGAACCTCTACAATTATTGGTATTATTAGCTAGCCTCTTGAGTCATATATGTTTTGAGGAGTTCCTCCATGACCGGAACTAGGTCCTACCATTTATACCACTCGTTCCTCTAGGAGGAGTCTCCTTTAAACTCTCTTTAGACTCCTTAATTTAGAAAATATTTTCGAGTGAACTTGAATCCTTCACTCTTTATAAAGTACATGAACGTACATCTATTTAGTATAAGTTTAACCATTTTCCAGACTGAGTGGACTAGCTACAAAAATGGAATACTCTAGTCTATTGTGGCTAGAATGTTTTCCCTGGTATTGTTTATCTCTTTTTTGGGCTTGGGGGACTAACTATAAAAAAATGAAGCCTATTTAGCATAATTTTCTTCTCTTTAATTCTCATCAAACTATCAATGAAAATAAAAATAGAACTGGGAAGGGAGAATTTTTTTTTTTAGACATTAAAATGGTAGTGCCAGTTGCATCGCCCTTGAATATGGCACTTTTCTACCTTATTATCCCATATTTGGGTTTTAGCTTGCCTAGGAGTCGTACCATACATATGTCTATCTACTCCTTTTGTCAGATACTCTTCTAGTCATATGGAGCATGCTTCAATGCCTCTTGTGTTTGTGCACAATATCATGAGGTCCTCATTAGTCATGTTCCCAAGTAACTTTTGTGTCAGTTCACTATGTTTTCAAGGGAAGTCTCAGTCTATGTCGGCCATATGCAGTTACTTGTTGACCCTTTTTTATTATACCACTCCCGTGTCAATTAAACTTCACCGCTTCATGACTTCATCCACCCATTACATCTTCTTGCTCTATTCTGTGTCAATTGATGGGAGATATATTAATGCCATGTTTTGAAGAATCTTCCCTGTCAACTTCAACTCATTATTTAGGATATTGATGTAGGAACCAATAATACCTTAGAGTTGGAAGACCTCATTGGAAGGATTAATTACGATCGACAGTGGGTTGACATCATTGGCTGCTAATCTATCGGTTCACTAGTGTCTCATGTCAACTTACCTATTCACACTTAGTATACTATAATATGTACCTTGTCATCCATTTTCCTGATTTGTGTGTCCCCTTGCTTCTGTTACTAGTTTACAAGTTTATGTAATACAAGTTGATGTAATACAATTTGAGGCTTATAGATTGCATCATAATAAAAAATTTGGTTTTTTTTCTATTTGGGTTTCCACGTTATATCCTATGTCCTTATTTATAAGTATGATGTGCTATTGATTGTTATTATCGATTCTAAGTATTCTTTATTTTGTGAAAGAAAGCTTTAAATTGTCATAATACTGATTTACCCCCCTTCTCAATATCTTCCTAGTTTTTAACAACAATGTGACAAATAATAAACGTCATCATAATGTGATGAACAACAAAAAAAACATTATAATGCTATAAAGAGAGAAACATATCATAATGTGATGAACAATAAAAAGCATTGTAATGTAATGAACATTAATTGTTGTCACAATGTGACAAACACCAAACATCATCATGATGTCTCAAAGAATAAATGTCAACATAATGTGATGATCAATAAATTTCATCACAATATGATGAACTATAAATGACATTATGACTTTCAAAACAATAAATGATGCTGCAACTCAATGAAAAAAACTGTCATCATAATGTGAAAAACAATAAATAGCATCAAAATGTTATGAATAATGAAATTTACCACAATATGGAAAACAAAAAAGTATATCACAATGTGATGAACATTAAACATCATTCCAATTGGACCAAAAGAATGATATTTCAATGTGACAAACAAAACCGTTGACAACCATGGTCAATCATGTATAACTACATCAACCATGTTCTTCCTTTGTCTAACATAGGTCAAACACGACCAACCATGGTCATTTATTGTCGAACATGAGAGAAGGTGAAGGAGTTCAACTGATCAAGAGAAATGTTAAGGATTTTCAAACTAGATACTGCAGGAAAATATTAAAATGTATAATAGTTCAAAGTAGAGTGTAATTAAAAAACAAATTACAAAGAAAGTTCCAATTATAACATTCAAATTTAGAAAACATGCAAGTTTATGGAATACTTAAGAAAATAAATATGAACAATTGAAATATAATTCATTGAAGTAGCTCAACACATGAATTTTGTAAAGAAATTCTTTTATTACATGTCATGTTTTAAGCAACTTGGAAATGGTAAAAGCAATAAACCTCATTTATAGATCAATTCAACTATAGAAATATTCGTAATCCGATGAAGTCTTTATACAAATTTACAAAATATCCTATCAAATCGATTTAGGATTTATTTAAGGAAAATAAAAATATCTTCATGCAAGAAGCTAGAGACACCTATTTAACAGAGACACCTATTTAATTGATCGTAATTTGTAATAATTTGTCCTTGTTTTATTTGATTTGTTTTGTTTCTTTGATATTTCTTGTCTTTCATGTTGGTTGTCTTCTAACTTTTATTTTAAATCTATCTTTTATCTGACTTCCCTTTAACCTGTGCGTTCCTTCATCTAGCTCCTATTTTATCTGTTTTATCTTTATCCTGTTTTCTTCCACCTGTATGTTATTTTACCTGTCTTTGTTTTATGTTTATAGTAAATCACACTAACTCTTTTATGTTTTTATGTTTTTAGTAAAATGGATTTCACTAAAAAGACATATGTGACTTCATGCAAAATACAATATGTGTCGTGGAGAGTAATTTTTATGAATTTTGATGTTTTTGGTGTATATGTTTTTATCTCTGATAACCATTGTTGTCTCTGTGTAAATTTTCTCTTCCTGCTTTGTTTCTGGTTTTAACTTTGTTTTCCTTCTGTACATAAGCTTGAATTTGTTGTCGGATGTATCTTCTGCTGAGTCAAAACCTTCAAATTCTGATCCTGTGAGTCTAGAGTAAACAGGTTTTGAACTAGTATCCAACTATTCATCCAATCTCCTAGTCTTGCTAATTACCTACAAAATAAAACAATTGTTAATGAAAACACAGGTCTTCCAGGAGGCGATAATGGCTTCAAGGAATAGGGAGGTCTATGGAAGGAGTCTAAGTAACAGCTGGCTTCCATTATGGGTCGAAAATGGTCTTTCAAGTCTTTTTCACAATTTCATAGAGGTAAACGAATAGTGGGATTTCATATTTTGAATACTATTTTATTCACAATGGCGCGGGGGTGGATTTCAAATAGTGGTGGCTTATCACAGTGCAGGGTGGACAGGTTTATCACATGCGGGGTGAACAGGCAGTGTATTGCACATCAAAAAGAAGTTTGGTGATTTTAGGATTGGGGGGTGCGATATAATGTGGAAGTGTCCTGTGGCAGGGGAATGGGGGTGTGAAACAACTCATTTCGTACCCCCCTGCCTCGGCTTTAAAATTTTGACTGTTGGGGGGTAAAAAAGGATTTGGAGGCCGTTGGATCTGATAGCAGAGATCAGATGGTTGGCGACGTTGGACGTTCTCAATGTGGTGGGGTCGAGATACTTTAAATAGGCAGATGGTTTACGAAATATAATATGGGGCTCACTGAAAATGGGGGTTTAAATAAAGTGGGACCCGGGAATTATATAAAATAGACTTTGGAAATATATGAAGCAGGGGGGTTAAAATAATATAAGTTTGGGAAAATATTAAGGCGGAGGGTTAAATGTAAGTAGGGTGGGGGTTTAATATGAAATAATGGGGCAAGTATATTAAACGGGAGTTAATATAATATGGGGATTAAATGAAATATATTAGATGGTAGGTTAAAATAATATTTGGAAATGTATTAAAGCAGATGGGTTAATATGATATGGTTGAGAGGTTAAAGGAAGTGGGGCCCGATATATATTAAGTGCTTAAAACTATGAAAAGGTGGGTTTTGCATGTTTTATTTGAATAATTCGGAGTTAGTAAAGGGGGAGGGGTATCAGTGGGGGAAAAGGATTTTGGAAAAAGGTAAAGGGATTTTATTAAAGGTAAATGGATTTTACAAGGGGAAATGACTTCCAAGTGTGGAAATAGGGATTTAGCAAGGGGAAATGGTTTCCAAAGGGGAAAAGTGTTTTCATGAGGGGAAAAGGGTTAGGATAAAGGGAAAAATGAAGAGGGATGGTTTTTTTTTTAGAATTAGGAAGGGGAAATTAGTAAGACATTAGTAATAAGAGATAAACCAAATGATGCTTTCCATAACTCTTGAAGGTAACCTACCTACCCTTTATTTATCCTAACATTTTTTATTTCCTTTGTGGGGTGCATTTGAGCTTGCTGACTCTTTTATTTTCTTTTGATAAGAAAACTAACTTATTTCTAACCTTGTATCTTCCAATGACTCAGATTAAACTTATGAGCTCATTTTTATTCTCTACCTAACTACTGATCTGCCAATATCAAATGGTTTGGTTAGATCTTTATTTACTAACTATCATGGCATCAAATTTAAAGGCATGAATAATCAAGATTAAACTGTATGATCATAATGAATTGTGGCATTTTGGACAAGCTACACACAATTTTATTCACAAAAGTAAAGTAAACTAAGAGTAGTGGCATTTTAATGTGCAACAATTTCAAAATTTATTTGTGTTTCTTTTATGGGGTTCATATTTTATATATTATATTTTATCTTTCTTTTTTAGGCCTTTGATTATTATTTTAGGACATACCCCCTTTTCATTTTTTAATATGGGAAAACATTTGCAGAAAGCAAAGGTATGTAAAATATTACAAGACTAAAAATAGTTAATTCCAAATTATGATCCCTATTATTATAGGACCCTAACAAATGATTAACCATAAGTTGACCATGATTGACCATAGTAAACCATATGTTAACCATAGTCATCTGTGCTGAAACATCGTGAAGACAACTTAACCATGGTTAAGCATGGTAACCAATTTTAGCCATAGTTAACATTACTTAACCAGAACCAGTAACAACCATGTTCAACCATGTTTAGCCAAGTTAATTATGATCTTCCCCTATTTGACCAAGGTGAAAAAATCTCAACTATGACCATATGTGGTTGATCATTGTAAATCATAGACAACAAGATGAATAATTGTTAAAATGGAGAATATGGAGAATAATGTTCAACAAAGGTTAGACATGGCCAATCCACAGTCAACAATGGTATACACGACCAACATCATTGATTATGGCTAGGTATGGTCACCAATTTTCAACATCGTTAATATGGACAATGATGGTGAACATGGGCATCATAGTTATCCATCGTCAACCACACTAATCTATAGGAAAAAAATGACAAGTCTGATATATTATGTCTAGCCATAATCAACCATATGTTAAAGATGGTCAACCATTGTCGAATAAGATCAACCATGGTCAAATATGATCAAGGATGCTCAACCATGATTAAACATGGTCACCAGGTTCAACCATAGTCTACCTTATTCAACCATGTCAAAACAACCTCAATCATGGTCAATCATGATCATCCATGCTCAACAATAGTCAACCATAGTTAACCATGGACAATCTTGTAAACCATGGTTGACATGGTCAATCTATGGACAACTATGATGAATATGGACTACCATTTTCATCGCTAACCATAACTTAACCATGCTTGACCACAATTAAGCATATATTGACCATATTCAACCATATTCAAACATGGTCATGTAAGTTTACCATGGTAAAATGTAGTCACCAAGTTTAACCGCTGTCAACCATGTTCAACAATGTTATATTAGTGCAACGTAAATAGATTATTAGGTTAATGGTTGACCATGATTGATAATGGTCAACCTCATCATCCATAGTCAACCATTAATGTAAGATTAATTTAACAATGGTCAACATTTTTTTCTCTAAATTGGACTAATTATATTAATAAAACATAGTGTACAGGTCGAAACTTGCCTCCGGAATTGCTATATTAGCCAATTCCGGAGGCAGTAGGAGTCAAAAAAATAAAAAATTAACTGCCCCAGATGGGGAAACTAATCTGAAAATCACTGCCCTCAGTGGGGAAACCATCATTGTCTAGAAACGACCAAAATTTTGACATATTTTCCATGAAATACATAATAATAGAGGAACTAACCAAAACCGAGAGAAGAAACCTCTCGTATCTGTGGCTGAGTATCATGCTAGGTGTCATGATGCGGTGGTGGTGGCTCCTCAACGATACGACGCTTGTATTCATTTGAAGAGTCATTAGCTTTCTTTGAAGGCTGGGTGGCGGGTTTTGGTGTGGTAGCAGTGCTAGCGCTACCTTTTCCCATATCTCCACTAGACCATTCAGGATTTCCACTACCACTGCTATCACTGCTGGTGGAGTGAGTTGCAGGGTTGACCGACAAAGCTTCGGATTTCTGGGAGAGCTGTGGAGGCGCTAGAGTGATTGTGGATTTTCGCAGTCGTTTTTTGGAGCATGTTCCTACAGAGCTTGAAGGCGCTTCCTAGAAGGTGACCG
Organism: Pinus albicaulis; assembly: GCA_034641835.2. Classification (NCBI taxonomy): domain Eukaryota; kingdom Viridiplantae; phylum Streptophyta; class Pinopsida; order Pinales; family Pinaceae; genus Pinus; species Pinus albicaulis. The sequence continues at coordinate 101,571 of JAXQQM020060389.1, read as the reverse complement.
TGATTGAGGATGTGAGATGGGGTCTATCGAAGGAAAAATCATAGTGGAACTGGGCAGAATTTTGTTCAAGAGACGAGGAGCCACTGTCAGAGTGGATGGATAAGGGTGGTCGTGAGGCCTAACCCCTTCCTCGACCATGGCGGCACCGCATCCGATTCCTTCTCATCATACTGGAACTCTAAGAAGCGTGAGAGAGGTTATTAATCAAAGGCAAGGAGGAAGAGTGAGCGATGGGGTCGGCGAGAAGGAATGACAACAGGAGCAAATCGACGTCGAAGCAAGCCTACAATGAAGGTCGCAATGTGTCTCTGTGGGCGAGAGAGAGCTCAAAGCTGAGACAACAGAAAGATAAAAGCATCAAGATGAGAATGACAGTGATGGAGGACGCAGAGCGATAATGAAGAGCTCAGGGCGGCATTCCGAACCAGCATTAATATTGATGGCAGAGGTAATTAAGATGGTAAGGTGGTAATTTAAGACTGCCGAACAGGCCCCATACATCGCCATGTGGCATGCGATGAGCCTGCCACCTCCCACATTCGTTCAAACACCCCCATCCGGGGAACAATGGTCAACATTAATGTAACACAATTATGTTGTTATATTAATTCTTGACCATAGTCCATGTTAGTCCACTATGGTCAACCTTGTCAACCATTGTTAAACATGGTTTAGTAATTAATTGCATGCATCTCAACCATCATCTAACAGAACTACATTAATAATGTGGTTGATATAAACCGAACGTATATTAATCACTTTATTAATATAGTTGCGCTAATTACATGTTTTTTCAAATGTCTATTTTTTTTTTTTAATAAATAATAATAATAATTTAAAATTCATTTATATATAAGCAATATATGAAATGAAATAAATGTTTTGATAATCATTAATTAATATATATCAATATTTATCACTATAATTTATATGTGACCACACTAACTTATTATTATTATTTTCGAAATATAAGACTCTCTTTTTTCTTTATATTGAAAAACAAAAAAAATAAAAAATAATGTCGTTATATTTCAAAATATAAAATTATACTATATTTTTTAATTAAAAATATTAAATATAAATATTAGAAATAATCAAATTAAAAAATTAAAATATGAATAATCAAATTTAAATACAATTGATATAGAATTTTGATCTAAATATTACTTCTTAAAGATATTGAGTATATTTAGAGTTTCGAAATGATAGCCAAAACTTGGTGGATGTTTTGATATGTGTATGTAATCGTCTTTTTATTTCGCTTTTTAGACTTTCAAATTTTAATATTACAAAGAAATACTATTGATTTCTGCTATAACCTCAACCTTCATAATAAACCGACATGATACATATTTTTACGTGTTTTCCTTTTCCTTTGCATCGGTATATATCTGGGGATCTATTCAGTTAGACGGCGTACTCAAGTCCTATACGCACCGCATAATATTGTTTGGGAATCCACAGTTTATCACCATTAGTGTTTGAATGTTATTGAACCCACGAGGGTCATTAGCGATGTATGTGGCCAATCTTGTGTCTTTACATCTGTCCATCTATATCTTTCCACGGACACTTTACAGAAGCTCCATGATTTAAGCATTGCCCAGGCCTCTTATAATGCTGCAAGAAGGGTGCGGTATTCCAGAATTTTAGCTCATATTTCCATCAATTGCATATGAGTATTTGTTTTAGGCGCTCTTCAATAACAATACATAATAAAGAAGTGCATCCTTCCTCCCCTCCGACAAAGACCAACTCTACGTGATTCTAAAACGATGGAATCGAAAATCAAAGTTGCACTCTTATGGGACTGCTTATGGGACTAATCCGTTGGAAATAACTCCAACCACCACCATGAATAAACTGGCAACACCCATACTTGAGTTAAATGTTTTGTTGTAGGGAAGGACAAACTCCAAGCATGTTAAATCTCCAAGTTGATTTACTTCACGCAATTCTCCGTAATGTTCACAAATTGTACTCGGCCACCACTCTGCTTTTAATTCTCTTTCCGCCATATTCACCTATCTTTATACCACAATGCGCACTTCGCAAGTTTAGCCATTTCGCTTAACAATTTTGTAGAATCTTAAATCTTCGTCGATGCGATGTCGGTGGGACCCATCCACCTTTACACATTATGGTTTCCACAGAGAAACCTTTGTATTTCCATTATTCCTTACCTTTTTCCTTTTTTCACTTCCCGCTGTTTAGTGTGTCGTATTTCGTGGTTCACACATCTTAGCCCTTACCTTTTTTTGTCCGTTACAAACCTTGCGATGGTGCGATGGAATATCGTGATCACAAATCGCAATCTCAATACTTTAATTTTTCTGCTAAAATTGTTGCAGGCTAAATGTTTCATGTTGCGATCAAATGTGATCGCATATCGCACGTTGCAAAGCTCAGAAGGATAGAGCCAAGTTAAATGATGTCACCACCAAAGTATGATCTGTGATATCGGCATGGATGCAATATCGTTCAAAGCCGAAACCTAAAGGATTTCAAGTTCGGCATAAGAATCTTTGTGCGGTTTTTTTATGTAGAATTGGTCTTTCACAACAGAAGGATGTTTTGTGGTTACCTGTCCAATCCAGCATTCAATTAGCATTAATTTTTCAGGCTCTGCCATTTTTTTATTAAGTAGGATGTTTTCATACGTTTTATGTATGTATGGTGAAACCTACTGAAGAAGAGGAATGAAATAAAATTTTCTCTGGTTTTATTTCTCTCTGTGTGTGGCTGTGTAAATGTTTTGAGAACCTGTGCTGTCATTGTTTTGAATTTCCGCATAACTATGTAAATTGTGTGTTGAGGGAAAGCATTTCCCTTGTTTGTTTTGACCTTCTGGTATTCGTGCCAATGTTCTCGACATGGTATCAAAGCATACTAAATTTTCCAACATGGTATCAGAGCAGGTTTAGACTCTCAGTGAAAGAAAGTGTCTTTACTAAAGAGTTGAGAGGTTTTTTTGAGAAGTAGGTTCTCCTAAAGTGAGAAGGTTTTTGTTTACAAAGTGAAAATTGCAGGAGCAAACATAAGCATGATTAATCCATAAATACCACAGTTCAATGTAAAGAATTATGGTTATTGGGCTATTACAATGAAGGCCATGTTCTCCTCACAAGATATTTGGGAGCTGGTGGAGAATGGTTTCCAAGAACCAGCAGATGCAACAGTATATAATTCTTCGACACAAGAAGAGAGAGATTTGTTGAGAGATGATAAGAATAAGGACTCCAAATCCCTCTTCTATATTTTCCAAGCAGTGAATGAAGATATTTTCCCAAGGGTTCCAGCAGCAATGAAGTACAAGGAGGCATGGGATACACTCTAGACAGCCTACCAAGGCATGGCAAAGGTGGAAACAACAAAAATACAAATACTGAGAAGAGATTTTGAAACATTATGCATGAAAGATTATAATAATATAGATTCATTATTTACTCATGTGATTGGGTTGGTTACCCAAATCAAGTCTCATGCTGAGACACTTGAGAAAATAATAATAGTTGAGAAGGTTTTAAGAAGTCTGCCATCAATATTTGATTCCATAGTTTTGGCCATAGAAGAGACAAAGGATCTCTCACAGTTCTTATTGTATGAACTTCATTCATCGCTAATGTCTCATGAGCACAGATTGAGCAAAGCAGCAAACTCCTCATTGGAGCATGTATTCAAGACACAAGTGTCTTTTGGTCAAGGTAGAGGTCGAGAAAGATAAAACTACTGATAAAGAGAAAAAAACCTGCACAGAGGTGGAAGAAACAACCCTACAAGCACAAGTGGAATGGGCAGCAATCAAAATCCAATTCAAGGCTCAATCTAGAATTAAGCACAAGGTTAGAGGTATGATAAATCTCAAGTTCAATGTCATTATTGTAAAAGTATGGTCATTATGAAAATTAATGTAGAAAGAAGCAATATGACATGGGTAGCAAACCAAGTGTAAATTTCACAAAGGAAAATCAGAACCATGGTAGTGTGTTTTTAGCCTGTAATATAGCACAAGAAAAACAAGGAGATATATGGTTCTTTGATTCAGGTTGTAGCAACCACATGATTGGAAACATAGCAATGTTTTCCAATCTATATGAAAGTTTGAAATTAGAAGTGACATTGGGGACTAATAGCAAGGTATATGTCATGGGAAAATGAAGAGTAGACATACTAACAAACAAGGGAGGGAAGAAGTTCATGCCAGATGTTTATTATGTCCCTGGCTTGAAACATAACCTCTTAAGAATCAGACAACTCATACAAAAGGGCTACAATGTATTTTTTCAAGATGATGTGTGCACAATCTCGGATAGGCCTCCAAGTAGACAACTCATTGGAAAAGTGCATATGAAAAACAATAGAATGTTTCCTCTCAATATAAGATCAAACATGAAGGAAGAATGTGTTATAGCAGCTGTCACACAAGAAAATTTTCAAGAAGAAGTCAAAGATGACAATTGGTTATGGTGTTTCATATTTGGTTATCTCAACTTCGGAGGTTTGAATTTGTTGCATAGAAATTGCATGGTGAAAGGACTGCCACTCATAGAGAAATTAGAAAGCCTATGTGAAGGTTGCATCTTGGGCAAACAACACAGAGAATCATTTCCAATAGGACAGTCAATAAGGGAAAAAGAAAATATGGAGATTGTCCACTCAGATTTATGTGAACCAATGAAAACACCATCATTAGGTGTCAGTCAGTATACTTTGACATTCATAGATGAATACACACGAAAGACATGAGTCTTTTTCCTGAAATAGAAAAGTGAAGTGTTTGATGAATTTTGCCACTACAAAGCTCTTTTTGAGAACCAAAGTGGACACTACATAAAAGAGTTGAGAACTAATAGAGGTGGAAAATATATTTCAAAACACTTCCTATGTTTTTGCATGGAGCATGGAATTCATAAGCAATTTACAGCAAGGTATACACCTCAGCGAAATGGCGTTGTTGAAAGAAAGAATAGGGCCATCATGGACATGGAAAGGAGTATGCTAAAGGAAAAACATTTGCGAAATGATTATTGGGCTGAAGTTGTTTCTTGTGCAGCATACATCATTAACAGATGTCCAACCAAAAGTGTCATGAATAGATTTCTTGAAGAGGAATGGAGTGGAAGAAAGCAATTTTTCACTCACATGAAAGTATTCATATGTGTGGCATATGCACATGTCCCAGATCAATTGAGGAAGAAGTTGGATAGCAAGCGGGATAAATGTATATTTCTTGGACTTATTAATGAATCCAAGGCATACAAGCTCTAATATCCATCAACTAAGAAGGTAATAATCACCAGATATGTTCAGTTCATAGAAGAAGAAGCATGGGATGGAATTTTAGAGAAGACAGTCAATGTGAAGACATGTATATCACATGAAGACAGAGAGGAATTGGCTGCAGCAAGTAATACCTCAACGGTGGATCCTCCTCCACCCACTTAAGCTCAACAAAGCACACCGTAGGAAAGTAAAAGGACAGAAGTGCGAAATCAAGTAAGTGATTCTCCAAGCACGGCACAAAGCTCTGCAACTCCCTCTACTTCAAGCTCAACACCAAGCTCATCTTCAACAAGTATAAGAAGACCAAATTTCAGAAAATTCAGTGACATTTATGAGCAAGAAGAAGTTGATAATAGTGCTGCTCTGAATTCTTTAATTGGATTATTTTGTCATGTAGATGACCCAATACATTCTGAATATGCAGTCAATGAAGAGAAATGGGTTGAAGCAATGAATGAAGAAATAGGAGCAATAGAAAGGAATTACACATGGGAGTTAGTGGACCTTCCATAAGGAAAAGAAGTCATTGGAGTGAATGAGTCTATAAGACCAAGAGCAACATTGAAGGAAAGATAGAAAGGCACAAAGCAAGGCTAGTTTTCAAAGGCTACAAGCAGTAGCATGGAAGAGACTATGAGTAAATCTTTGCGCCACTTGCAAGGATGGAGATAGTGTGAACAGTGTTGTCAATAGTAGCACAACAAAAAAGGAAAGTTTATTAAATGGACATGAAGTCAGCATTCTTGAATGGAGTGTTGAAAGAGGAGGTGTATGTTGAACAACCTCCTCGCTATGAGGTAGAAGGAAAAGAGCAGAAAGTGTGTAAATTGCGGAAAGCTATTTATGTGCTGAAGCAAGCACCGCGTGCATGGTACAACATGATAGATGCTTAACTGATGGACAATGGGTTCGACAAATGTGATGGTGAGCCTACTCTCTATATCAAAGAAAATGACAGTAAGCTTATTACTGTTGTTTTTTATGTAGATGATTTGATTTTTATAGGTAGTCATGATTCTCTCATCATTGATTTTAAAGTAGTCATGAAAAGTGATTTTGAAATGACCGACTTGGGGTTGTTAAGATATTTTTTGGGCATAGAAGTGAAGCAAAAAAAAAAAATTAATTTTTATCTCTCCAGAAAGGTATGTTGAAGAGATTTTAAAGAGGTTTAATATGCAGAACAACAAGCCAAAACCAAATCCAACAGTCATATGGTTTAAGTTGAACAAGGAATATTTCTGCAGCAATGTCAATCCGACATCATACAAAAACATAATTGGCAGCCTAATCTATTTGACTGCAAATAGGCCTAATATAGTGTATGTAGTAATTTTGGTGTCAAGGTTCATGGAGACACCCAAGGAGACACATTGGCATGTAGCCAAAAGAAATTTAATTTATGTTAATGGAACGGAGTATGGTGTTCTATACTCCGCAACTGATTATTTTGAACTAGTTGGTTACACTAAAAGTGTTGGGCTGGAAGTGTTGATGACAGAAAGAGCACATCAGGATATATTTTTCATTTTGGTTCGAGAGCCATTTCATGGGCTTCCAAGAAGCAGCCAATAGTTTCATTATCAACAACATAAATGTAGTAGAAAAAACAACATCATGTCAAGCAGTTGGATGAGAAGGATGTGGCAGGATTTATGTCATGAACAAGACAAAGGAACCACTATTTTCTCTTATAACATTTCAGAAATTGCATTGTCAAAGAACATTTTTTTCCACAAGAGAACAAGACACATTGATGCTAAATATCATTTCATAAGAGAATTAGTTAACAATGGTAAATTATGTTACAACATTGCAGGTCAGAGGAAAAATATGTAGACATCTTCACAAAGCCATTGGCACAAAAAAAAAATTCTTATCTCAAATAATTTTTGGGAATGGTCGATGGTGGTAGTTGTGATTAAGGCAGGTTGTTGGAAATAACTCCCAACCACTATCATGAATAAACTAGCAGCACCCATACTTGAGTTAAATGTTTTTCTGCAGGGAAGGACAAACTCCAAGCATGTTAAATCTGCAAGTTTATTTACATCCTACAATTCTCTGTAATTTTCATAAATTGTACCCGGCCATCACTCTGTGTTTCATTACATTCCCATCGTATTCACCTACCTTCTTACCGCACTATGCACTTCGCAATATTTAGCCATTCCGCTTAACACTTTTGTCAAATCTTAAATCTCCGCCGATGCAATGTCGGTGGGACCGATCAACCTTTACGCATTACAGTTTCTGCAGTAAAACCTTTGTATTTCCTTTATTCCTTACCTTTTTCCTTTTCGCACTTCCCACTGTTTAGCGCGTCACATTTCACGCTTTGTGCATATTAGCCCTTACCTTCTGCAGTCCGCTACAAACCTTATGATGGTGCGACGCGATATCGTCATCGCACATCACAATCACAATACTTTATTTTTTCCGTTAAAATTGTTGCGGGTTAAATGTTTCAAGTTGCGATGAGATGCGATCACATATCGCCCGTCGCAAAGCTCAGGAGGATAGCACCAAGTTAAATGATGTCACCGCTGATGTATGATCTGCGATATCGGCATGGATGCGATATCATTCAAAGTCAAAACCTAAAGGATTTGAGGTTCGGCATACAAAGCTCTGTGCCCAAGATAGAGACCCAAGTCCTTGTAACCCTGCCCTGTTTTTATTAAGAAGGACTTTCACGACAGAAGGATGTTTTGTTGTTACCTGTCCAATCCAGCATTCAATTAGCATTAAATTTTTAGGCTCTGCTACTTTTGTATTAATTAGGATGTTTTCATATGTTTTATGAATGTGTGGTGAAACCTGCTAAAGCAGAAGAATGAAATATATTTTTCTCTGGTTTTCTGTCTCTCTATGTGTGGCTGTGTAAATGTTTTGAGAACTTGTGTAGTCATTGTTTTGAATTTCCACATAACTATGTAAAATGTATGTTGAGGGAAAGCATTTCCCTTGTTTTTTTTGAGCTTCTCATATTCGTGTATGTTCTCGACATGGTCTCAAAGCATACCATATTTTCGGGCATGATCAGTCCCTTAAGTCCAAATTTCCTTCCATTGTGCTTGCTAGACACTCAAAGCCAATTTTTAATGTGAATCATTCAGGAGGATTAGCCTCCAAGATCAGGTTATAATACTGACAAAGCGGCTCTCTTGCATTTATTTTGGGAAAATATGAGCAAGGAAGAACCTTTAACGACCTTTGTCATGTAAAAATAGTGTCGCAACAGTGTCGTAGAGTAGGTGTCAAGCATAGTGCTTGTTTTAATTTGTGGAGACCTTTTGGAGAGAGAATCATCAATGAAAAACCTCAAACTAAGACCAACCAAAACTGTTATCATATTAATCGATAACTACATGAAATGTATTTAGAAATATGATGCAAGAACATATCTTCAAAATCATCAAGACTTGGAAGGTCTTACGAACTTTACCATAGGAAGTGAGTTTACTCATTTAAATTTAATTTTTTTTGTTTACGATAGGAGTGAATTTACTCATTTAAATTTACCTTAATATAATTTAATATAAGATTAAATATTTATTATTGGCATAAAATGCAATAAGAATTGGGTAGAGAAGTGAGTTTTTTTCCCATCTACATGTAATTATCTATTGTAGGTGAGTTGTTGATGGAGTTAAAGATGTTACGTTTTCATATTTTCCACAAATGGGTGGTTCGATACATATTTTGTGGATCCCGACGAAATTGTCAATAATATATATATATATATATATATATATATATATATATAGAGAGAGAGAGAGAGAGAGAGAGAGAGAGAGATGAGTTTCGTAAACAATTGATGAAATAGGAATAGAGTGAAGAGTCTAGTGAAATAGAGTTTAGATGTGAGAACAAGTCCAAGAGACCAAGAGTGGATAGTGTAATAATATTTCCTATTTTGAAGTTGGCAGCCATTTCTTTAATAGTTCATTAAGATGTGAGTTTTTTGTATGATTTGGTGGCCAATGATATTGTATTTTTATGAGTTTCATGTAATTTTTGTAATATTGGCATTGAATTCCTTATGAGAGAGATGCACCATCAAAAACAAACATGTCAAGGTTCCAACTCCGAAGTTTAGCTTTGCGCTTATATTTTTAACAAATAAGGTTTTCGTCGACAATCTCGATTTGGATTTTAACATAATATTTGTTATCAACTGTAACTAAGGTTTGTAGTGAGGTTTGAATGTTCCAACATCGCATGGTTCCACTCTAATCTTAGTGGTTTTGTAGCTAAATTCAATGTATCACATTCTAGTGAAATCCTGATATTCTTGATCCATGTTACTAGTCGATAGGAAAGGAAATTTGGCTGTTATAAAATTGTTAATCCAGAGTTTGAGAATATATGTTCAAAAGCCCAGTCTAATACATGAGTCATATAAATAATTATCATTCATCAAAATAATTTTCAAATAAGTGAGGTATCTAGATTGCACATTGTATGTAGAGTACAAATCATAGCACACAAATGTGAATCTAGGTGAAATCCAAGTTGAAAACGAGTAGTCCAACCACAAGCTAACCATATATCTAGATAAATAAAATAATATGGATCTAAAGGGATATATAGATCGTAGAAAAGAAAATAAATCAATAGAAATTACAATTATAGGAAACTTTGGATCCCTACATTGCGATATACATCCATCATCAAAATCCTAGATTTTAGATTGCACTATAAAATTTGTTGTTCTGCATTAAATTTGGGATCCAATGGTCATGTAAGGTGTCTACTTTGCATCATTTTTTTTAGAGGAAGTTTTATCCTAAAAGTGGTCTCCTAAGGAAAAATAATAAAATAATAGTTAAAATAATAAAATAAGAGTTATCAATTTTGGAAGGAAAAACAAAAAAATACTTTTCTTTATTGCATTTTTGGCTTATACTTATAGGTTTAATCATATTTCAAGTGTAGACGTTCATTATATGCAGAATTAACTTCCACATTAAACAAGTATCCATTTTGCATACTTCTGAGAAGACCCACCTTGATAATAATTGAAGATACATTGAAAAAGTGTGTTCAACTCAATTTTTCAATGTATCTTTAATTTGTATCAATGTGGATCTTCTCAGAAGTATGCATAATAGGTACTAGTTTTTTGTGGAATGTAATTATGCATCCAACTAGTCTCTATACTTGAAATTTTAGTAAATCTATGAGCAGATAAGAAAAAAATACAATTAAACAAATAGTTTTCTTCTTTTTCCTCCAAAATATTTACATGTATATATTTTTAAATTTAAAAATTTTGATTGGTTTACATAATATGTACATGAAACTTTCATCGGTATTTTTAGGCTGAAATTTCTTATCTTATGTATTAACGTAGGAGAATCCTACTTTCGTTGTGAAAATAAATCATAACTTGACTAATCTAGGATTGTAAAGTAAAAAAGTGAGAGAATATGGTGCCATATTAGTGAAAGAAATATCTTCAGAGTTAAAAAAATATGTATGAGAACTCACAAGTAAACATGGTACTTATAATCTTCAGTTAATTTGGAACATAATATTTATTTTCAAGGTAGCAAGAAGAGAGAATAGAAATAGTGGCAACCCTACAACTAGAAGAGTTGTGACAGAGGAAGAAGAGAAGGTGAATATTTTAGGAGAGAGTATAATATTGTGGAAAAATGATCCTTAGAGTAAGAAGAGGTTGTGATAACATTCCAAATAAAAATTAAAGAGGAAAAGTGAAGTTTTCAATATGAAGTGCATAAAATGTAAAATTCGAGAAGAGCAAATAAAGGTAAAATAACTTCCAAAGGAGAGAACGATTGATACCAAAAGGCCAGGTCCAAAAGAGTAGAACTTAGTGAAGCATTTTGTAATAGAATGAAACGTACCTTTTACTATGGAGACTTACTATTGGCTTATAGTGAGCATGCCAATAGTGAGCATGGACAAGCTCATGGAGAAAAAAAATGAGGATAGCTAGAGATAGTCAAATAAAGGATTTAGAAGAAGAAAGACATTTGACAAAGTAATAGAAGATGCCAAACTCATTGGAAACTCAAAGAAGAATATGAGTAACAAATAATTTGATAAATACGTTTCTGTATTAAATGGAACTCTTAATATAATGATGATGCTTCTACAGGAAAGTGAAAAGATTACAGAGGATTTTTTTGAGCACATAGAAGAATCAAATCAAGATAGAAGAATGGTATTAAAATCATCCACCAGGATCATAAAGTATCAAATTTTAAAGACTAATGAGTTATGTGAGAATGAAAATTATCAATATAGAAAATAATCAAAATATGTACTAAATGAAGAAGAAAATGCACTATATTTCAATAAGATATGCGTAAGAAAAATTTAGGAGAGGAAGAATAGGGAAAAACCTTAGATATAATTCCTATTAACATTGATGAGGACTCAAAACTATGGAAATATGGATAATAAAGCCTAAAATTTAAGGATGACACATTAGTAAAGGAGTTACAAACATTTAGATAATGGATTTCCCTCTAGTGGATTCGATTTTGTTGAATGTATATCAATGCATGATGGAAAGTAGTGGGCAAGGGGTTGCCTTTGAAGACAACAACATGTTTGTATGAAATAAATCTCTAGAGGATGACATGGTTGATGAAGACCACATCAAATCATGGACTCATTTGATGAGTAGGATAAATTCAAGGGAGAATTAAGTCATCATAAGATGAGGAGCATGATAATTAATGGAAGCAAATGAAGCTACAGGTGTACTTTTGTCATGAAATTTTGAGGTCACCATATGACTTACCGAAGTGTGAGTAAAATCATAAAGAGAATGCACAACATAGTAGTGCATAACGTAAATTTGTTTTGGAGGACATCGAAGGGAACAAATATGTTGATGAAATCAAAATTTCAAACACTTTAAATGAGGACAAAGCTCTAGAAAATGCATTTGAAAGGTTATAAAATCTAATCAATCCTTCTCATAGGATCATAAGTTTATTAAGTGAGATCAAGACTATGAAGTATCGAGTTTATGATTTTAATATTCATAAAAGATTTCCTAGACTTGAGCGTGAGATAAAATTGTTTGAGTGGGTGAACAATGATAATAACGGAAATGAAATTTTGTTTCATATACAACAAGAGGATATAAGACAGGAAAGTATCTTGAAATATAACAACGAGTCTGATATTCTAGGGAATGAACCAAAAATTCAAAGAAGAATCAATGCACAAAATATACATGATGGGGAATATTCTAAATTATCTTGAAATAGAATAAGGAGTCTAATATTTCATGGAATGAACCGGAAATTCAAAGAAGAATCAACCCACAAAATATACATGATGGGGAATATTCTATACATCTATGTTAGACATTGAGGAAGACAAATAATTTATGATAGGAATATTGTTTATGATTAAGTTTAACGATTTTTTTTTTTTTATAATCTATGAACTTTATGTGGAGATCAATAATATATATGAATTATGAAAACGAAGAAAAACCATGAATGATACATCTAAATGTCTCGAACACATAGAGAGAGTGATACGAAGTAAAGTGGAGCAGATTTCAGAATGACATAAGCATAATGTTAATGGATGGATCTCTAGGAATGTAGATTTCAAAGTTTAAAATAAATATAAGATCCATAAGAGTTCATGAAACTTCAAAAGAAATAAGCTTACAAGAATGTGAGATAAATAGAAATAAAAAAAGGGACATGGACTAAAATACTAAGAATATGGTTGATTTTTCAAAAGCTGCAGAATAGTAATAGAAATAATTTTATAATGAAAAGAACAATGTTGCTAAAATTTCAACTTTACAGTTATTTATAAATAATAATGGAGCATGATGATTCAAGTAAGTCTTTTCAAAGAGATAATATAAATCATGATGTGAAAATCCATTTCACTTTCCTCATTGAAAGAATTAATACTATGGCTTATTCAATGGAAAGAGTTTTGAAGGTTGTTGTAAATGAATGTGAAGGGTTTAAAAATTTCTGAGAGAGATGTGGAAAAGTTCATTTGAATAACTTAAAAGAGACAATTCAGAAGGATCCAGGCTATGCAAAGCAATGGCATACAATGTATAGCCAAGAAATTATTTTCATTAAAATGTGTGTTTCCTTTGAACCTATCCAAATAAAATTTAAGTGGAAAGAAACATATAGATGTGATGAAAAAAAAAAAATACACCAAAAATAATAGGAATTGAAGAGGATAGAGTTACTGGAAAGATTTCTAGCTAGAAATTCAACATTAAAAAACAATTTACTAAAAATACCTATTGCAACAAAATAGAGAGACAATAAAAAAGAATATTTTGGGATCTAGAAGGACAAATTTGGTCAATACAGTAGATGCTGAGATATTTTTTTGAAAATTTTAATTTTTATGTACGAGTTGAAATCAAATGAGAACCTTTAGATCTTACAAAAAAAAAAATAGAGGTCGTTAACAAATATAAAGTAATGAGAAGAATGGACTGTAAATAAAGTGCCAGTCATATCATGCATGAATTGCATGCAGAGGTGAAAAAGACAATTAAAGATCACAACAACAAGAATATGTAGAAGGCATGTAGAAATGAGCTATGTTTGAAAATAGAGATTGGTATTGACACAATTAGAAAGGAGAAAGTTTCAGTAGCTGCACCTATAATTGAGAAGTTCCAGAAAATAGGTTGGGAGCTTCTAATGCAAGGGCATATTTTCAAAATCAACAAGACTTAGAAGGACTTACCAAGTTTACTTAACGGAGTGGGTTACCTTAATTTATTTTAATTTAATTAAATATATGAAGATAATATTGAGGATATATTTTCCAAATAATATCTAATAAGGATTAATTATAGATGTTACTTATATATTTCCCATGAAAATATAATTATCTATTTTAAGTGAGTTGTTGAGGGAGTTAAATAAATTAGACTTAAATTTGATATTGACTATAAATAAGTGTTCTGATCCATATATAGCATATGTCAACAAAATTTTCATCTTATATATGGTTGAGTTATACAAACAAGTGAAGAGAGAGGACTAGGTAGAAGAGAATACTAAAATAGAGTGTGGGTGTGAGAAGACGTCTAAGGTCTAATCAACCTTATGTTTGATAGTAGAATAAGTTATGAGTTATTTTGTATTAGTTGGTGGCCAATCATGTGATATATTTATGCGTTTCAAATAATTTCTTGGGTAAATGTGTTGAATTGGTGATCAAGTTATTTTCCATGGAAAGACAGATACATAAATGAAAATGAACTAGTTGAGGTTCCAACTATGTACTTTAGCTTTGGGTTTATATGTCTACCGGATGAGGTTTTGGTCGAGGTTCATAATTTGAATTTTAGTATAATGGTGTCATCAATTACAGTCATGGTGTGTCGCGAGGCTTTAGTGCTACAATCATGTATGGTTCTACTAGTACATTAGTGTTTTTGAATTCAAATCTATTGTATTGTGCTATGATGATAATTTGATATTCCGAATCCATGTCTCTAGTTGACGGGGTTGGGAATTTATATGTCACAAATTTGTTAATCCAAAAGTCCTGCAATTCAGGTCGAAATCCCATGGTTAATTCAATTTGAAATCCCATAGCCTAAACCGCAAGTCATCTAAATAATCAAAATCCAAGTAAACAATCCATATAGAAGTGAGGTATCTGGGTTGTAGGTTGTAGATAGAGTCTAGATCAAAATGAGAAAATATGGATCAAGGAAAAATCTGAAATTAAAGGGTGTAATCCGACCACAAGTTAAGAAGATATCCAAATAAAAATAATTATCTAAATAAAATGAGATATTTGGATAAAAGAAAAGGTATATATTTCAATAGATATTTCCATTATATGGATCTCCAAGTTAGAAGATACATTGATCACCCAGATTCTGGATTCTAGATTGTCCCATAAAAATTTTGGGTTCTGCATTAAATTTCGGGTTTACTCATTACATAGATTTCTTAGTTTGGATCAAAATAGGTGAAATAAGCACCAAAATTTTTAGCGTGTCAATAGAAAATTAGATGAGGGTGAAAACATGAATATGGGTAAACACGAATATGTAGAAATAAGTGAAATAACATGGAAATTATGGGAAATATGTAGATGTAGGTGAGATAACATGAACATAAATTTATTGTAAATTTAAAAATATTTCATAAATATGAAATTGACATAAAAAAATTAGAGATGAAATATATGAATATGTTGATACTACATCCATAGTAGTTTTGTTTTTTTGTAAGCTTAGTAGAACCTTTCATTCACTCATTCCTAGAAAACAAGTTATAGCCAGAATAAACATTTTGTTGCCTCAACCTATCCAGCTTGGAAACCAGGTCTATTGGCCATGAGAAAGTGTAATATGCCATCCAAAATAGAGAGTTTTAAAGTCTATCAAAGATATCCTTCGAGGCTTGAACTTCTGAAACACAGTTTAATCTTAACCTATTAACAATAGTTCTACTTAGCGACATGTACATTATAAAAAATTACCAAAATAAAGGAAAAAATTGAAACTATTCCTTTGAGGACTCCACTACAGTTAGGTCCTTAGTATTGGATCCTCGAATCTGTGACTAAGGTGGGCACCTGATTTCCCTTTCAATGTGACCCAAGCAGACATTATGTTGCTGAATTTGAACAAGATAAGTTTGAAATCCTTCTGGATTTCTTTGAATCACGGATCTATTTTGATGAAACAAGATAATAAAATTTCCCTAGACACTATGTTCTTCATCATCGAGTACAGATGAACTGTTTGTTTATACTGTGAAAGTTTGTTGCAGGTGTTTTTTGGGTTCGATACCAAAAAACTCTAGTCCTCCTCATGAATATTGTTATCTGTAGGTTGGTTGAGTTCTGCCTCCCAGCTAGCTATCATTTGACGCACCTAGGTAGGATTTTATGTCACATAATGATGGGTTGCAACTTGCAACATTGATATGCTAGCTCTGCAATTTCTAACCTTCCTGTGTGGGTGTCTGCGAGGATGAGCCTCCTATTCCTTCGTGAGGAGTCAGTTGACAACTATGCCTATTCCCCCCCGTCTTTTTTTCATTCTTCACCACAGTTAGTTGAGCCATATTCATTGAACCCATTTGAACCATAGAGAAGTTGTTGAGCCTTGCCTCCGAAACAAAAGCCCATGACTCTCATACTCGGAAACTTCTTAACCTATTACCACCTTATGAATTAACACATAACATAACAATGTGGCATGTAGAATTATGTTTAAATATAAAAAAATGCGGTATAACTGAGCACGCACTTGTCAGTATGCTTCTCCTTCGACCATGAGTATGTCAAGCTCTATCACCATGTTTAGGTGTTACTGCTCATGATGGGTCGGTTTCCTTCCATGGAAGGAAGTACTTGCATGCTCCTCAAGCCAAAACCCGGTTCGAAATTGAAAATAACATTGAGCCATCACCAATACCCTACAAATCCTATATGGGCATCTATTCAACCAAATATAAAACCATACATGTCGAGAATGACGAGTAGCCTTCCCATAAAACCAGTAAATTCAACTTATGCCAAACATTCCCATTCGAAGCAATAATATGCCATATATAACCTAAACCAATTTAGAAACTACTGAAGTAGTCAATTTTCCATCTAATAGATGAATTACATAAATTCTCATAGCCCCCCGATTAAAAGAGGTAACAATAATCCTCTATGCAACATTCATAATTTCAATGCGTTCCTAGCTATTGGTAGGAGAAAGAGACCAAACATATTGTGTCACCTTCGCTTGGAAGCTTTCTCTAAGGTTTTCCCTTAACCAGAAATTGTCTTCCACCTTTGCTGCGGGAGAAGAGCTCAAACCGTGAAACTCAACACCTGGTTCCTCCTCACATTGCAACCAAAATGAATGCAACCACCAAACAAATACTTCCACTACATAGCTAATAAATGTTTGGCAGGTGTTGTCGCCCACCGTGCTCGCTCCTACATTCTCTCACCTCACCTTACCTCTGCCACACACGTTGTGCATTTTCCACGACCAACCTCCCTCTTCAATTACCATCAAATAACTCATGTCGTGAGTCCGAAGTAGGACAATCCCTCCAGGCACACCGTAATGAGGGATGATTTTTTTAAAATATTTACCTAGTATGCCATTCTAACATTTTTTCTACAACTACACTCATTTCATTTTTCACTGAATATAGACTTCTACTACCACTGTGTCTTCTTACAAGCAGAAAGTTATTAAAAAAACAATATGTTGGGTTATACAATCAAATTTCTTCTGTAGATATAATTCTATTACCACTTTTTGTATATTTTTTCTTAAAAAAGAAAAAACCAAAAAGCTTATACTAACACAAAAGTTGTTTATATATGCATAATTTCCAAGATATACCCAATATCTTAAATAGTCTAAATAATAGGAGAAACGTGTTAGAAAAGCATGCATGCCCGCTAAAATACCCCTTATGGAGCACCAAATATAACCCATCAAAAAGGTACACAATCATTGCAATGTACACCAGCATAAACCTAAAACAAACAAGGGCACAAGGCCCAAATAGAAATTGAAAAAAAATATAAAAAATGCTTTGAATGTCTTGGATGCACTTAGAGATGCCTAGAAACGACTCATCACATGCATATTGTCAAAAATGTCAACAAAAACATCTACAAGATGCTCTCACGGAGAGGATAAATATATCCAGAAAATACTCTAACCAAGAATAAAATAAAATTTGGAAGATACTGTGACCAGAAATATAGGAAATATAGGTCTGGAGATGCTAGAGGCCACTTCATCACTCACGGTGGCTAGAGAGAGGAAAACCGAGGCACAACATAATGTACCCCTCCACTACGAAACCGTGGTGCTAAGGATTGTCATGATTGCTAAAGCAGATTTAGATTGAAAGACAATGGCTATGGCTTCCTTTTCGAAAACCACGTGACTGAGAAGCTTCAGAGGATGGTGGAACCCCATCAACCCACCCTCTTACTTAAACACCATTGGAATCACCGACATGAGGTGGGTGGTAAGGTCGACCGAAGACCCCACCATTCCCTCTAGAATCACTCATTCCCAAAGTAGTGACTTCCCTAGGCACTCTATGCATTCCTACGTGAGAAGAGAGCCTTAGGTACGTAGAAGAGGGATACATGGGATGATCCATGTATCCACCACGGATCCCACAAGGGTTTGAGTGCCCCATTAGACTGGATAAAGCGGAACTACTGAACCCATGATGGCCCAAACCCCGATGTGGGGCAAGTCCAGATGGTTCCGAAGTCTAGTAAACCCCAAGCATTAGATACTCAAAACCATGACCCATACCATGACTCTGCATTCAAAGGTTCGAAGGAAATACACTGTTGGGCTTGAAAAGGTTTTTGGAACCAGACCCATCTAATCCCGAGGAGCATAATTCCCCTGGGCTTTGACTTTTTCCCATCGTTGGCCAACATACAAAAAATTTGATGCCCATCGATGGACTTCATGGGCATCTCCAATGGACGCACGAATGTGTCCACCGACTTGAAAATAAAAAGAACAAAACCCCCAACCTTCCCTGCTACAAATCAAACCGTAGAAGCCCCTCTTCGATCATTACATATTGGAAAAAAGGCACAGTGGGCGATCTTCCACCATAGGAACAAACCCAACATAAGTTTTATGGGCATAGATATCACCCGCATGTAGGGAAGGCAGTGAAACTATAGAGGCCAACTAACAAATGGCCGTGTTGATCTTCATGGGCATAAAGAGCACCGACCATGTGTTTGAAGGTTACAAATCCTCACGCATGACGGTGCTCTTGTCCATAATAATGATGCCTTCCACTAGTGCCCTGAAATGGGAAGAGGACCTTGAGAGACAATGTATTTGTGTCCTAACCAAATCCATTAAAGAACAACTTCTACGTGTAGGGTTCATTTCCACGATGGAGCACACTAGCTCTAATACGTCTGGGTGCTTCAATGTGGCCACATCCATCCCTAATTTGCTATGTCATTCCCTCGATACTACCATTTTGTCTACCTACAACAGGACAAAGTGAGTTATAACATCGGTAAAATTTTATAGGATAAGGTACCAGGAGATATGTGCAGGAGAACAAGGACGATTCTTCCTCGAGAAGTGTGCTAGGAACCAGTCGTTGTCACCGTTGAATCTAATTTTATTCTTCACATTTGAAGCCTTAAAATTACTTATGCTCGAATGTTTTCTTTTAAATGAAGTTTTGCAATGTAACACATCCTTTCTGATATTATGGTTATGGTTTAGTTGAAAAGATGGACGAAGTAGGCCACCTTAAGTTTATTTCATGGAAATATTTAACTTTTTAAATAATCTAGTGTACTTGGAAATATGGAATGGGTTAACAACTTAATTGACTAATAATAATAAATATTAGTACTTATATTGAATATTGAATTTTTGTTATAAAAAATAAATTTTCTTTGGTTTTATTTTATTATGTGATTAACGATCACTAGTATTTTTTGTCATAAATCTCTTAATGACCATATTCATTTGTCATCAATTCAAATCTTCATAACTTCTAAATTATCATTAAATTTAATAAATCAAAATATTTATATTTAATAACTTAAAATACTAATTTTTTTCATTAAATACTCTTAAAACCTGTCCATTTACCATCATTCAAGTTTCATAAAAATTTAATAGAATAAAATATTTATATTTAATATTTGTATTGTATAGTTAAAAATATATTAAAACTAATGCTCAAAGAAAGTGAAGCATACGCTCCAAGAAAGTTGCAGGCGAATAACCCTTATGATTGTCTTTGACAGAGGGTTTCATTTTTCATTGCAGGTGGCGGGGTGGCAGATAGTCTGCCTTGTTGGGAATCGTAGTGTATGGCGGCGGACCCGGGAGGGGGGCCGACCCCCTCCTTCAAGGATGTTGCAGCGGGCGAGCACAACTGTTCTAACTTGCAGGCAGGTAGTAATCAGCGGTTTAGCCCTGTACTAGGGGTTGAATGGCAGTGGAAGAAAAAAGGCCAGTGCCTACCTCGTGCACAAAAAAAACCCAGGTTTGTTATACCACCTAATACATTAAAAGATTATCGTTGCTATATGAAAGACCATGCTTTAATTTGTAAGCTTATAGGCATTTGGCCTACGGAGAAAGATCTTTTGAAATGGATTCAGAATAAATGGCAACCACGAGGACAGCTTAACCTGAAATTTAGGCCCCGTGGTTTCTTTACAGTTATCTTTACTAACTTGTTGGATAAAGAATGCATATTTGAAGGTGGGCCGTACTTTTTCAATAATGCAGGATTGTTCATCAGGCAGTGGGAAGAATGTTACAACCCTGATGAGGAACAATTTTTGGCGGCTCCTGTTTGGGTCCGTTTATTTGCCTTGCCAATGGATTTTTGGGACCCGGATATTCTTGAAGGGATTGGTAATTCTTTGGGTAGTTTTGTTAAAATTGCGGAGACTACCTGTCGCGGCAGATATACTTCATTCGCTCGTATTTGTGTCTATAAGAATATCTCTGAGCCTCTGCCGGAATAGATTGAACTTGAATATGAAGGCAAGATTTGGCAACAAACCTTGGATTATGAGCATATTCCCTTTCATTGTCATCGTTGTCATGAATATGGTCATTTGTATAAATCTTGTCCTCAAAACCATCCAGAGTTTCAACTAGGTAATATTTCGGTTACTCAAGAAGCAGACCGTGATAAGGAGGAAGGTTTTGTTTCTGCTCCTATCAAGAAAAGAGGCCAGCGAGCACCGCAATAGTCATAAGTATCGTACTTCCAATAATCCTTTTGAGGTCCTACAAGATGAAGGGGATTCTTCAAAAGAAATGATCAACGTTCAACCCTCGCCTCCAGAGGCGCAAGTTGAAAAACCCTCACTTGAGGTGCAAACCTCACCCCCGGAGATGCAGATAGACAAAATGTCTGCTACAAAATGTAAAGCACCACTTGAAAATTCAGAATCTGGTGATAGAACTGTGGCAGAGCAGGAATAGGTCACCATGGATATCGAAACACCTAAGGACGATCTCAGTGCAAAGTAATAGGTTATGACACGACTTCTTCATGAATGGCGGAATTTAGATGACAGGTTTATTCCGAATGATCAAAAAACTCTCTATAAGCAAACCTTTGAACTTTATTTAACAGCACGGGCTAAAAAATCAGTCAGTAGCCCAGAGGCTAGTTTGCATAAAGTAGGCACTCACCAATCTAAACCAGGTAAGAAGAAAGGCAGGAAAACACTCCAAGAATCTATTCAATTAGTTGGTGAAATGTTGATTAATACAGGTAATATCATGCTATTAACAACGATATTTCAAAAAATACCTAAACCCTAATGATGAAAATCATTTCTTGGAATATTCGAGGTTTAAATAGCCTTGGAAAACAGAGATATTTGAAAGAGAAGCTAAAACAGGAAAAACCTCAAGTTATGTTGCTTCAAGAAACGAAGATTTCTGCGTGGCGTTTTGATACAATTCTTAAGTCTTTGAACCCTCATTATGAAGTTATGGTTATAGATGCCAGAGGTACAGTGGGAGGAATTTCAATTCTTTGGAATCCGGATGAAGTCATCGTTGATGATTGGTTTGGTTTACACTGTAGTCTCTCCGGCTGTTTTCAGCCTGTAGGAAGTACGGAGAAACTCTTAGTCACAGCAGTTTATGTCCCTCATCTATCGGGGGAAAAACATCAGTTTTTAGATATTATCTGAGCTTTGCGGCTATTACATCAAGTGAATTATTGGATAATAGGAGGTGATTTTAATCTGATTTTAAACCTAAATGAAAAGAAGGGAGGGATTCGTCGCGATGACCAGGAGATGGAATCCTTTCGGGATCTTCTAAATGATCTTCACTTAGTTGATATTCCTACTGTGACTGGTATGTATACTTGGAACAATCGTAGAGGTGAATCGCATCAAATAGAATCTCGTCTGGACCGATTTCTCGTTTCGGAAGATCTTATGAATCTTGATCTCCATTTTGAAGCTTCTATTTTTCCTTCTTTAGGCTCTGGCCATTGGCCTATCAATCTAACATTGGATATCAAGGATGTGCCTACCAATAAGCCTTTCCGCTTTGAACGGTTCTGGCTAAGAGACCCTACTTTCCTTGATAAAGTGAAGCACTGGTGGAAATTGTCACAAATTCAGGCTCGAAACCGCATGCATACTTTTCAGTTAAAATTGAAATATATCAAGAAGGAAATCAAAATTTGGAATAAAATGAAATTTGGAAATATTCAGAATTCTATGAAAACTCTTCAGGATCGCATGAAACAAATCCAACAGGAAATCATTTCTAATGGTCGTACGGCCTTTCTTGCAGAACAAGAAGGGATTGTGCTCAGTGAATTAGAAGAACGACGGAAATAGGAAGAGATATTATGGAAACAGAAATCTTGGGTGCAATGGTTGAAGGAAGGTGAGAAAGTTACTTCTTCCACAAATCTCTAATTCAAAGACGTCAACATAATAGAATTTTTTCATTGAAGGATGAGAATGGTAATAAAGTCTTCAAGCATCAAGATATGGAAGGTTTGTTGGTTAGGCATTTTCATGCTATGGTGACTGAACCGGTGAATAATAGAGAAGAGGCCATTCGACGCATTACAGCAAATATTCCAACTATAGTATCTTGGGATCAAAATCTTACTTTAATGTGAAGTATTAGCTTCATAGAAGTGGAGGATGTGGTTAAAAATCTTCCTAAATTTAAAGCTCCTGGACCTGATGAATTTTATCAGGCCTGTTAGCCTTTTCTTGGCCATGATATTTGGGAACTAGTTGAAGAATCTAGGCGTTCACGGCAGGTTTTCCCAGGATTGAATTCCACTTTCATCACTTTGGTTCCAAAGAAATCTCACACGGATACTCCTGCAGGCTTCCGTCCTATTACTTTGTGTAATGTTATATAAAAAATCTTATCTACTGTCATGGTTAATCGTTTGAAACCTATTCTTCTTAATATTATTTCTCCGGAGCAAATAGGTTTTGTTAAAGGAAGGCAAATTTTGGATGGGATCGTAACAGTCCAAAAGGCAATTCACTCTTTAAAAGTAAATAAACTGCAAGGTATGTTGATCAAATTATATCTCTCGAAAGCTTACAACCGGTTAAATTGGGATTATTTGAAAGCAGTTCTAATCTCATTTGGGTTTGATGCTCGGTGGCTGCAATGGTTATTTTCTCGTATTTCCACTCTGAACTATTCCATTCTTGTTAATGGAGCTCCTAGTCACACGTTTAATGAAACTAGGGGTCTTCGTCAGGGTGACCCTATTTCTCCTTTCCTATTTATTATTGCTGCTGAAGGGCTTGGCCGTTTAATTAAGACCCAAATTGCCAATAACAGTTTCAATGGGTTGAATCTTTGGGGTTGGGATCTTACCCTCTCCCATCAACAATTCGTTGATGATATCATGCTTTTTTCTCAAGTTTCATTAAGGGCAGCTCATTCCATTTTGAAAATTCTTAATCTTTTTATGAAAGACTCGGTAACCATGATCAATAATGACAAATCCAATATTTATTTCTTTAATACCCCGCGTCCTGTTGAATGTTTCATTGCGCGCACTCTGGGCTTTCAAGTAGGCCGCTTGCCGTTGAAATATCTTGGTTTTCCATTGCATTTGTCTTCACTACATTCGGCAAGTTGGGAGAGTTTGATTACTAGCCTTCATAATCATTTGCAAAATTGGGCCCTGCAAGCACCTAATGCACCGAGCAGAGTCATTTTGTTACGATCTATGCTACAAGCCATTCCCATCTATCAACTCTCTGGAAGAGCTGCTCCCAAAAACGTCTGCACTACTTTGGTTAATGTCTTCAAGAAATTTTTGTGGAAAGGTGTGCAAAATACTAGGAAATGGGCATTATTATCTTGGGATAAGCTGGTTAAATCAAAAAGAACAGGGAGACTTGGGCTCCGGGATCCTTTTGTCTTAAATCAAGTCATGGGTGCAAAATTATGGTGGAGATGGTTACAGGGGGGATTGGACCTCTGGAAGCGTATTTGGGAGATCAAATATGAAATGCTTACATCAGTTGTTGGAAAATTAAAATTTGATTTTATTCCAAAAGGCTCAAATATATGGAACTTAGCAGTGGCAAACAGAGATCTCATTCGAGAACATAGTTTTTGGGAAGTTTGTGGAGGGCAGACAACAATATTTTGGGAGGACTCCTGGCAGCAGTGTGAGAAATTGTATAGCAGATTGGATTTGGGTGAAATATTTTATTTACAAACGTTCCTGATAATAGACTCATTCAACATTACTGGAATACTCGGGCTGATGGACAATGGCAGGTCTGGAAAACTAGAGATCAATGGCTTCATGCACTTGAAACGGTACAATGGACTAACATGGCCAGAGAACTACAAACTCGAACAATCACGACGAATATTGGAGAGGAAATTTTACGCTGGGGATACTGGACAAAAGGTATGTTTACAATCAAAGAGGCATATTTCCTTAAATCAAATAATCATCAGGATGTTGTCGTGCCAATTTGGCATAAAATCTGGAATCTAAAATTTTGGCCAAAGATTGAATATTTTTTGTGGATTTTAAGCCATAAACGCATATTGACCTGGGACCATTTGCAACATAGAGGCCTGCAGGGTCCTTCATTTTGTATCATGTGTCGCCAAACTAAAGAGACTATTGAGCATTTGTTCAATGCTTGCTCTTTCAGTAATGAACTCTGGTAGTGCCTTGCAGCATTATTTGGTCAAACAGATCGCGATCTCAGTAGTGTCAATAACACTATTTTCACTTGGCGCAGTGGTGGGTATAAGAGTGAGGTGTTTAATAGGGCTTGGATATTGTCTTTAGGATTTTTTCTTTGGGGAGTATGGAAAGAGTGAAATTCTTGCATTTTCAAAGGTATAGAAAGACAAGTTTCTCAACTCTGGAATATCATTGTTGAGCAAATTAGGGAAAAAATTCTAGTGGAACGTTGGGGAGAAGATGACTGGTCAGTAACAGCTAGGGAGGCAAGAATTTTGACTGTTCTTAATCTTACTCCTCAAATGCCCGACGTTTCCTTATGGAAGGTTCCCTCAAATCTGAATACAATACCGTCGTTGTTTATTCCTCCACCACCGCAATTTCTGAAATTAAATTTCGATGGGGCTTCTAAAGGGAATCATGGTCAGGCAGGGATAGGTGGTATATTTCGAGATTATTTCAGTCAGTTTTTTCATATTTATTCTTATCCTATGGCATATGTTACCAATAATGAATTTGAATTGATGGCCTTAAAGCAGGGTTTACTTTTGCAATCCGGGAAGGTTACCAACGAATAGTTGTTAAGGGGGATTCTGCAATGGAAGTTGGTATTTTGAAAAAACTCCAACATGGAAATCCGTGGCACAAAATAAGTAAGAGCTGGCGAACAGCTAAACTTGTCGAAGATATCGGTAATCTTCTTCGCCACGTCGGTTCAGTCATCTGCACTCATGTTCGTCGAGAAGGGAATGAAGCAGCAGATTATTTTGGCGAATTGGGCTTGTAAGAATATAAATAGACATCTTGATATTAATGATTCTCACCAGGCTTGGGTTGTCGAATTATATCCTCTGCAGAGTATTGTTGATAGGGACAGAGACCGATCTCTTTCACCCCAATCAGGGTGCCGGAATGTGGAATAGAGTCATGTGCATACACGTGCTGTATGTTTAAACGTCCTTTGTGCGATAATGATGGACACAGTCCTCTGACGATAGCTCTCCACTCTTATATTGAATTGCATGAGCCAGCCAGCACATTGTTATAATCACTTGTCAGATGCATTAATGCGACATTCTGCGCGGTGGTTGAGGAGTTTAACTGTTCATTTCCTCCTTACTATTGCATACTCTTTTTCAAGGTTTTCTATCGGCGATCTTCTGCAGGTGATTCCTCCAGACTTATTAGCACCAGACCTGACGAGAATTCTCTGCCAACAGGGTCGACGCAGACTGTGGTATGTCATGGCTATTCTGCCTTCCATGTCTACTCACTTCTTTTTTTCTGTGCACTCTTTTACATTCTAAGTCTTAAAAGGGTCGATGTAACACCCCCAATTCTTGTGTTTGAATTTCAAAGTTAGACATTTGAACTTTAATCCTAAGGGGAGTGGACCCCAAAGGATAAGTATTTTGTGAATGTAATTAAAAATTTAATTGAGGAAATGAATAAAATAATGTGTTGCAGATTGACCAAAATGAGATTTATGAGATCACTTGCTAAATCCATGAGGATGGATAAGGCAAATATTTCCGCACAATCTTTCAAAAATCCTTGAAAGAAATTAATTTTAAATTTATATTTTTGATGAAAAATCTGAATTTCCCCAATGATGAGGAAAGTACTTGGGAAGAGGTAAAAATATGGAAAAGCTGAGGAAAAGCATAAAACAATTTTAAAGAGTCCCTAAATTTGGAAGCCTAGGCAAGCAGGAAGAAAAGCATCCTGAGATTCTGGACGCAGAATTAGAAACATGCTTTTGGGAACAATAGCTTAAATAAGCTGCTCTTGTGCAGATTAGAGGTTGATCTGTGTCAAGGAGATGATCTCAACTCGGGGGTGAGTTCTGGGAGATAGAAGGACTCTAAGGTTGGGAGGTTGGTCAATTGCATGAGTGGTATGTCTCTAAATTAGTGTGTTTACTTCATATAGTATGAATTTGCTACATATAAAAGTTAATTGTATATTACAATATAAGTTCTACATTTAATAGAATCAATCATAAGGAATACACCCTTGAAATTCTTCTTAGTTGTAGAACTAGATCTGTGGAGTAGAATCCAACAGAATCTTTAAACCAGTGTTGGTTTAAATCTGAGGATACTTATTTCCCCACAGAAGAAATCTATAAATTGGTTTTAATCTGCTTCTGTTTCATAGCATGATTCTAATATATATAAATATAAGAGAGAGAAATCTGAGTTGTCGGTACTAAATTGGGAAATAGCAGAAGAGGAATTGTAAATTTCAATGTGTATTAAAGAACGAAAGTAGAGACTGTATCGACTGAGCTTATGGTCAGCACATAATTCATACATACCCAGAAGCTCAATGGTAAATTTATTTTGCATGTAAGCAGCCAATACTTTAGCAAAAGAAAACAACTACTGAATTGCAAGAGACTATGCATTGATAGTTATATTATGGCACCATTCTAATATTAGAGAACAGAAAGTGAAAAGACAAAAGATAGTTATGCAATTAAACAACATGCATATGCACCACAGCATAGTATATTGAAGTATATGTACCCTAGTCCATTATATGCACCCAAGTCAAGGAGGTAAAATAGTGGATTGTACATACAAATGTCTTTTAAACATAAAAAGAGAGATACATAATTATACACTACCTGTAGATAAATTAGAAAAATATCCTGTGCAAATTTATAACAAGGGTATAAAACAGAAATGGTGATATGTTGTACTATTTCCAAGAAGTATTGAAGAGACTTAGCTACTGCAACTAGTAAAACTATACACTAGTGCAGTATGAGAATGTCATACACCAGGCAAAGTACCAGAAAGCCTTCATAAATACAAGAAGGATAGACAGAATGAACCATTATTGAACACTACAATAAAACTGAGGAATAAGAATACATGCAACCGAATTTCAATATGAAGAGAAAATAGTACATTAATTTTCTCGAGGTTCATAAACGAAAACATGAGCTGAACGTTGCAAAGTGATATAAATCTATGAGATTAGCATTTTGACCAAGATATACATATCTATATACAAAAATCGAAACGAGTATAAATCCCTGTGGCTTGAGGACTGTCTCGAAATGCCACTGGAGTAGACATAATTAAATATTCAAGTCGAGACTTAACAATTGAATTGTCCAAATTTATACAACTCATAAATAAAAAATTTAAGCTGTCTAACGAGCACTACAGAGCTATACGAATTCCCTTCAACCAGTGTTCGGTGAATACCGACCTGCAAGTGGGGAAAACGAAGCCAACGTTAATGTCAAGACCGCTATCACTCTCTGTGTCAATGTAAGAGAGCAAGACGCAAGGCTTATATTACCTGCACAAGTCAACGACCCAAGTTAAATCCACTACTAAACGAGATAAGTAGGACGAATGTGCGCTAAAACAAAAAGAGGTCTGAGAAAAATGATAGTACCTGGTGAGGTAGAAGTTGAAACCCATCCAGAGCCTATACGCGTACCTAGGAGATAGAAAATTGTTAGCAGTAAATAAATAATGAATATGGATGCTCAAAATCGAATAACGAAATTAGCCTTACCTAATTAGTATGAGCTCGACCTACACAGGTCAAGATGGGAATGAACCATAGCGTCGTGCCAGCGCCAGAGTAATAAACCCCGAGAAACCATTGATGTGTTTCAGATGGAGGATAACCTCTGAATACAAGAGCCGTCGGTCAGAATGAGCTCTGGAGAATTCGCATAAGAAAATGCCAAACGAATGGATTCAACACGCACCCTCTAATGCATGAGAGGTGAAACAACAAATCTCTGCAAACTAACACAGAAACATATGAGACGCGATGAATAACAGCATATGATACATCTAAGTCCAACAATCGCCGTAAGGGCTCAACGAAAGGAGCGTAAAATTAAATCCGCAGAAGGAAGCCATGATTTAACAGTAAGAACCGAGCGGGTATGATAATTTCATACCTGAATCGTCATGCTAGTATGGAGATATGCCAAAGAGTTAGCCGAGCTCGGTGTAGAGCTAGGGCATCAAAAAAAATCTCTCTGTCATGAATAATACCGACGCACAGAAAGAAAACAAAAAGAACCCTGAACAAAGCCATATGTGAAATTATACTCGGATTGATTAACAAAAACCCTAAAGCCACGAATGAATCGACGTCGTCCAACTGGCAAGATCTGAGGGAAGGAGTCACAGATCGAGGTATTAATAAGCCAGGTACATCCTGCATTCAATATCCAACCCAACGAGTAATGCCATTAAATGTCGATTTGAGCTGGCGGTGTTATAGAATTGGTGTAGTCGACAAGGTAAGGTGACGGGAGAAACCTGGATCATCGTGGAACGAATCCACGCAACCAAAAATGGGCAGAGACTTGTTACTGCCTATGTGGCGAAACCAAAAATGAAACAAAAACTATCTGTGAGCTTACGTGGAGACTGATTCTCCGTCTCCATTCAACCATACGATGCATCAAATCACAATCTCATATTACGTGGAGGCCAAACCAATGGAATTTGTTTGAAATCGAAACAAGGACGAGTGAACAATTAAATCGACTTGAGTAACATGTACGCCGAGATATAACCATAGGTCAAGTCCGTTCCACCATGAATAATATGCTATCCACCAGTGAAAACGTGGAGTCATAAAGACAGAAGTCTACGTAATTTCATATAGATATATGTATAATTACAATCGTGGTAAATGGGTGAACCAAATCGATTCCATCTACATCCCTTCATGGTCTACGAATATGTCAAACAATTTCAACAAGGGTGGGACTTATGAAGTGGATAAACATATATAATTTTTATAACCCATTCCTTGTTATGATAATTATAGTGATGGATATTACAAGTTATTTAAATGTCATATGGGTTTCAGATCCATTTTATTATGTATAGTGGAACAAATTTGACACAGGGGAAATAAATCGAAATTTAGGGAATCGATCCTGAACAGATCACATTTGTAAAGGAATAAGCATAATCCCTTGCTAGGTATCCACTGAAATAGCTGAATGGAAAAAAAAAATTGGAGGTAAAATGGGAGGTGTGACAAATGGTATCAGAGCCCACGTTATAAAACTGGGATGGTGACATTGTGCTCACTGTTGCTGTGTATTCACTGTATAAATTTAATTCTGTGGAAAAAAAAAAAAAATTATTTTATTTTTTTATTTTCACTGATCTGTGTTGAGTGTGTACAGTGGTGCTGAAATGGAAGAAGGTGGCGAAATTTATGTTGATCTGCGTGATGAGGATAATGCACCAGATCCAAATGCGCCCATGATGGCTATGTTGCGGGAATTGCAACAAGAGTTGGCTGAGATAAAAAGCCAGAATGACAGATTGTCATAGGCAGTGAGGAGTAGGAAAATCTCATCAGGGAATTAACTTCGCAGAACAGCCAGGAAGGCGAAGGTTCCAGAAAAAGGAAAACTGATGAGTCTGAAGATGAGGATGCAGTAAGGCATCAATACAAACAGAAAAAGGAATTACAGGGGGAATTCCGAAAAATCAAGCCTCCCTCCTATGATGGGGAGAAGGAGGAAGATGCGGAAGCTTGGTTATTGAACATGATCAAGTATTTCCAGGTCTATGAATATGATAGTAATCTGAAGGCCAGATTAGTTGTTTACCAGCTACAAGGCAAGGCTACCTTGTGGTGGGAGGAGACGAAAATGGTGCATGCCATTGATGAAAAGACAGTCACCTGGGAGGATTTCCAGGTTAAGTTCAAGAACCACTACCTAAATGAACGTTACTATGATGACAAAGCAAAGGAATTCCATGAACTTAGACTGGGACAACTCACTATTGATGAGTTTGTTACTAAGTTTACAAATCTGCTGAGATATGTACCCTACATAAGGGAGGAAAAGGCAAAGGTACAAAGGTTTCTGAATTGTTTGCCTACCGTTTACAAAGAGAAAATTGAATTTGATAACCCAAAAACAATGGACGAAGCTGTTAGAAAAGCCAGATTATGTTACCAACAGTTCAAAGGAAAAACTGAACAAGGGAAAAGCTGGGTAAATAAGAATGAGTTCAAGGGGAGGAAACAGAAACCAGCCTATTTGAAGAATTTTGGCAGAGATCATCAGCGGAAAAAGTTTAATAAACCCAAAGAAAGTCAAACTGCTCAGTCCCAAGTGGCTTCAAAACAAATAGATGGAGACAGTAAAAAGGAGGGGACAGTCAGAATGAAGGAGCCCTTGAAATGTTGGGGCTATGGAGAACCCCATATTTTGAGGGACTGCCCTCATCGAAACATTCATATGCTCATGAGAGATCGAGAAGCGACAACAGTAAATGATATAGCCAGAAATATACCAACTATCAGTGTAGCCCTGGAAAATCGGCAAGCAGAACATCAAGCAACCATGGTGGAAATGGAGGGTAAGATTTCTGACCTATCTGTTACTGTTCTGATTGATCCAGGTGCTTCTTTGAGTTACATTAGTCCAAATATTGTAGAAAAATGTAACTTAAAAACTGAAAAAATTCAACAGTCATGGTTGGTACAGCTTGCCACTGGAACTAAGAGAAAGGTAACACATAAACTGCCCAGAACAGAAATCAAATTAAATGAGTTTCAAACAGAAGTAAACTTGAACATTATGCCCTTAGGGTCATATGATCTACTGATAGGAATGGACTGGCTGGAAAAGAAGAAAGCCTTGATGAACTGCTGGGATAAAAATTTGCATTGTGTAGATGAGGAAGGGAAACCTTTTATTCTCAAAGGGAAACAAAAACCTATTTCTGTAAGACAAATTTCAGCATTGCAATTAAAAAGAACAGCTAGAAAAGGATACCAAGTTTATGTAGTGCATGTGGAAGAAACAAAACAGAAAACTGAAGAGGAATTACTGGATGTTGTACCAGTAATAAGAGAATTCAAGGAAGTTTTTCCAAAGGAAATCCCTCATCTTCCCCCCAACAGAGAGATTGATTTCTCAATCGATCTGGTGTCGGGAGCAGCATCTGTCTCCCGAGCGCTTTATCGAATGAGTCCTCCTGAACTGATGGAACTGAAAATGCAATTGCAAGAATTGTTAGATAAAGGGTATATCCGACCAAGTGTATCTCCTTGGGGAGCACCGGTGCTGTTCGTGAAGAAGAAGGATGGAACTTTTAGGATGTGCATTGATTATCGTCAACTGAATAAGTTGACCATTAAAAATAGATACCCTTTGCCTAGAATTGATGATCTTTTTGATCAAGTGAGAGGAGCTTCAGTATTTTCAAAAATTGACTTAAGGACTGGTTATCGCCAGCTTAGAATTAAAGAAGAAGACATCAACAAAACAACCTTTCGAACCAGGTATGGTCACTACGAATTTGTAGTCCTACCTTTTTGTTTGACAAATGCCCCTGCCACATTTATGTGCCTAATGAACAGTGTGTTAAACAAGTACTTGGATAAATTTGTCCTTGTGTTCATAGATGATATCTTAGTTTATTCAAAAAGTGAGGAGGAACATAAAGAACACTTGAGGATAGTATTGCAAACTCTAAAGGAAAATCAGCTATATGCCAAGTTTAGCAAATGTGAGTTTTATAAAGATAAGATCCAATATTTGGGTCATATTATTTCCGAACAAGGTCTTGCTGTTGACCCCGAAAAGATAAAGGCTATAAAAGAATGGCCTGTACCAGCTGATGTTTCAGCAGTGAGATCATTCATGGGGATTGCACGCTATTATCGCAGATTTGTAGAGAGGTTTTCTGCCATAGCACATCCCATCACATCATTACAAAGGAAAGGTGTCAAGTTTGAATGGACTGAAAAATGTCAAAACAATTTTGACCAATTAGAATTGAAACTTACTACAGCCCCTATACTGAAGATTGCAGATCCTAATAAAGAATTTGTGGTATGTACGGATGCCTGTAGAGAAGGATTGGGAGGAGTTATTTTGTAGGAAAATTCAGTTATTTCCTATTAATCTAGGAAACTGAAGATGCATGAACAGAATTATAGTGCTTATGATTTAGAATTAGCAGCTGTTATCCATGCTTTGAAAATTTGGCGGCACTATCTTCTTGGAAAAAAATTTACATTGATGACTGATCATATTAGTCTCAATTATTTCTTTTCCCAAACTGATTTGAATGCCAGACAAGCCAGATGGTTGTCCTTTTTAAGTGAATTTGATATGGATATAAAACATATTAGAGGGAAAGAAAATAAAGTTGCTGATGCATTGAGCAGAAATGCTTGTCAGAATATCAATAGTATTGGAAGTAGTGCTCAGATCGATGTAGAAGATTTGGTGAAGATGGCAGCAAACCAAGACCCAAATTATGAAACACTTCTGGTGAAATTGCAGAAAAAGGAGAAAACTGATTTCACTCAGAACCAAAAAGGGCTGATCTGTTATAAAAATAGATTGTATATTCCCAATGTAGAGTCCTTAAAAAGGGAAATTTTGGATGAGTACCACAAACAACCATATGCAGGACATCCAGGATATCAGAAAATGTTAACAGCCCTGAAAAAGAAGTTGTTATGGCCAGGAATGAAGAGAGATGTAGCAGAATATTTAAGTAGATGCATGGAATTTCAACTAGTCAAAGTTGAACATCAGCATCCTGCTGGACTTTTAAACCCTTTACCGATTGCAGAATGGAAATGGGACACAGTTTCCATGTATTTCATAACAGGGTTACCTAAAACCAAGTACCAGCATGATTCTGTAATGGTAGTAGTAGATACTCTAACAAAAGCTGCTCACTTTATACCGGTGAAATCTACCTTTGGGACAGCTCAAGTAGCGAATGTGTTCCTGAAGGAGGTAGTAAGGCTCCATGGGATTCCGAAGGTGATTGTTTCTGATAGAGATGCTAAGTTTACAGTAGCCTTTTGGAAAGGGCTATTTGGGGGTATGGGCACTAAATTGAATTTTAGTACTGCTTACCACCCTCAGACCGATGGTCAAACGGAAAGAACAAATCAAATTTTGGAGGACATGCTGAGAATGTATGTGATGGATAGACCATCAAAGTGGGAAGATTACTTGCATTTAGCTGATTTTGCCAATAATAACAGCTACCAATCCTCCATCAAAATGAGTCCGTTTGAGGCACTGTATGGGAGGAAGTGTCGTACTCCTTTGAGTTGGAGTCAGCCAGAAGATAAAATAATGTTGGGACCAGATGCTTTACAAGAGATGGAAATAATTGTTAAACAGATACAAAGAAACATCAAGACAGCACAAGATCGCCAGAAGAATTATGCTGATAAGAAAAGAGTGCACCGAGAATTTAAAGTGGGGGAGCATGTGTATTTGCGTATTAAACCCAAAAAGAGCACACTTTATGCTGGAAGTTGTGCAAAAATGGCTCCTAGATATTGTGGACCTTTTGAAATCTTAGAAAGGGTGGGACCAGTGGCTTAGAAACTGGCCTTACCACCCCATGTTAGAGTTCATGATGTATTTCATGTTTCATTATTAAAAAGATATGTGCATGATGCTTCTCACATAGTTGATTGGAATGTTGTACAGGTGGAACCAGAAGGCGAGTTTCTGCCAGAACCACTTCAAATATTGGAGCGGGAAGAAATTGAATTGAGAAGCACAACAGTAGCAAGAGTAAAGGTTCAGTGGAAGAAATTTACTGCTGAAGAAGCTACCTGGGAAAGAGAAGCTGAAATGATGGAAAAATATCCATTTTATTTGCAAAAGGAACTCAAGTAGTTGAATAGTAACACCGAGGACGATGTTTATTTTTAGAGGGGAATATGTAACACCCCCAATTCATGTGTTTGAATTTCAAAGTTAGACATTTGAACTTTAATCCTAAGAGGAGTGGACCCCAAAGGATAAATATTTTGTGAATGTAATTAAAAATTTAATTGAGGAAATGAATAAAATAGTGTGGTGCAGATTGACCAAAATGAGATTTATGAGATCACTTGCTAAATCCATGAGGATGGATAAGGAAAATATTTCCCCACAACCTTTCAAAAATCATTGAAAGAAATTAATTTTAAATTTAGATTTTTGAGGAAAAATCTGAATTTCCCCAATGATGAGGAAAGTAGTTGGGAAGAGGTAAAAAGATGGAAAAGCTGAGGAAAAGTATAAAACAGCTTTAAAGAGTCCCTAAATTGGGAAGCCTAGGCAAACAGGAAGAAAAGCATCCTAAGATTCTGGACGCAGAATTAGAAACATGCTTTGGGGAACAATAGCTTAAATAAGATGCTCTTGTACAGATTAGAGGTTGATCTGTGTCAAGGAGATGATCTCAGCTCGGGGGTGAGTTCTGGGAGATAGAAGGACTCTAAGGTTGGGAGGTTGGTCAATTGCATGAGTGGTATGTCTCTAAATTTATTGGTGTGTTTACTTAATATAGTATGAATTGGCTACATATAAAATTTAATTGTATATTAGAATATAAGTTCTACATTTAACAGAATCAATCATAAGGAATACACCGTTGAAATTCTTCTTAGTTGTAGAACTAGATCTGTTGAGTAGAATCCAACAGAATCTTTAAAACAATGTTGGTTTAAATCTGAGGATACTTATTTCTCCACAGAAGAAATCTATATATTGGTTTTAATCTGCTTCTGTTTCATAGCATGATTCTAATATATATAAATATAAGAGAGAGAAATCTGATTTGTCAGTACTAAATTGGGACATAGAAGAAGAGGAATTGTAAATTTCAATGTGTATTAAAGAACAAAAGTAGAGACTGTATCGACTGAGCTTATGGTCAGCACATAATTCATACATACCCAGAAGCTCAATGGTAAATTTATTTTGCATGTAAGAAGCCAATACTTTAGCAAAAGAAAACAACTACTTAATTGCAAGAGACTATGCATTGATAGTTATATTATGGAATCATCCTAATATTAGAGAACAGAAAGTGAAAAGACAAAAGATAGTTATGCAAATAAACAACATGTATATGCACCACATCATAGTATATTGAAGTATATGTACCCTAGTCCATTATATGCATCCAAGTCAAGGAAGTAAAATAGTGGATTGTACATACAAATTTCTTTTAAACATAAAAAGAGAGATACATAATTATACACTACCTATAGATCAATTAGACAAATATCCTGTGCAAATTTATAACAAGGGTATAAAACAGAAATGGTGATATGTTGTACTATTTCCAAGAAGTATTGAAGAGACTTAGCTACTGCAACTAGTAAAACTATACACTAGTGCAGTATGAGAATGTCATACACCAAGCAAAGTACTAGAAAGCCTTCATAAAAATAAGAAGGATAGACAGAATGAACCATTATTGAACACTATAATAAAAATGAGGAATAAGAATACATGCAACCGAATTTCAATATGAAGAGAAAATAGTACATTAATTTTCTCGAGGTTCATAAACGAAAACATGAGCTGAACGTTGCAAAGTGATATAAATCTATGAGATTATCATTTTGACCAGGATATACATATCTATATACAAAAATCGAAGCGAGTATAAATCCCTGTGGTTTGATGACTGTCTCGAAATGCCACTGGAGTAGACATAATTAAATATTCAAGTCGGGACTTAACAGTTGAATTGTCCAAATTTATACAACTCATAAATAAAAAATTTAAGCTATCTAACGGGCACTACAGAGCTATACAGATTCCCTTCAACCAGTGTTCGGTGAATACCGACCTGCAAGTGGGGAAAACGAAGCCAACGTTAATTTCAAGGCCGCTATTACTCTCTATGTCAATGTAAGAGAGCAAGACGCAAGGCTTATATTACCTTCACAAGTCAATGACCCAAGTTAAATCCACTACTAAACGAGATAAGTAGGACGAATGTGCGCTAAGACAAAAAGAGGTCTGAGAAAAATGATAGTACCTGGTGAGGTAGAATTTGAAACCCATCCAGAGCCTGTACACGTACACAGGAGATAGAAAATTGTTAGCAGTAAATAAATAATGAAAATGGATGCTCAAAATCGAATAACGAAATTAGCCTTACCCAATTAGTATGAGCTCGACCTACACAGGTCAAGATGGGAATGAACCAGAGCGTCGCGCCAGCGCCAGAGTAATAAACCCAGAGAAACCATTGATGTGTTTCAGATGGGGGATAACCTCTGAATACAAGAGCCGTCAGTCAGAACGAGCTCTGGAGAATTCGCATAAGGAAATGCCAAACGAATGGATTCAACACGCACCCTCTAACGCATGAGAGGCGAAACAACAAATATCTGCAAACTAACATAGAAATATATGAAACACGATGAAATATTAACAATTGGGTGGATGCAAATCACCTGGAACAAAAATAACGGCATATGATACATCTAAGTCCAACAATCGCCGTAAGGGCTCAACGAAAGGAGCGTAAAATTAAATCCGCAGAAGGAAGCCATGATTTAACAGTAAGAACCGAGCGGGTACGATAATTTCATACCTGAATCGTCATGCTAGTATGGAGATACGCCAAAGAGGTAGCCGAGCTCGATGTAGAGCTAGGGCATCAAAAAAAAAAAAAAAACTCTCTGTCATGAAGAATACCGACGCGCAGAAAGAAAACAAAAAGAACCCTGAACAAAGCCATATGTGAAATTATACTCGGATTGATTAAAAAAAACCCTAAAGACACGAATGAATCGACGCCGTCCAACAGTCGAGATCTGAGGGAAGGAGTCACGGATCGAGGTATTAATAAGCCAGGTACATCCTGCATTCAATATCCAACCCAACGAGTAATGCCATTAAATGTCGATTTGAGCTGGCGGTGTTATAGAATTGGCGTAGTTGACAAGATAAGGTGACAGGAGGAACCTGGATCATCGTGGAACGAATCCACGTGACCAAAAATGGGCAGAGACTTGTTACTGCCTATGTGGCGAAACCAAAAACGAAACAAAAACTATCTGTGAGCTTACGTGGAGACTAATTCTCCGTCTCCATTCAACCATACGATGCATCAAATCACAAGCTCATATTACGTGGAGGCCAAACCAATGGAATTGTTTGAAATTGAAACAAGGACGAGTGAACAACTAAATCGACTTGATTAACA
The DNA here is from genome assembly GCA_034641835.2 of Pinus albicaulis. Lineage (NCBI taxonomy): Eukaryota > Viridiplantae > Streptophyta > Pinopsida > Pinales > Pinaceae > Pinus > Pinus albicaulis. The sequence goes on along the minus strand of JAXQQM020060389.1, from coordinate 63,551 downwards.
TGTACGCCGAGATATAACCATAGGTCAATTTTGTTCCACTATGAATTATATGCTATCCACCAGTGAAAACGTGGAGTCATAAAGATAGAAGTCTACGTAATTTCATATAAATATATGTATAATTACAATCGTGGCTAATGTGTGAACCAAATTGATTCCCTCTACGTCCCTTCATGGTCTACGAATATGTCAAACAATTACAACAAGGGTGGGACTTATGAAGTGGATAAACATATATAATTTTTATAACCCATTCCTTGTTATGATAATTATAGTGATGGATATTACAAGTTATTTAAATTTCATATGGGTTTCAGATCAATGTATAGGGGAACAAAGTCGACACATGGGAAATAAGTCGAAATTTAGGGAAACGATCCTGATCAGATCAAATTGGCAAAAGAATAGCATAATCCCTTGCTAGGATTCACTGGAATCGCTGAATGAAAAATAAAATAAAATTTGGAGGTAAAATGGGAGGTGTGACAGTTCACAATTTTGGAATTTGGAGGATAATATTAGCTAAACCTGGTGACTTTTGATGTCAAGGCCACCTAGTATTTATGGAGGTCTATGTAAAACGGCTTCACTTCTATTATGTTTTTTTTAACTTAAAAAAGAATCATATAATAGAGATTATCTTATATTTGGAATAACATTATGTCCACTTTTAATCCATTGGTCACTAACATGTCTATTTCCACTATTGTGTTGCATATGTTAGGTGTTTTTATTCGGGTAGTACCTTTTAAGCTAGTGGCAGATCCCAATCAAGAGAGTGGAGGTTCAAAATTTGTACACCCATTTTGGGCAATCAAATAAAAATTCATTAAAAATTCACAATATTATCATACAATGTTGTGACACAATTTTTCATATAGTAAGCTTTATAAAACCATTCCTAACACAATTGGAGGTACTTTGTTTTAGTAATAAGATAGTTATAACAAATACATATCATACATAATCCTTAATATCTATGTTCCATAATCTATTAAACTTAGGTCTTATTATTTTAATTTTCTTTTCTATCCATAATCAATATAACCTTAGACTTATTATTTTAATCCGCTTTGTATTAAATTTAATGACCATATTAGTTTGTTTTTATAATATTTAAACTAAAAAGTTCATATATTATTTAAAACAAAAATATTTTAATTAGAACTAAATGATAAAATTGTAATATTAGTAAATCTATTATGTTTAAGTACAATGTAATGCTATTTTACATTTCAATAACTTTATTCTTGTGTCCCTATCAACATATGCAACAACTCTTACCATTATCTTTTAATAGAAATATTATAATTTTAATATAAATATAATAATTTTTTAATAATTCTTTTATATTCTAAAAATAGCCCTAAGCAAGCTCACATTATTGAGATGGAAAATTTTATGGTTTGTTCCGTGACTTCATAATAACTACCTGCCTTATCCCATCACCATAATTGATGTTGATGACCATGTAAGTGGATAGAATGTAGTTATGAAAACAATATTAGAAAGTGGATTGTTATATTCCTTTTAACAATGAACAAAAAATCCAAACAGGTAGAAATGATGTGCTGCTATCCCTTCAAACGGCTAGGGAGGACGTGTCACAGCCACTCACAAATTAGCCGTTGATTAAAAAAGCTGCGAGGCAGAGTTATATAATGAGGATTTTGATTATGATGTTCACAAGTTAAATTACTTTTGATTCTCCTCTGCAAAGATGGACACAGAAATAATGTTTTTTTTAAACGACTTGGTGAAGGAGACCGTGCGAATGCATCCTCCCCTACTTGGTGAAGGAGATCCTGCAAATGTTTCGTGTCACACTGTGACTACATCCCCGCAAAGGCCAGCGTGGAGTTCTACAGTGTGGGGATGGGGAGTTTCGACCCCAGGGCTTCCTAGACTAATGAGAAGGACGTTGACATTACGAGAGTGAATAGAATTAAGATGATGCCCTTTGGTGCTGGGAGGAGGATCTGGCCATTGGCACTCACCACATCAATCTAATCATCTTATGGATGCATGCAATATGGAGTAGTATGCTTTGACTGTTGTCACAAATAATCCACGAGAAGTCCCCATGTTCCATTACTCCTATGGAATGCAGCGCGGGGATTTGCGGAGGCAAAGTATCGATTGTATATACCTTTCCTAAGTGAGGCCGACATCGAGCTGCTTCCACTGGTGTAAATCTATTTATGAGGTTCTCTCTGGCTCTTTGATTCAATTCGTTTTCTAGTAGGTGCCATTTTTGGATTTCTGGGAGGTGTGAAATATTCATTTATATTGCATATTTTTATGATCAATTTCTAAGAAATATGGTAGCACACAAACACGATCTCTATTCTTGTTTCCATTAATGTATAGTTTTATGAGATTAATTTTTGGATTAATCATATTATTAAAAGATTTGATTGATAGGGTTTGCACCTTCTTTTAATCAGGATAAGGTTTGCACCTGCTTTTAATTGCTTTCTTTTAAGCTGATGTCTGTCCAATTCAATATGCAGGGTCTCCCACGACAAGATAATATTAGAACAAATTGGATCATTGGATGTAAATAAGGCCCTAAAGAAACCTAGTTCCGGCTAGACAAGAAAGGTAAGTTTCTGCCTCTTCATTTTGTATTTCTTGAAGTAAACCCTTTTCAATGAATTATATGTAGTCTTTTCTTCATTTTCAAGTGGTTTTATAATTTTTGGATTAATACGGTGTTAGTAATAGCACCTATTTTTTTTTATTACAACTCTATTTTCGATGTCTAAACCCAATCTATTCATCTCAGTTTTATTAGTAAAACCCAGTTTATTCATCTCAGTTCTATTATTCCATTTTCTTTATGGTTTCCTGGGCTCGCCATAGTTTCTTTTTAATTCATTTCAGCCAGTTGTAATCTCTTTGTCTCAAATTTCTTAGTTATAATTTAGATATTTCTTTGTTAGATCTATCAAATATCAAATCAAATCTCTTATGGATGTGTGGGATATGGATGTGTGCAATATGGAGCAGTATGCTTTCACTGTTGTCACGAAGAATCCACCAGAAAGAATCTGGACGAATGAAGCGCAGCGCACGAAGTCCCCATGTTCCATTACCCCTGTGGAATGCAGGCGGTGATGCTTGCATTGGGAATTTGTGGAGGCAAAGTATCGACTGTATATGCCTTTCGTACACGACATCGAAATCGAGCTGCGCTGCTTCCACCGATGCAAATCTATTTATTAGGTTCTCTATGGCTCTTTGATTTGATTCTTTTTCTCTGTTTCGATTCGTTTTCTAGTAGGATGCCATTTTTGGATTTCTTCCAAGTGCGAAATATTCATTTATATTGCATATTTTTATGATAAATTTCTAAGAATTATGATAGCACACAAACATGATCTCTATTCTTTTTTTTCCATTGATGTATAGATTTATGAGATTAATTGTAGGATTAACCATGTTATTAAAAGATTTGATTGATAGGGTTTGGGCCTTTCTTTAATCAGGATAGAGTTTGGGCCATCTTTTAATTTCTTACTCTATGATATTAGATGATTTAGATGAGATTACTGGATTTCTTAAAATGATTTTCAATTATGCTTTTATGATTTACAAATATGTTTTTCATTTGTTCTATAATTTATGTTAGATTTTATTTTCACATTATTACTTTGGTTAAATTCAATGTATTTTAAATTGTATTTTCATACATTTAAATTACTTTAAAGAAGTTTTTGTATATTTAAACTTTTATTAATAGCTTTTAATTAATTTATTTTTTGAATGATTTCTTCATTAATATTTTGATATAGAGTAAAGTACCATAATCTTGAGTAGCCTAGCCTAAGCTACTAAAGGATAGACTAGGGTAAGTTAGAATAGGCTAGGTTAGGCTAGAATAGGCAAGAGTAGCTTAGGGTAGGCTAGACTAGACTAGGATAGGTTAGGTTAGAGTAGGTTAGGCTAGTGTATGCTAGGGTAGGCTAGAGTAGGCTAGGTTAGACTAGGGTAGGTTAAGCTAGGCTAGGGGAGGCTAAGTTAAGCTAGGCTAGGCTAGGGGAGGCTAGGTTAGGCTACTATAGTGTAGGATAGACTAGGTTAGGCTAGGTTAGGTCAAGATAGGGTAGGTTAGGGTATCTTAGGCTAGGCTAGGATAGGTTAGACTATGTTAAGCTAGGCTAGGTAAGAGTACACTATGTTAGGCTAGGGTATGTTAGGCTAGGCTAGGTTAGCCTAGGTTAGGTTAGGTTAGGTTAGGTTAGGCTAGGCTAGGCTATGTTAGCTTAAGTTAGGCTCAGTTAGGCTAGGCTATGTTAGGTTAGGTTAGGCTAGGTTAGGATAGGATAGGATAGGATAGGATTGGCTAGAATAGGGTAGGCTAGGCTACGCTAGGTTCGGTTAGGTTAGGGTAGGATAGATTAGGCTAGTCTAGGTTGGGCCACGATAAGATAGGATAGGTTAGGATAAGATAGGTTAGGCTAGGTTAGGTTAGGCTAGGCTAGGCTAGGCTAGATTAGGTTAGGTTAGGCTAGGCTAGGCTAGGTTAGGTTAGGATATGATAGGATAAGATAGGATAGACTAGGCTAGGCTAGGTTAGGCTATGATAAGATAGGCTAGGTTAGGTTAGGATGAGATTGATTAGGCTAGGATAGTTTAGGCTAAGATAAGCTAGGCTAGGTTAGGCTAGGCTTGGCTAGGCTAGTCTAGGCTAGGATAGGCTAGGCTAGATAGGTTAGGATAGGTTAGTTTAGGTTAGTTTAGTTTAGTATAGGATACATTAGGCTAGGCTAGGCTAGCTTAGGCTAGATTAGGCTAGGATAAGCTAGGTTAGGTTAGGCTACGTAGTTTAGGATAGTATAGGTTAGGTTAGGTTACGATAGGTTAGGTTAGGGTTAGGCTGGGCTAGGCTATGCTAGGATAGGGTAGGTTAGGCAAGGCTAGGGTAGGGTAGTGTAGGCTAGGTTAGGATAGGGTAGGGTAGGGTAGGCTAGAATAGGGTAGGATAGATTAGGGTAGGTTAGGCTAGGATAAGGTAGGATAGGGTAGGGTAGGTAAGGGTAGGTTAGGCTATGATAAGCTAGGGTAGGCTAGGTTAGGGTAGGTTAGGCTATGCTAGGTTAGGCTATGGTGGGTCAGGGTAGTGTAGGCTAGGCTAGCATAGGGTAGGCTAGGCTAGGATAGGTTAGGCTAGGGTAGGGTAGGCTAGGCTAGGCTAGTTTAAGGTAGAGAAGGGTAGGGTAGGTTAGGGGAGCTTAGGTTAGGTTAGGCTAGGTTAGGCTAGGCTAGGTTAGGCTAGGGTAGGGTAGTCTAGGGTAGGCTACCCTAGGCTAGGCTAAAGTATGCTAAGCTAGGGTAGGGTAGGGTAGGGGAAGGTATGTTAGGCTAGGCTAGGCTAGGCTAGGATAGGATGGTCTAGGGTGGGCTAGGCTAGGGTGAGCTAGGCTAGGCTCGGTTAGGTTAGGCTAGGTTGGGCTACGCTAGGCTAGGTAAGGTTAAGTTAGGCTAGGATAGGTTAGGTTAGGTTGGGCAAGGTTGGGTGAGGCTAGGCTAGGTAAGGTTAGGTTAGGCAAGGTTAGGCTAAGTTAGGTTAGGATAAGCTAGGTTAGGTTAGGTTATGTTAGGTTAGGGTAGGCTAGGCTACATCAGGCTAGGGTATGGTAGGGTAAGGTAGGGTAGGGTAGGTTACGGTGGGTTATATTAGGTTAGGCTAGGTTGGGCTAGGCAATGCTAGGCTAGGTTAGGCTAGGTGAGGTTAGGCTAAGCTAGACTAGGCTAGGCTAGGCTAGGTTAGGCTAGGCTAGGCTAGGCTAGGCTAGGCTAGGCTAGGCTAGGCTAGGTTAGCCAAGGTTATGCTAGGCTAGGCAAGGCTAGGCTGGGCTAGGCTAGGCAAGGCTAGGTTAGCCGAGGCTAGGCTAGGGTAGGCTAGGCTAAGCGACGCTAGGCTAGGCTAGGCTAGGGTAGGGTATGTTGGGGTTGGCTATGTTAGGCTATGCTATGGTTGGGTATGTGAGGCTACGCAAGGTTAGGATAAGGTAGGTTACATTAGTATAGGGTAGGCTATTTTAGGCCCAGTAAGCTAGGCTAGGCTAGGTGTAATATCCCAAAATGGGAACTATGAGAAAGGGATGCCTGAAAAATGCATTTTTCAAGAATGACTCCTAGAGGATTTGAAAACAAGACCTGGATCCCTTAGATCAATGTATCTATGACCGAAATCCAACAGGAGGCTCCAAAAAAATCACTCTAGGTGGGTCGAACAGATCTCCCACACCTAGTTGTCTTGAAAAAGTGCCCAATGAAGGGACTGCAACTATGTATGAACAAGGGATAAAGTAACAACGTTATTTTTATGAGCCTGAATACATGAAGATGTAGGTAGCCAAAAAAATTATAATATAGTAGCAAGAGAGTACAATTCCCTGACGAAAGAGTCACTCAGGATTGGCAATACAAGCCTCAATATATCATATACATGAAATGTGAGATATACTACTACACTCAGAATGCCCCAGGCTATGACTGCATAGTTTATAGGAGATACTGCAACATGCTAAATAATAATACAAATATATAACAATATAGGGCTCAAGAAATGTGCAGGAGAAAGTTCTAAACCCCATAAAACAATAATACAACAATCCTTAGAAGGATTGTCTGAAATATATACAAAATGGAAAAATTGCAGAAATGTCGGAGTTGCAGTAGCAGCGGCAAATCGAGAACTGGAACTAGATGGAGATAGTTGAAGATGATTCACAATATGATTATATCTCCTCTAATGGATCTTCCAAGTGAAAATTTGATCCTATCACTGAATATCTTACCCTCCAATCAACATTGCAAACCCCCTCTACAAATGTACTTTGAAAATAAAACAGTCACTAAAGGATACTGCGCTGTAGGTGGAATAAAATGTGTTGGCCAAATGCCAAGATCTGTAATATGCTATGAATCCTCCCTTACTGATCTCCCAAAGGAAACAAGTCTCTCTCCTCTGAAGAGCAAGCTAAGAAATGGTGTTTTGGAACCTCCACTGCAACACCCTGCAACACAATGTTATAATTAAGCAGAAATAACGTTGTAGTTGAAGGAGGTGGCTTGGCCTTGAGCATGAATGTGGAGAAATAAAGTGAAATCCCTCAAGAGGCCTCTCAAGAATGAGAATTAATCCTAAAGAGGAATTCCTTATGCTAAACAACACTACAACTCTGCTAAACAACAGGAGACTGCGAATAGTTTAAGCAAACTAAGAAATCACTAATCATAAGCATGAGTTACAAAGGATGCCTTGCCCTCCTTTTAAACAAATGCAAGCTCCCTCCCCATGGGTCCCACTCATTAGGGTTTCCTCCATCAAGGAAAATTCCCTCCTCTTTCACTGCGCTATCCCACAAGATGCTCTCCACCTCCTATCACAGCGCTATTTGACTTGGTCAAACTTGACCTTGTCTTTATGAAAATGTCCTCTTTCACGCATGAGGGTGTGAAATCCAACTCCACTACTAATATTATTTCATAGGAGGAGGGATTTTATTCCTATTTCTGAATTATATGGGCCTCCTTACCCATTTATTCATTTCCTAAGTGAAAACAACAAAAAATAATATTCCATTTAGCTGCATGCTAAAAGTGGAATATTACAGTCCTCCACTCCCAAATGTTGCTTGTCCTCAAAAAAATGCATAAGATAAAATCCTCCAAGGATCAAGATGTTGTCTCATCAATATATCTCCAAGTTTTCCATCCAACATATGCAAACTAGCTTTTGGTGAGCATCCCAAATAGCTATCATGTAAGAAATAAACATCTATGGAGGAAAAAAATAGTTGTCTATGAGCCTTTTTGAGGCATGAGATTTGACATGAATTGGGATTTACCATCCACATATGAATCTCCCGTCCCAAAGAAATCATCCATACAAAGTGAGTTACCTCCAAACATGGCAACTCACGGAAATCTCCTTCAAACTTGAGCTCCAGAAATGAAGGTGGGCTAAAAATTTTCATATGGTAAGCATCATAGTCTACCCCACACTATCCTCCTCTCCACTTGTGATAAGTTTAGAGTGTGTGATTATCTCGGGCTGCAATGGTATTGCCCTAAAGTGGCAAAATGAAGAACAATCCTCCAACGATCTCCCTTCCAACATTGGAGAACAAGGTGGCACAAAACATTTCATCTATGATGAACAGGACATGGTCATCATAGATTATCCAAATGGGAAGTATGATGAAGGTTTTACATGACGATGCATGATACAAACAATGTCTCAAGAGGACACAACACAGTCTCATCCACTGTAACTTCAAAAAATAGCATGGAAAGTAATATAAAAAAATCATCACATCTACTAATGAATAGTAAATGGTTGAATGTGTCAACAATACATGATCAAACACTTTCTCATGGTTATACAGTGAATGGCTATAAAAATCATGGCCCAGCCCAAAATAAAACAAATTTGTGGCTATGTTGGACATATCTCCTCCCATGCTCCCATTAGAACATGTAATGTAAAAAATGTGGGAATTATCTCTCCTCAAGGACACATCCAACTCATGTGTCAATTCCCCAATCATGCTCTCAACAAGAATAGAAACAATATCAACAAATGAAGTCATGATCAGTACAAGAATTAAGGAGATACTGATGGCTTCATGTGGTGCTTGAAGATACCAATAGCCTCCTAAGGATGTACAACATAGTCTTACAAACTGCTGCTTCAGAAATTTACATGGAAAAATGTTTCTTGATACATGGTCAATCATGCATGTCATCATACAGTAAATGGTTGGGTGAAAAAAATAAACATACATGTAACGATAAAACATTTTCCCAAGGCCACATAAAATATCGCTACGTCTATCATATAGTTTGGCCAAATTTCGATCATGGATCAATATGAAAAACTTGCCCTCTTGTGGATAAATGCACTGCATAGTAATGTTAAGAGCATGAAATTGTTGTGTTAGCCAATCAATAATTGGGAAAAAAATTCTTACCATATGCTGGAAGTAAGATGACACATGGGTCCATAAATGAGTCCTCCATAGTGGTTTGGTATGCATCCATGAAGAGGAATGAACTATGTGTTGCATGAAGATCCTCCTTCTCATGCTTGGAAGCCCAAGTCAATAAGAACATATCACCATAATAGATGTCTCTATCCACTACCCTATCATCCTTACCCCCTCCTTTTCCACCAAGTGCATCCGATGTGAAGTGATCCTAGGGACAGTCCATCCATATACCCTTAGAGAGAGTGCATGACATATGGATCATGGAGGAAAAAGCGGTTGAGTTGGGAAGGGGATTTTTTGATGTTAGGATCAAATATTCCATGTTTAAGAGCAGCTTTAGGAAGCCCAAGCATAGAATTCAAGATTGCAATATCAACTTCAACAAAAATACAAACAAATGGCCACCATGGAAGATTTGTGCATGGAGGCCATTAAACATAGATACCCATGAGACCCCTATGCAGTCTACCTCAAAGAAAAATGGATCCTATTTAAAATCATGATATTATCCTCTCATGGTTCCTTACCTTTTCATAACTAATGAGAATTCATTGAAATTTTCAACCAGTCAAGTATGGCAGACAAGGAAAATATGGTAGAATTCTACATGCACAATATTTTGTTGGAAAACTTGAACATTTGGGACCATAATCCTAGAATGGGAGACATGCGGTTAATGGAATTAGCCTCTTAGATGGTTAACGAGGAAGATAGAGCACAAGAAGTAAGGAGGGTCATGAGGAGAGAAAATAGGGAGCCTATACATATTAGGGAAAAAATATTTAGTCGTAGGGGCATCATCAAAACCCATCTAAAGATAGAAAAGGATGATGCACTTGTAGAAAATTACCTCAACACACAAGTACAAGCCATAGCCCATTTGATGATGCTTCTAGGTTTTTGGGAGATGAATGCATAATGGCCAGTCAAAGGAGAAGGAATAGCCTCCCTCACTACCTCATAAACATGGAATACCACACATAAAAAAGATTGAGAATTTCTCTAGAAAGGGCACCACTATTCAAGAGGGCCATGCAAGCCAGGAATATTCAGTGGCTTAGTTTGAAACTTAGTCCACCCTTATTTTTGCGACTTAGTGATGGGAAAAACCAAGATGAGTAGAAAAAATTATGGTAGGAAGAAGAATAGAATGATGGATTTTACCCTCCTGAAGGGATTCCCACACTTCTTCCTTGTGAAGTTAGAGGTTTCATTAATGCTTTGAAAGAGATGCAGAATGAAGACTAAGTTGCTTAGAGGATGAGAAAATTTTTTGTAGGGCTATGATGATGAAAGCCATCATTAGGTGTAATTGGAGGGGTTAACTGCCACCTATTTATCCTTATTAAGTCTCTCTTTCTCACATTTAAATTATATTATGGTCTTTTCTTGCTAGTGTAGATGGTGATTAAGGCTTGTCATACTTCCAATACCTAATATGGGTTAAATGGAGGATAATCATGAAGATATTGCACTTTTGATGAATATTTTATGATTAAAGCTTGGAGTAGACAATAAGGAGAGATTCTATGGGTATTTTACACCTCCTTACCTCCCAAAGGCTCCCAAGGGATCCTTGAGATTACCTCCAACATCTTGAAATCAAAGGCAACCACGGAAGTGGGAGATGAAGTGTACCAAAGCTCCACTTCTCTTGCAATGAAAAAGGAAACATCACCTAATTTTTTGGGGAGCTGTTGGTAGATACCCTCTAGGTTAAATATGGCTGAGAAAGAGCTGATTAGAATTAGAACTTTGAAGGAAGCTAATAGACTCTAAGCACTTCTAATATGTTTTTGAGATTTTTATGATTATGTAATGATACTATTTTCTACAATAAGATGAGTACTCATATTTTCCTTCACTAATTTACTTTCAGAGGGCTAGGCTTGTGGGTTAGGGCCCAATCAATTAACCTTAGTCTCTCTTGTGTATTCATTCTGATTTTTATGTCATTGTATCTAGTTTTCTTAATGAGTTTTAGCTAGTTTGCTTACATTTCAATTTACTTTTTAATTTTTTCTTCCATTTCTTTGTTGTCATTGAGCTTGCATAAATGTTGGTAGAATAGCTTATAAACTCAGAAATTTGTGTGTGAAGCCTCCCTCTCTCATCTCTTTCACTGGAACTTTAGGAGGGAAAATATTGACCACAAGCAAAATTTTATCTTTAATCTATGATTTCTTGGAAATAATAGCTAGGTTTTTGTAGTGTCATGAACATATCTAGATTAGAGAGTTAGATTTCTATTTGAATGTTTAAGTAGTCCTTCATTCAAAATTCAACTCATCTTTTTGATTTCCTTTATCATAGATTTTCCAATGTTTGTTGCATGAACATGTATTTTTCTTTCAAGTTCAAGTAGCACAAAAAATGAGGACTTCACCAGCACCCTTATCTTCATTTCTCACCCATCAACAACCTTCTTTTCATCAAATCACCTTCAGCCTTGTTTTTAAGATTTTCACCTTCACACCATGAGCAACCTTAGAAGTGAAAGACATGATTCTTAAGATGTTATGAGCTTGTAAAATGGGTTGGAGACCTTCCATTCATCCAAGTACACCTTCATTCCACCACCCCTATGCTTTTCTCCATCATTTTTGGTATGAAATTTCCTCAAACTATTTCCTGTACCAATTCAAGACTTTCTTGTAGGACTTTAGGAAACCTATAGAAGAATCAATAATAGCACCATTGGACCTATCCTTAAGCCCAGAAACCAACATCAACGTCATATATAACTATCAAAACCATCAAGACACCTTCATCCCCGCGTCCATGAGTTAAAAACCTTCCTAAACCACCTTAACACCTTCTCCTCCTTGCTGCAAAACAATGCATTTACATGCATAATTAGGTCATGATTATATTCATAAGTAAAATAATTATAGATAAATAATGAAGTATATATATTTTGTTTATCCATTTGGCCTAGCAATGTGTGAGTAGATTTTCCTTCCTTCTGCAATTTAAATTCAACCATTTACTTCATGAAGATACCTACTTTGCTTCTATTTCTTGTGAGAGTTTAAATCATAAATCTATTTCCTTGCAGAATAGCTAGATGTATTTTCTTGCTTTAAAATAGTCATTTGATGGTTAATAGAGTAAATTTTTTGAGTTAATGGTAGTTCTAGGTCTAATCCAGAAGTGTGAAAGACTTCACTCAGAAACCCTAGAAATAACACCCTTTAATAGGAATCAGAAAAGGATGACATGAGTAGAATACATATGTTGTGTATATAGCACTTTCACCTCCAATTTTTTAAGAACCTCGGGCTGGTAAAGTAAAGTATATTAGCCCCTGGGAGTTGCAACATTCCTGGTACAATACCAGGGCTCATCAAAAACCAAGGAAAAGTACATTTAGGATGGAAACATATCCAAAATTAGCACCACAATCTTGTGGACCATTTGAAACTTAGGACTAGGTTGGACTAGGTTGGACCCGTAGCTTATCAATTAGATTTACCCACTCGCATTAAAATTCATAATTCTTTCATGGTTATTTACTTAAGAAATATATACATGATAGTTCTCACATTATTTATTGGAAAATTATATAGCTAGAATTCAAAGGACACTCCGTCGAAGAACATCTTTGTATTCTAGAGAGGAAAGAGATCTAGCTCTGAAATCGAGTAGTTTTTTCATATTAAAGTGAAATGGAAGCACTTTAATAACAAAGAGGCTACATGGGAGCGAGAAGATGAGATTCTTGAAAACTATCCAAAAATTTTCCAGAGAGAAGAAACTAGAAATTAAACATCGAGGAAAATATACTTAAAAGGGTGGAAGATGTGATATCCCTATGTTTTTTGAAATAATTAATATTGTTATCATTTTCCAGAATTAAACTATGTTGGATTCAATGGTGATTCCATAACTTATGTAAATGAACAATATACATGTGGTTATGAAATCAATAATTGAGTTTATAATTTAATGGGAACGGAAAATTACTTGAAATGAGACACTTAACTAAGGAGATAATTTCTAATCTCAATCATAGATAAGAGTGAGATAAATATTCCATGATAAATAGATGTTTCTAAAATAACAAGTTTAATGTATGGGAGACAAAGATCCATTAAATATACTAGCTAGAGAAAACTTCCAGTACATTGAACAATAAAGAACTCCTGAAGATAAAAAAAGGCTTTAATAACAAAAATACTTCCATAAAAGCATGACAATGCTAATGGAAGAAAAATTAATTAAGGAAGAAAAGGTATAAAAAACCTAGGGAGGAGATGAAAGGGTTGTTGAGCTCTGAGGGATATTACTTGATATTAATCTTGGCTCAGGGGGAACTGGTGGTCAATTCATGGTTGGGTGGAAAGTGTACTCATTTAGTGATTCTTTTGATTCTCTTGTTAGAAATTCTATGAGATTTATTTTGTTGATGAATAGGTACCTGCATATTGTGTATTGAAGGAATGGATTGAACTTAAAATGGTAATTAGGTTGGCAAGTGAACACATGCCTACTCTCTATTGAAGAACAAAGATACAATTTAGTGTAGAAAATATGTATTGTACTAGAAATTATTTATGTACAAATGGTGTAGACAATATATTTTCATGGCTAAAGAGTTTGTATCTGGGTAAATTATTTGTAGTGATAGGAATTATATTTTTTTTTATTAATATATAGGTTGAAAGGATTTTAAATGTGATTTTTGTTAAATTTTATTAATACTTGTCACTGATATGAAGGTATGATCTCTTGTTAATAAATTTCTTATTCTTACTATTTTAATATTATTGGTGGTACAGTTGAGCTTTAACTATTTTATTCAGTTTATCGTATATAAGAAAATAATAATTACTGGTTAGAGTAAATAGATTTTGAGAGTTAAAGTAGTGCACTTATAACACTGAGGTCATATCCTAATTTCTAAAATGTCCAAAGTTGAACCTAGGCATAAGGGATAACATAGGAACATGATGGTTACCAAAGAAATTATTAAGTATTTCTGGTGCAACTTGATGTGTCATTGTAAATATAGTTAGAAAAATTAGGTTGTGTTGGAAGATAAAAGATATTATATGAAATCAGGGTAATAATGAGTATGAATGCCTTCACTCTGATACAAAAAACTAGGGATATATTCTTAAGCAAGACGGATATTATGGTAATATATCAAAAAATTAGATAATTAAATGAAATAATTTTTAGGAAAATAAAATTATAAAAAATTGAGTACTAGAGTAAGTTAACTATTGTATTCAAAGAACACCCATAAACATAACCTCTGTAGACATACTCTGTTAGTTAATTGATATTTATATCTTAACAAATTGACCAGCGAACCTAGTTTCAACCATCGGTATTAGTATGAGCTAAGTTAATTCACTACGGGTTAATCAACTGAATTGATCATGGACTTGTAATATAAATACAATACACATATATACTATACAAAGCCATATAACTATCACAATATGCATCCATATACAAATAAATTGCCCTTCTAGTAAGCAAGAACACACAGTTATAGGATCTCTTATGAACCCATGTAAACAAGATAGCTCATAAAGAATATCAAAAAAATCCCATAGCAAAAAATTTAAATAAAAGGAAGAAAAAATATCAAACGAAAGGGAATAGACTACCCAACGAATAAAAATCAGCCATAATTACACAACCATTAAACGAAAAATAAAAGAACAAAACATAATTGAGTTATTCATATTCTCCACCAGATCAGACACTTGAAAAAATAAAGTGTTGGAAGGTGAAACTTGAGGAGAAGTACTAAAATCATCGACTTGAAAAACTCTATGTCAGGTCAGTTGAAGATGGGTGCAAAACCTCCATAGTTGGAGATAGGGTTTGAGGGTATCTTGTGTACCTGCAAAGTAGATGTCACAATCAACAAACGAGAATGATGTTGGAGAAAAACAAATAATATGCATTATTAAATAATTAGCGAGGGAATTCCCATTTATATTACTCGAGTATGAGTCAATGGAGCTTGTGTTCTTCACCATTTTGCTGAAAATGGAATATAAGTTAGCTCTGAGGTAGGAAAACCATATCCAAAAGAATATGTAATGAAAAACAACCATACATGCATACATGCAGTAGGAAGATCCATTAAATTACCTAAGAAAGTAAATTAAAACAAAGGATTGATGCCTTTGTGCAATGATTGGGTCTTACGGCTACATAGACACCTTGCAAGGCCGAGTAAAATTGTTATTAGGAAAGAATCGAACTTTGAAGAATTTTTCTTTGGAATATATAAAACCCTGGTGCTTATAAGAGTAAATATTGTTCTAATGGAAATTTAAAGCAGAATAGGCATAAAAATTCAATTAGTAACTCACTATTACATACAAAAAGGAAAGAAGCGAATTTGTCACCTTATGTAGCCATGGTTCTTGGAGATGAACCAATGAATCCAACAAGACACATCGACCTGTTAACCTATGCAATAGAAATTGAGTATTGATGACCATAATTTCACACCTTTAGGAGGATATGGAAAACCAAGAAACCAAATTTCAAAGTGATAATAACCACTCTTAGAAAATTTAAATTTACAAAATGGTCAAGTGTAGAACCCTTACTATGGAAAATGAAAAAAAATGAAATAGTGCAGTGAACCATAATACCTCGACACCATAAATAGTGCACTATCGTTGTGTTGTAAAAATAGTGTTGGTATATTTGAGGCTATTACCAGTTTCCAATTACAGAAGAGAAAAAATAGAGTGACGACAGCGATACGAAAACCAGGAAAAAATGCCGATTAGTTCATAGGAAATGTCTATACAAGCTTAAGGTTTGGGTGGAAAGATAAGAACCATTAGATGGGGACAATGAATCTACGCCCTTCACATAGTCATATGATACCTTGTCCTCATCATGTGTTATCATTCGCTCATTAGATGGGATAGCGTTGGCCACATGGATGCATTAGGGGTAATGTACTTGTCATGTGGTGAGTTACCATACATAATTTATGTGATATGACCTAATGGTATAGGAATTAATAAATCACCATATTACTTGGGGAAATAAATAAGAAATGGGGGTTAGATAGTTAGGTTTAAATGTTATAAGATTCATCTAGGGAGATGATACTTCCATATAGTAACTATGCAAATGATCCAATTATCAGCATAGGGGAAATTAAAGATGCATGAAACATTAGGTAATAAGTGCATAGATATAATTCGTCAGGATCAACTATTTAGCAAATACAATAACAAAATATAGGAATTATATGCCATGCAATAACATATGCAAATGATTAGTAAGGAAGTTAAAAAACAAAATAATGTGTGATATATGAAGAGAAAATGTGACATTTTAATTTATATTGTAAAATCGATGTTAATTTATAACTACTATCTATATGTTATATATTTTAATGTGATATGATTTTATTTTATCTAAAAGAAATGTTAGTAATTTTATTAATTAGAAACAAAATTACAATATAAAAAAAAATGAAATTAAAAAATATTTACATCTAGCTTCTAACATGTAAGATGCAATGTCTACACATCTACTCAATATTGGGTTGTGGAGGGCCTCTCTATGTAATGATTATAAAAGATATGATTAAATATAGTTTTCATTTTCAACCTTAATTATTTAATGGATGATTGCTAGTATCGATGTCTACTGTGACAAACTATAATATTTTTAAATTGATTCTCCTAATCTTATTATTGGGCTTATATATGTCAAAGTTTGATAAATATTTAATAGATGTTTAACTAATGTGTAGGAATTGACCACTAAAATTTTATGTTGCACTCTTTCACATCATAAAGTTCATATGAACCTTGTATATCCCGTTTTTTTATATAAAAATACATTATTCTCACACACTATATATTCTTTCATTCAAACATAAGCTTAAACACACACAAAGGTCTTCCATACTAGTTTGACCACAATCTAGTTCTTTGTTTCACTTTAAATTCCATAGTATCCACATAAAAAAAGTATTCATTCTTATTCATGACTGATTTTGATTTCTTTTATTATCTTTACAAGCTTGTTATGTTCTTGCATAAAACTAAACTCACTCATGGATAGAAAGTAGTTGTCAACTAAGTCACCTAATTCATGTTAGTATTCAAGTTTGAGAATATATATATGTGTGTGTGTGTTTGTGTGTATAATAAAATTATGTATTCTCCCTAAACATATGACAAAAATATCACTTGTAATATAGATCATCTAATTTTAATAATAATTTGGTAGGATTTTAAAAACTTCAAAACATAATAAAGATAATAAGTTATTATAAAATTATGATTTTTTTTTTTAAATATTATTCTTATTTAAAAAAAAAATTATTTAAATATATATATATTTTTTTCTGAATAAGTCTACTTCTATATTGATACAAAAAGATTACAATGAGGCAGAGGCCTCCGAGTGGCTAGCCCAGTGATGTGGCATTCTTGCATTACACTGCTGCACATTGACATGAAAAAACAACGACTGTTTACAGACTATGAAAAACACTAATGACCAGGACCTTGTCCGACTGTTAAACCACTAATACTTGTGTCTGTGGTGTTGTCTGAAATGGAGGAATCTTTTCAACATACAAGACCACAGCAGACACAGCCCAAAACAAAATTTACAAGCAGTTTTAATGTAGCATTGGAGCGCTGTCCAGAGGATAGTTACATGTATAACAATATTTAGAAAACAGTGGCTGGGAGACCATTGATATGTCGATGGAGAATGACTGTCAATATCCTGCAAAAAACTGAAAGGAAGAAGGAGGTTTAACCCCTTCTTGATACCTGTAGTAAAAAACTGGCGAGCTGTATCCATTAAGCTTCATTGGTAGGCGAGGGCGCTTCTTCCACCACTGGGCAAGCATACGGGCAGAAGTCATCGTCATCTGGAGAAAGAGGAGCTTTTCCTGAGAAGCCACTGCCAGAAGGAGCGCTAGACTCTGCTTTCTGAAACTTGAACTGAGAGGTAATAGCTTCCGGAGCACTTTGCATACTGACGTCGGGGGGACAAAACAGAACTTGATCCTCTGGAGCAGGGACAATTCCAGAGGGCAGAGTTTGAGCAATCGAGTTGGGGGCCGAGGGCAAAGACTGTGCGACCGAGTTAGGCCTCAGATTGGTGGAGACAGAGGCAATGAACTCATGATGATTGAGGGAGCAGGGGTAGGTGAAACGGGCGGAGTGAGAGTGAACATTGCAGGAGAGGCGAACCTGCGCCCCACGACCACGACCTCTGCCACGACTGGAAGCAGCAGTGTGACCATCTCCAGGGTCAGAGAAGTCCGATGAAGAGGCAGAGGAAGGTGACACAGGCGGCCTGATGACATGCCCCCGAGAGGAGCCGCGCCTGCTAGTCATCCTAGGTCTCAGTCGAGGCATAGTGAACTTGGCAGGGCGGAAAAATGAAAGAGGGATGGTGAACGAGTGCTGAGGCTGACTGCAAACAAAGGAGGAGCCACGGAAATTGCAAAACGGACCAGAGGAGACGTGAATAACCGGAGAAAGCTGAAGACAGCAATTCGAACGACACCGTTTCCCTATGCTGGTGCGCAGACAAGGCTCAGTATCAACCTGCGAACAGCAAGAGCTCAGAGGTAAGACGCCAAGGATCGACGGAATGGGCACCATAGCACCGAGGTGGGCAAGAAAACGAGGCAGAGTAAACTGCATTGAAGCAGCATTAACTGTTAAAGCCTGCGAGATTAGCTTGTGCTTTGAATGCGGAGGACTGGCGGTGGTGGTATACCACGTGCCCGGCCACCTCCCCATCTGCAAATTAAACCTGTTCACGTACACCCGCATCCGGGAATTATTTAAATATTTTAATAATAATAAAACAATTAATTAATTTGATTTATATAATGTAAACCAGACATAATTTAAACTAAAAATATTTAAAAATTAAAATTTAATATTTAATATTTATATTTATACAAAAATTAATTCATATTGAAATTATTAAATTAAATTTTATCTATACGTTGCATCGATTTTAGTGTTATGGAACCAATGAAGGACTGATGGTGATGTCAGTAAAATAACATTGTGGAGGTCATTATAATCAGTGAGTATGGGTTTGTTCAAAAGCTAACAGAGAGGTCTCAAATATCACTAAGCTTCACCCCTTTTTTTTTCAAAAAAAAATAAAAATTTGTGGGTCAAATTCTATTGAACTTCAACCGTTCTTCATAGTTTTTATAGCATTAATATATGGATTTCATTAGAGATTGAGGTTTATTTAAAATTGAATTTACTAGCAATTGCACCATATGTTGCAAAGGAAACGCTGTAAAGCAGTAACATAGAAAATAGTAGTATAGAGGAAAAAATATGTGATATGTTATGTGATTTAATTGAATATTGAACTTATAAATATGAATTAATTTATTTAAAATAAATTATAGGTTTGGATAATTGTTTGGATAAAAAAATTGGTTTTTTATAACCTAGGCAGGCTCTTCCTTTCATAGTGATGTCTTATTATGCACTATGGGCCACATGGCAGACTATTCTCTGGTGAAACAACAATAATAACATCCATAATGGCCATCTCTTCTTTTATAATACAAAATAAAAAATCGAAACCCTGAATACTTTTGCTGTTGTGAAGGAGAAACATCAAAACTTCCCACTTCAAAAACCCAAAGCTTGCAGTCTATCTTCAAAGCCTTAAAGCCTTAATTTATACTGAATGAAGCCATTAGTGGGAAATGATTTATGGTGAATGAGATGCAACTGATATCTGACCAGAATATGAAGAAAAAAATTGTGAGCTTTCTAGTTAAAAAACAATAGTAGCATCCATAATGTCCATATCTTCTTTTATCATACAAATTAAAATATCAAAACCCTAATTAATCTTACTATTGTGAAGCATAAACATCAAAACGTCCCACTTCAAAAACCCAAACCTTGCAATCTGTCTTCAAAGCCTTAATTTATATTAGAGGGAATAACTAATATCTTTTTATTTGCATTTTTATTATACACTAAAAGAACCACTAATATCCTTTTATCCTTTTTAGAATTTTGAGCATGCAATGCTATAAGAGTGTTATAAGTCCTTGCAAACAATGAATGATGAACAATTAGGTAGAAACCCTGCTTCCTGCATTTTGCTAATGAAGTAATTTGAGTCATCTAGAAGTCCCGAACTTGCAAGTGTCTAAATGACAGAGGAATAACATCTCAAAATTAAATGTAACAACAATGACAATCTTTAAAGAGCACGCTCATTTAAAATTCTTGAATAAGAACCATAAAAAGAATTAAATCTTCTGCAAAGAACATTTTCATCTTCCATAAGGTATATAAAGTTCATCTTCCATAAGGTATATAAAGTCTTTGTATTAAAAGAGTATTAATGATTGAAAAAGTTCTATTGCAGTGCCGAGCAAAAACACTGCAGTACTAGGCCTAGTGTTGGCTTCAGCCCACCACATATACACAAATATGCACGATAATATAGTTGACACAACATAGTAAACACAGACAACCACACATAGAGCACAGTAGACACAGACAACTACACATACAAAAGTACCTTCTATTCATACCCTAATAGGTATCACAAAATACCAACACAACTTTCACTTCGACGAATCACCACCACAAATACACACGATAATATAGTCGACACAGCACAGTAAACATAGACAACCACACATACAACACTGTAAACATAAACAACTACACATACAAAAGCACCTTCTATTCATACCCTAATAGGCATCACAAAAGACCAACATAACTTTCACTTCGACGAATCATCACCACAGAGACAGAGCACCAGATGCAGATTAGATTCCTTCTCAATGTTATAATCAGCCAGAGTACGTCCATCTTCCAGCTACTTATGAACAAAAATCAGCCTCTACTGGTCAGGAGGGATGCCCTCCTTATCCTGAATCTTAGACTTCGCATTATCAATGGTGTCTAGTTTTTTTTATTTAATAAATTTTACAGACTTAAAAAAACAATCCTCATAAGATATAATAAATCCTTTGATAATCGTATCAATACCTCATATATATTTCTTAATTGCCTCATATATATTTCTTAATTTCATTGTGAAATACACTTCTCTTCAAAATAGATTTATGCTAACGAAAAATCTTATTATTATATATATATATATATATATTTTATTATTATTATTGTAATACATTTACTTCATATCTATTTAATATTAATTTGTTTATTTATATAATTTTAAATAATATATATTTATTTAATTAATATTAATCATTCATATATATTCAACCCTATATCTATATATGCTATATCATGTAATATTCATGATGCATTCCATTTAACCTATAAAATAAATAATTTATATGTTGTTAATTCATTTCTTAACCTAAGACATTGTTATATTTATAATGCATTCTATTTAATTTATTTAACTAATATTAATCATTCATATATATTCAACCCTCTATTTATATATGTTATATCATGTAATATTCATGATGCATTCCATTTAACCAATAAAATAAATAATTTATATTTTGTTAATTCATGTCTTAAGATAAGACATTGTTATCTTTATAATGCATTCTATTTAATTAATCGTGATTTATATCGCAGGATAATTTTCATTTTTTATTAAATTGGTGATTAATATTTTTTGATTAAAAAGGGATTGTTTGCAAGTAAATGAAGCACTTAAAGATGGGCTATCATGTGTGTTTCCAAGAGGATATTTGATAAGTGTCCATTTTTTACTAGTACATATCATTGAGTGATTGAAGTGCAAATTTTCAGTCCCCTCCAAGGTTTCCAGGTTCAAGCACGTGGTGTGGATGCTGCGTAATTCTAATCCAGAGGCAATATTCATACGGATCCCAGCTTGGGGAAATTGGTCCACTTCTATCTTTGTCATTAATCCAAGTGAAAGCGCCCTGAATTTATTTCTTTCATCAATTATCTATATTGTACAATCTGTTACATGTTTTATGAGCGACAATAATTTTATCACTAAAATAACATCTATTTATTAAAGTAATTTATCAATACATGTTGTTCAAATGAAATATTGGATACTATATTTTGGGTGGAAGATAATATAGGAATATCATTTTATTTATCATTTTAATTTACTTTGATGCATCCAAAATCTGTCTATATGTAATTGTAAACAACTAATGCGCATGGATTTTTTTTAAGAACTAGCGCTCTTAGATTCTTTCTACTATAAACCCTCTGATACTCGCGACTTGTAATTGAGCAACCAATGATAATGGTATAATCAGTGCCATTGGTATCAGATTTACTCAAGGATGAATAATTCTCTCACATGACACAACTGATGATAACCAAGGTGTAAGACCTATATATATAAATATTATTTTGTCACTATTTTTTTATATTGTTTGAAATGTGTTACTCTCTCAATGTGGAAGTCAAGTTGACTTATAATCAAGCATGGTTTTGTTAAGGTGCAGTTATCTTATATAAATATATAAAATTTTGAATATATATAATTAATTGATATTTATTGATGTTAGTTGAAGTTAGTTTGCTTAATTTTATTTAATTCAAAATATGTAAAGAAATTTTAATATAATTATCAACTAAATTTAGGATTTTGATAGATAATTTTAACATTAAATTATAAAATATATTACAATATTACAGAAAATTATATTGAAAATATTTTATATTAAGAAGCTATGATTCAATCTATGTTAAAATATGAAGTCTATCTACTTACCTTAACACAAATTTAGTTTAAATCAATTATGATAAGTGAGATATTAAAATAAAAAACTACATGTTTTTACTTTTATAAAACTCATTTAAATGTTTATAATCATATAATCATATGTTTTTTAGACATATTATTTACAGAAAACTATAAATAATGTATATATGGAACATATAGTAAAATTTTCAGAAAATATTTATAATATTGAGTATTTTAGATATCTTAAAATATATGATAATAAGTATTTAAGATGTAAATTAAATTCAAAAATACATATAAATAATATAGATTATTAATGAAACAATAAATTAATAAATAAGAAAAAAAAACACCTCAACAAATAAATATTTATTTTGTGATATATAGCAACTATTTTGGTTATAACGAACTTTTAAATTTTATTTATTTATTTACATATAACCATTATTTTAGTTATAACTAGTTTTTAAATTTAAGAAAAATATTTTTTAAAGTTTTTAAAAAATAAACTTCCATTTTATTGACAATTATATATTAGCTCATCTTCAAAGAAAAATAAAACAACTTTAACAAAAAAAAATACAATTACTAAACCATTTTCATTCCATTAGTCTTTATCTATGAAAGTGAAGTATGATTCAGTGCGTACATTTCATCCATTACCACACAATTCCGACATAATGCTATAGTTCGTTATAGTTCTCAGCACAGTTGAACTTTCCGGCATAATGCTATAGTTCCTCTTTTATTCTCAGCACAATTGAACTTTCTTGAAGACAAATATATAATAGGAATAACAGAGTCACCATGAAACCAAAGATCAAGAGACAACACACAGTGAAATTTGCATTTGAAGACATCTTAAAAATATTGCAACCATGACCAAAAATCAAGGCATCAGAAACAATAAATGAAACCTAACATAGTAAAAAATCTCCAAGTTCATAGCTTTACAGGGAATCAAGAAAACTTTTTTATGCTAAATTACAAACCCGAACGACTCTCAAAAATTGAAAATTAAATGTACTTCAACAAAAACCATAAAATACCTAAATTATCAAAACTTTATAGAATTTATAGGATTACAATACTCTAGAATAAGACAGTGTAGATATTGGTTTTTCCAATAACAGTCATGGGTACGTCATGAGAAAAACAACACGGTTACCCTAATAATGCTTAGCCATAATGTTTCAAATTTGTCAAAATTTAACGAGAAGCAACAAATATTCTTCCCAAACACACAACAATCCAATCTTATAAAGAAATAAAGAAGGCTGAGTTGCCATACCTGTAAATAAAAGCTGTCGAAAATATTCACAATGAGATAGAAAACCCAAGCGCGCCTATGAAGATCACGAAAAGGGTGGGTTGTATTTATAGGAACCAAAGTTGTATTTATAGGATCCGTGAATGCAAATCGTAGGAACCAAGTTCATCTTTGTAGCCCCAAAACGTAGAACCACACACAGACGGAGCCGCACAAGTGGATTGGCATGCTGCAACCTTCTGCGTTGCCTGAATTGTATCTTGGCATCCTGGCTGATGATGCTGTAGTGCCAGGGTTTTGACATCTACTTCATCCAACTCCCTCGACATCCGCTTCATCCAGCTCCCTCGGGTCGAAATCGAAGGAGAGGCACATAACATGAAGGTAGAAACTCTGGTATCAAAGATTTTGGAGAAATCAAAGGATTCTTAGACATTTCTTTCAATTTCGTGGCCACACTTCACTTGTTTAATGGTTTTATTATTTTAACTAATTAATAACCATATTTAATCGTAAGGTCCATAGTGTTTCAATCGTCTAACATCCAAATCAATGTTACACAATAGTACATGTGGCATTTGAGGAAAGTTGTTTTCAAATAAGAACGCTTTACAGCGTAAATATTTCTAAATTCATATTAGGTTCACAATTTTGGAATTTGGAGGGTAATATTAGGTGATCCTGGTGACTTTTGATGTCAAGGCCACCTAGTATTTATGGAGGTCTATGTAAAATGGCTTCACTTCTATTATTTTTTTTAACTTGAAAAAAATCATATAATAGAGATTATCTCATATTTGGAATAACATTATGTCCACTTTTAATCCATTGGTCACTTACATGTCTATTTCCACTTTTGTGCTGCATATGTTAGGTGTTTTTATTAGGGTAGTACCTTTTAAGCTAGTGGCAGATCCCAATTACGAGAGTGGAGGTTCAAAATTTGTACACCCATTTTCGGCAATCAAATAAAAATTCCTTAAAAATTCACAATATTATCATACAATGTTGTGACACAATTTTTGATATGGTAAAATTTATAAAACCATTCCTACCACAATTGGAGGTAACTTGTTTTAGTAATAAGATAGTTATAACAAATATATATCATACATAATCCTTAATATCTATGGTCCATAATCTATTAAAGTTAGGTCTTATTATTTTAATTTTCGTTTCTATCCATAATCGATATAACCTTAGACTTATTATTTTAATCGGCTTTGTATTAAATTTAATGACCATATTACTTTGTTTTTATAATATTTAAACTAAAAATTTCATATATATTATTTAAAACAAATATATTTTAATTAGAGCTAAATGATAAAATTGTAATATTATGAAATCTAATATGTTTAAGTACAATGTAATGCTATTTTACATTTCAATACCTTTATTCGTGTGTCCCTATCAACATATTAAACAACTCTTACCATTATCTTTTAATAGAAATATTATAATTTTAATATAAATATTATAATTTTATAGTAATTCTTTTATATTCTAAAAATAGCCCTAAGCAAGCTCACATTATTGAGATGGAAAATTTTATGCTTTGTTCCGTGACTTCATAATAACTACATGCCTTATCCCATCACCGTAATTGATGTTGATGACCATGTAAGTGGATAGAATGTAGTTATGAAAAAAATATTATAAAGTGGATTGTTATATTCCTTTTAAAAATGAACAAAAAATCCAAACAGGTAGAAATGATGTGATGCTATCCCTTCAAACGGCTAGGGAGGACATGGCACGGCCACTCACAAATTAGCCGTTGATTAAAAAAGCTGCGAGGAAGAGTTATATAATAAGGATTTTGATTATGATGTTCACAAGTTAAATTACTTTTGATTCTCCACTGCAAAGCTGGACACAAAAATAATGTTTTTTTTAAACGACTTGGTGAAGGAGACCGTGCGAATGGATCCTCCCCTACTTGGTGAAGGAGAGCCTGCAAATGTTTCTTGTCACACTGTGACTACATCCAGGCGAAGGCCAACGTGGAGTTCTACAGTGTGGGGATGGGGAGTTCTTAGGAGAGAAGTTGGGGAGTTTTGACCCCAGCGCTTCCTGGACTAGGAGAAGGACGTTGACATTACGAGAATGAATATAATTAAGATGATGCCCTTCGGTGCTGGGAGGAGGATCTAGCCATTGGCACTCACCACATCAATATAATCATCTTATGGATGCGTGCAATATGGAGGAGTAGTATGCTTTCACTGTTGTCACAAAGAATCCACAATAAGTCCCCATGTTCCATTACTCCTGTGGAATGTAGCGGGGATTTGCAGAGGCAAAGTATTGACTGTATATACCTTTCCTAAGTGAGGCCGACATCAAGTTGCTTCCACCGGTGCAAATCTATTTATGAGGTTCTCTCTGGCTCTCTGATTCGATTCGTTTTCTAGTAGGTGCCATTTTCCGATTTCTCGAAGGTGTGAAATATTCATTTATATTGCATATTTTTATGATCAATTTCTAAGAAATATGGTAGCACACAAACATGATCTCTATTCTTGTTTCCATTAATGTATAGTTTTATGAGATTAATTTTCGGATTAATCATATTATTAAAATATTTGATTGATAGGGTTTGTGTTGGAATTTTGCTGAATTCCAAAATAATAAAACTCCCTTCCTTAACACAGAGAAATATTCAAAATTTCATTCACAGTGACAGAGTTTCAGCATAAAAAAAATCTATTCAAAAAAAATGTTACAGTCTGATAACTTTCCACTACTGGGAGATTACAAAATATGGAACTGCTTCACACACAGTGTCCAAATCACTCTTCTTTGTCTCACATAGAGAATACTCTGTCTCCAAAAAAAAACTTACACTACTGTGTACACTTTGTTTTTTTTTGAACACTCTCTGTCTTTTACAAACAATACACTGCTGTGCATTCACTTTTTTGTCTTTTAAAAATGCACTCTGCTGTGCATAACAATTCTGCTCTGTGTAATTAAAAATTACAACACTCTGTTTCTGTATTAAAACAAAATATTTCAACCAAGTTTAAGTCAATGTCATTAATTGACATACAACCAGAAAATTCACCGCTTGAAAATTCATTTATGGCATCATTAACTTCTGTCGGCACCGCTTGGAAATAACATTGATGGCGCCTAGATATTTTTCTTTCTAGCACTGCTGTGCTTTCATAAACTCTGTTATGTGTAATTAAAAATTACATTTCGGGCCTTTTAATATATATGAATTACATATATTAAAATTAAAATTAAAAAAAATAACTTAAAAACATATAATAAAAAAATTGTTTCAAAACATGTACGCTGGGCAAATAACATTAACCCAAATCTTTTGTTAAACCGAAGTGTGGCTCCCGGCTGACATCAGCAACTCCGATGGGGTATGCTCCTCTGCCTGCCCTACTTGCTGGACGCCCGCGGAAATGGACTACTGCATGGTAATTTAACCGGGCAGTTGGAAATTAATTCCAACACTCCCCCTTAATTTCAACTGCTGGGTTTTCCTGCATACCCATGCATTTCCTGAAATGTTCAAAGCTTTTCTGCTGAAGTGGCTTTGTGAGGATATCTGCAAATTGATCCTCTATTCTGCAATGCTGCAAAACAATCTCGCCATTGCTAACCAATTCCCGTATGAAATGAAACTTGGTGTCAATGTGTTTTGTCCTTTTATGAAAAACAGAATTTTTAGACAATGCAATAGCTGAGCTATTGTCACAAAAAATCACTGTCCCTTTTACCTATTCTTGACATAAACTTATCAACATTTTTCTCATCCAAATTGCTTGACATGCTGCTCCTGTAGCTGCCACATATTCCGCCTCTGCTGTAGACAATGCTACAATGGGTTGTTTCTTAGAAGCCCATGAAATGGCTCCTGAACCCATGTGAAAAACATAACCGGAAGTGCTCTTCCGATCATCAATACTTCCAGCCCAATCACTGTTAGTGTATCCAACTAAATCTAAACATTCTGAACTAGTATAAAAAATACCAAACCTTTTAGTACCTTTAACATACCTCAAAATTCTTTTTGTTGCTTGCCAGTGTGCATCCTTTGGCTTTTCCATGAATCTGGAAATAAAACTAACGGCATGCATTATGTCCGGCCTAGTTTTCAGTCAAGCACATAAGGCTACCAACTATGCTCTTTTATAGACTAGGATCAAAATCCTTGCTGCTGTCCTCTCTGCTGAGTTTTAATCCCATCATCGTGGGAGTGATCGCTGCTTTGCATTCCTACATGTTAAATCTTTCAAGCACCTCATTAACATACTTTGCCTGTGAGATAAAAATCCCATTTTCATTTTTTTCTAATTCTATTCCCAAGAAGTATCTCAACAAACCCATATCAGTCATTTCAAATTATTCTTTCATGACTGATTTAAAATGTTCAATAAGGCAATCATCATTACCTGTAAAAATAACATCATCAACATATAAGACTACAATCAAAATTTTACCATCTTTCTCTTTGATGTAGAGGGTGGGTTCTCCCTCACATTTTTCAAAACCATTTTCCAGTAGATATGAATCTATCCTACTGTACCATGCTCTTGGCGCTTGCTTCATCCCAAAAAGAGCTTTCTTCAATTTGCATACTTTGTGCTCTTGGCCTTTCTTTTCATAACCGAGAGGTTGTTCAATGTAAACCTCTTCCATTAACACTCCATTCAGGAATGCTGACTTCACATCCATTTGGTAAACTTTCCATTTGTTTTGTGCTTCTATGGACAAAACTGCTCTCACGGTTTCCATTCTCGCAACCGGTGCGAAATTTTCCTCATAATCTATCCCGTGCTTCTGCTTATAGCCTTTGACGACAAGTCTTTCCTTGTGTCTCTCTATTTTTCCTTCAGAATTACTCTTGGTCTTGTAGACCCATTTAACACCAATGACATCTTTACCTTTTGGGAGTTCAACCAAATCCCAAGTCTTGTTTCTCTCTATGGCATTTATTTCCTCATCCATAGCTTCTATCCATTTTCTATCCTTGATAGCTTCTTCGAAATGAACAGGGTCATCAACATGACAATATAAAGCAAACAAAGAATTGATACCTTCATTAGCTATATATTGTTCATAAATATCTTTCAAACTTCTGAATTTCTTACCTCTTTCCATAGGTGTACAAATGCTTGAAGAAGCACTTGAATTTCCTCCTTGTGGTGTGCTTGGAGAAGCACTGTCATTTCTCCTCAAGGGTGTGCTTTGCTGCTCTTCTGTTGGTGTTGCTGTTTGGGGATGTATTTCAGCCAACTCATCATCATTCTCATCATGAGATAAACAGTGTTTAACATTTACTTCTTCTCTATGCTTCCATCCCAAGCTTCCTCTTCAATGAACTGAACATCTCTGCTCACAATAAACTTCTTGCTGGATGGGTTATATAACCTGTATGCCTTGGATTCTTCACAGTATCCAATGAAAATACATTTCTCCCCCTTGTTGTCCAACTTCTTTATTAGCTGATCCAGAATGTGTGCATAAGCCACACATCCAAAAACCTTCATATGTGTGACACCTTGCTTTGTGCCACTCCATGCCTCTTCCGGCACTTTGTTCATAACTAATTTTGTAGGGAATCTATTCAAAATGTACGCTACACAATGCATAGCTTCAGCCCAATAATCATTAGGCAAATGCTTTTCCTTTAACATACTCCTCGCCATGTCCATTATGGTTCTGTTCTTCCTTTCGGGTACTCCATTTTGCTGCGGAGTATATCTAGTTGTAAACTGCTTTTGAATACCATTTTCTCTACAAAAACGTAGAAAATATTTAGATATATACTCACCTCCTCTATCAGTCCTTAAGACTTTGATATGCAGCCCACTCTGGTTTTCCACAAGTGCTTTGAAATTGAAATTTTTTTCAAACACTTCACTTTTGTTTTTCAAAAAGTAAACCCAAGTTTTTCTTGTAAAATCATCTATGAATGTTAAGATATAGTGGCTGTTAGCAAGTGATGGAGTTTGCATCGGTCCGCATACATCTGAGTGGAAAATATCTAAGGGTGATTTTGCCCTTATGATTTTCCCGGAAGGAAAACTTTCTCTGTGTTGTTTCCTCAAGATACAACCTTCACAAAGGCTGTCTGGTTTCTCTATCAATGGTAAACCACTTACCATTTCTTTTATGTTCAACAAATTAAGACCTCCAAAGTTGAGATGTCCAAATCTCAAGTGCCATAACCAATTTTCATCCTTTGGTTCACTTTGGTAAGTCTCTTGTGCAACTGCTGCTTTCTCTTCACCATTCTTCAAATCTGCTCGCATTCTGAGAGGGAACATCCTGTTCCTTGTCATCTTCACTTCAGCAATACACTGTTGGCTGGGTGGTTTATCCATGATGGTACAAACATCATTATCAAAGAAAACATTATATCCCTTATGGACAAGCTGTCCAATACTTAAGAGATTACATTTCATTCCTGGAACATAATAAACATCTGCTATGGATTTCTTTGCTCCTAATCTTGTTAAAACATTTACATCTCCTTTTCCCATAACAGAAACTTTGCTATCAGTTCCTAGTGTGACTTGTGACTGCACACTTTCATCTAACATAGAAAACATTGCTAAGTTTCCTGTCATATCGTTACTACAACCGGAGTCTAGAAACCATAAATCCTCACTCTTTTCTTCAGCCATATTACAAGCTAAAAACAAACTACTTTGGCTGCTATTTTCTCTACTGAAATTTGCACTAGTTCTACTTGCCATATCTTGTTGCTTCTTTTTACATTCATTAGCATAATGACCATATTTCTTACAATGGTAACATTGGACATTGGATTTATCATACCTTGTCCTTGATCATTCTACTGTCCACTTTTCTAGCTGCTACCTTGGCCATGGTTGTGATTTTGACTGTTGCACCTTCCATGTGAATGTGAAGGGCTGTCCTTTCCACCTCTGTTTTGGCTTCTGCCTCTTCCTCTTCCTTTACCTTTCCCTCTTCCTCTTCTGAAAGACATCTAGGTCTTAAAGGCATGCTCAAGAGATGAGTTTTCAATCCTACCCAATCTCGGTTCATGGGTCATTAGTGATGCATGTAGTTCATCCACTGAAAACTTTGTGAGATCTTTAGTCTCTTCTATGGTGGTGACAATCACATCGAATCTTGAGGGTAAACTTCTAAAGATTTTTTCAACAATCCTCTTATCTTCAAGAGTCTCTCCATGAGATCTTATTTGTGTGACCATTCCAATCACATGAGTGAAGAATGAGTCAATAGTGTCTGAATCTTTCATGGAGAGAGTCTCAAAATCTCTCCTCAGCAACTGAAGTTTTTCTGTCTTCACCTTCTCCATACCCTGATACGCTGTCATAAGAGTCTTCCATGCTTCTTTGGATCTGTTAGCTGCTGCTATCCTCGAAAACACACTCTCATGCACTGCTTGATATAAAAAGAAAAGAGCCTTGGCATATTTCTTCTTATTTCTCTTCAGAATCTCTCTTTCTGCCTGAGTTAACATATTAAACTCAAGTTCATCTGCTGGCTCTTCAAAGCCATCCTCAACAAATTCCCATAAGTATTGGGAGACAAATAAAGCCCTCATAGTTATTGACCAGTAGTCATAATTTTTCCCATTAAATATTGGGAGATGGATATTTCCCATACCCATACCAGTGTTGGCTCCAGCCATTCTGCACTCTTAACTATGATTCAAAAACACTTAACTGTGTGTTTAAATTAACTAACTGTTCTGCAACAGTAACACAAAACTATATAGAGAAATACCTTTGGATTCTTCTTGTCTGAGTCTTCACTCTGTTGGAGAAGCTGCTGCAAGAAATAACTCCTTTCCTTCAGCTTATTTCACCTTCAAATAGCCTGGACTAGCTCTGATACCATGTTGGAATTTTGCTGAATTCCAAAATAATAAAAGTCCCTTAACACAAAGAAATATTCAAAATTTCATTCACAGTGACAGAGTTTCAGCATAAAAAAAATCTATTCAAAAAAAATGTTACAGTCTGATAACTTTCCACTGCTGGGAGATTACAAAATATGGAACTTCTTCACACACAGTGTCCAAATCACTCTTCTCTGTCTCACATAGAGAATACTCTATCTCGAAAAACAAACTTACACTGCTGTGTATACTCTGTTTTTTTTAAAACACTCTCTGTCTTTTACAAACAATACAGTGTTGTGCATTCACTTCTCTGTCTTTTACAAATGCACTCTACTATACATAACAATTATGCTCTGTGTAATTAAAAATTACAACACTCTGTTTCTGTATTAAAACAAAATATCTCAACCAAGTTTAAGTCAATGTCATTAATTGACATACAACCAGAAAATTCACCGCTTGAAAATTCATTTATGGCATCATTAACTTCTACCAGCACTGCTTGGAAATAACATTGATGGCGCCTAGATCTTTTTCTTTCCAGCACTGCTGCGCTTTCATAAAATCTGTTGTGTGTAATTAAAAATTACATCTCTGTCCTTTTACCTTTTTATATACACTGCTGTGTAATAAAAATTACATTTCGGGCCTTTTAATATATATGAGTTACATATATTAAAATTAAAATTAAAACAAATAACTTAAAAACATATAATAAAAAAACTGTTTCAAAACATGTACGCTGGGAAAATAACATTAACCCAAATCTTTTGTTAAACCGAAGTGTGGATCCCGGCTGACATCAGCAGCTCCGAGGGGGTATGCTCCTCCGCCTGCACTTCTTGCTGGACCCCCGCGGAAATGGACTGCTACATGGTAATTTAACCAGGCAGTTGGAAATTAATTCGAACAGTTTGCACCTTCTTTTAATCAGGATAAGGTTTGCGCCTACTTTTAATTGCTTTATTTTAAGCCGTTGTCTGTCCAATTCAATATGCAGGGTCTCCCACGACAAAATAAGATTACAACAAATTGGATCATTGGAAGTAAATAAGGCCCTAAAAAAACCTAGTTCCCGCTAGACAAGAAAGGTAAGTTTCTGCCTCTTCATTTTGTATTTCTTGAAGTAAACCCTTTTCTTCATTTTCAAGTGGTTTTATAATTTTTGCATTAATACGGTGTTAGTAATAGCACCTATTTTTTCTATTACAACTCTATTTTCGGTGTCTAAACAAAACCCAGTTTATTCATCTTAGTTTTATTATTCCATTTTCTTTATGGTTTCGTGGGCTCGCCATAGTTTCTTTTTAATTCATTTCAGCCAGTTGTAATCTCTTTGTCTCAAATTTCTTGGTTATAATTTAGATATTTATTTGTTAGATCTATCAAATCAAATCTCTTATGGATGTGTGGGATATGGATGTGTGTAATATGGAGGAGCAGTATGCTTTCACTGTTGTCACGAAGAATCCACCAGAAAGAATTTGTACGAATGGAGAGCGGTGCTCGAAGTCCCCACGTTCCATTACTCCTGTGGAATGTAGGCAGTGATGCTTGCATTGGGAATTTGTAGAGGCAAAGTATCGACGGTATATGCCTTTCATAAGCGACATCAACATCGAGTTGCGCTGCTTCCACCGATGCAAATCTATTTATGAGGTTCTCTATGGCTCTCTGATTTGATTATTTTTCTCTGTTTCGATTCTTTTTCTAGTAGGGTGCCATTTTTGGATTTCTTCCAAGTGCGAAATATTCATTTATATTGCATATTTTTATGATCAGTTTCTAAGAATTCCGGTAGCACACAAACATGATCTCTATTCTTTTTTTTCCATTGATGTATAGTTTTATGAGATTAATTGTAGGATTAGCCATATTATTAAAAGATTTGATTGATAGGGTTTGGGCCTTCTTTTAATTGCTTACTCTATGAGATTAGATGATTTAGATGAGATTATTGGATTTCTTAAAATGATTTTCAATTATTTTTTTATGATTTACAAATATGTTTTTCATTTATGTCTTATAATTTATGTTAGATTTTATTTTCACATTATTACTTTGGTTAAATTCAATGTATTTTAAATTGTATTTTCATACATTTAAATTACTTTAAAGATTTTTTCTTATATTTAAAATTTTATTAATAGCTTTTCATTAATTTATTTTTTGAATGATTTCTTCATTAATATTCTAATATAGAGTAAAGTACCATAAGCTTGAGTAGCCTAGCCTAAGCTACTAAAGGATAGACTAAGTTAAGCTAGAGTAGGCTAGGTTAGGCTAGAATAGGCAAGAGTAGCTTAGGATAGGCTAGACTAGACTAGGATAGGCTAGGTTAGAGTAGGTTAGGCTAGTGTATGCTAGTGTAGGCTAGAGTAGGCTAGGTTAGACTAGGGTAGGTTAAGCTAGGCTAGGGGAGGCTATGTTAAGCTAGGATAGGCTAGGTGAGGCTAGGTTAGGCTACTATAGTGTAGGATAGACTAGGTTAGGCTAGGTTAGGTCAAGAGAGGGTAGGTTAGGGTATCTTAGGATAGGCTAGGATAGGCTAGGCTAGGATAGGTTATACTATGTTAAGCTAGGCTAGGTAAGAGTACACTATGTTAGGCTAGGGTTTGTTAGGCTAGGCTAGGTTAGCCTAGGTTAGGTTAGGTTAGGTTAGGCTAGGGTAGGCTATGTTAGCTTAGGTTAGGCTGGGTTAGGCTAGGCTATGTTAGGTTAGGTTAGGTTAGGTTAGGATAGGATAGGCAAGGATGAGATAGGCTAGAATAGGGTAGGGTAGGTTAGGGTAGGGTAGGATAGATTAGGCTAGTCTAGGCTGGGCCACGATAAGATAGGCTAGGTTAGGCTAGGTTAGGATAAGATAGGTTAGGCTAGGTTAGGTTAGGTTAGGCTAGGCTAGGCTAGGCTAGGCTAGGCTAGGTTAGGTTAGGCTAGGCTAGGCTAGGTTAGGTTAGGCTAGGTTAGGTTAGGATATGATAGGATAAGATAGGATAGATTAGGCTAGGCTAGGTTAAGCTAGGATAAGATTGATTAGGCTAGGATATTTTAGGCTAAGATAAGTTAGGCTAGGTTAGGCTAGGCTTGGCTAGGCTAGTCTAGGCTAGGCTAGGTAGGTTAGTTTAGGTTAGTTTAGGTTAGGTTAGGCTACATTAGGCTAGGCAAGGCTAGCTTAGGCTAGACTAGGCTAGGCTAAGCTAGGTTAGGCTAGGCCAAGTAGGTTAGGATAGGTTAGGTTAGGTTAGGATAGTATAGGTTAGGTTAGGCTAGGTTACGATAGGTTAGGTTAGGGTTATGCTGGGCTAGGCTACGCTAGGGTATGGTAGGTTAGGCAAGGCTACGGTAGGCTAGTGTAGGATAGGTTAGGCTAGGGTAGGGTAGGGTAGGCTAGCGTAGGGTAGGATAGATTAGGGTAGGTTAGGCTAGGATAGGGTAAGATAGGGTAGGGTAGGGTAGGTAAGGGTAGATTAGGCTAGGATAGGCTAGGGTAGGCTACATTAGGGTAGGTTAGGCTACGCTAGGCTAGGCTATGGTGGGCCAAGTTAGTGTACGCTAGGCTAGCATAGGGTATGGTAGGGTAGGCTAGGTTAGGGTAGGCTAGGCTAGGCTAGGCTAGGCTAGTGTAAGGTAGAGTAGGGTAGGGTAGGTTAGGGGAGCTTAGGTTAGGTTAGGCTAGGTTAGGCTAGGCCAGGTTAGGCTAGGGTAGGGTAGTCTAGGGTAGGCTACCTTAGGCTAGGCTAGAGTAGGCTAAGCTAGGGTAGGGTAGGGTAGGGGAAGGTAGGTTAGGCTAGGCTAGGCTAGGTTATCCTAGGCTAGGCTAGGATGGGATGGCCTAGGATGGGCTACGCTAGGGTGGGCTACACTAGGCTCGGTTAGGTGAGGCTAGGTTGGGCTAGGCTAGGCTAGGTAAGGTTAGCCTAGACTAGGATAGGTTAGGTTAGTTTGGGCAAGGTTGGATGAGGCTAGGCTAGGTTAGGCTAAGTTAGATTAGGTTAAGCTAGGTTAGATTAGGTTATGTTAGGTTAGGCTAGGCTATGTTAGGCTAGGGTAGTGTATGGGTAGGGTTGGGTAGGGTAGGGTAGGGTAGGGTAGGTTACAGTAGGTTATGTTAGGTTAGGCTAGGTTAGGCTAGGCAATGCTGGGCTAGGCTAGGCTAGGCGAGGTTAGGCTAAGCTAGGCTAGGCTAGGCCAGGCGAGGTTAGGCTACCAGGCAAACCAGCAGTCAAGGTTATGCTGTGCCAGTGCGCTGTGCCAGGCTATTTCAGGCTAGGTTAGTCGAGGCTAGGCTAGGCTAGGCGAGGTTAGGCTAGGCTAGGCTAGGCTAGGTTAGTCTAGGTTAGGTTAGGATAGGTTAGTTTAGGTTAGGCTAGGTTAGGCTAGGCTAGGTTAAGCTAGGTTAGGCTGGGTTAGGCTACATTAGTTTAGGTAAGGCTAGGTTAGGTTAGGTTAGGTTAGGTTAGGCTAGGCTATGTTAGGATAGGATAGGTTAGGCTAGGCTAGGTTAGGGTAGGGTAGGTTATGTTAGGGTTGTCTATGTTAGGTTATGCTACAGTTAGCTATGTTAGGCTACACTAGGTTAGGATAGGGTAGGTTACGTTAGGATAGGGTAGGCTATTTTAGGCTCGGTAAGCTAGGCTAGGCTAGGTGTAATATCCCCAAACGGGAACTATGAGCAAGGCATGCTTGAAAAACGCATTTTTTAGGAATGACTACTATAGGATTTGAAACCAAGATGTGGATCCATTAGATAAATTTATCTATGACCGAAATACAAGAGGAGGCTCCAAACAAATCACTCTAGGTGGTTTGAACAGATCTCCCACACCTAGTTGTCTTAAAAAAGTGCCCAATGAAGGGATTGCAGCTACGTATGAACAAGGGATATAGTAACAATGTTATTTTATGAGCTTGAATACATGAAGATGTAGGTAGCCAAAAAATGTATAATATAGTAGCAAGAGAGTACAATTCCTTGAGAAAAGAGTTACTCAAGATTGGCAATACAAGCCTTAATAGATCATATACATGAAATGTGAAATATACTTCTACACTCAGAATGCCCTAGGCTATGACTGCGCAGTTTATAGGAGACACTGCAACATTTTGAATGATAATACAAATATATAACAATATATGGATCAATAAATGTGGGGGAGAAAGCTCTCAACACCATAAAACAATAATACAACAATCCTTAGAAGGTTTGGCTGAAATATATACAAAATGGAAAAACTGCAGAAATGCCAGAATTGCAGTAGCAGTGGCAACTTGAGAACTAGAACTAGATGGAGATAGCTGAATATGATGCACAATATTAGTATATCTCCTCTAATATATCTTCCAAGTGAAAATTTGATCCTATCACTGAAGATCTTACCCTCCAATCAACATTGTAGACCCCCTCTGCAAATGTACTCTGAAAATAATACACTCACTGAAGGATACTGCACTGTAGGTGGAATAGAATGTGTTGGCCAAATGCCAAGATCTGCAATATGCTATGAATCCTCCCTTACTAATCTCCCAAAGGAAATAAGTCTCTCTCCTCTGAATAACAAGCCAAGAAATGGTGTTGTGGAACCTCCACTGCAACACCTTGCAACACAACATTATAATTGAGCAGAAATAAAATTGTAGTTGAAGGAGGTGGCTTGGCCTTGAGCCTGAATGTGGATAAATGAAGTGTAATCCCTCAAGAGGCCTCTCAAGAAGGAGAATGAATCCTAAAGAGGAATTCCTTGTGCTAAACAGCACTGCAACTCTACTAAACAGCAGGAGACTGCGAATAGTCTAAGCAGACTAAGACATCACTAATCATAAGCATGAGTTACAATGGATGCCCTGCCGTCCTTTTAAACAAATGAAAGCTCCCTATCCAAGGGTCCCACTCAGTAGGGTTTCCTCCATCAAGGAAAATTCCCTCCTCTTTCACTACGCTGCCCCACAAGATGAACTCTGCCTCCTATCACTACGTTGTTTGAATTCGTCAAACTTGACCTTGTCTTAATGCAAATGTCCTCTTTCACACATGAGGGTTTGAAATCAAACACCACTGCTGATATCCTTTCATATGAAGAGGGATTGTATTCCTATTTCTGAATTGTATGGGCATCCTTATCCATTTATTCATTTCTTAAGTGAAACCAACAAAAAATAATATTCAATTTAGCTGCATGCTAAAAGTGGAATATTACAGTCCTCCCCTCCAGAATGTTTCTTTTCCTCAAAAAACTACATAAGATAAAATCCTCCAAGGATCAAGATGTTGTCTCATCAATATATCTCCAAGTTGTCTCTCCAACATATGCAAACTAGCTTTTGGTGAGCATCATAAATAGCTATCATGTAAGAAATAAACATTCATGGAGGCAAAAATCGGCTGTCTATGAGCCTTTTTGAGGCATGAGATTTGACATGAATTGGGATTTACCATCCACATATGAACCTCCCATCCCAAAGAAATCATCCATACAAAGTGAGTTACCTCCCAACATGGAAACTCATCGAAATCTCCTTCCACCTTGAGCTCCAGAAATGAAGGTGTGTTGAAAATATACATATGGTAAGCATCATAGCCTACCCCACGTTTTCCTCCTCTCCACTTGTGATAAGTGTAGAGTGTGTTCTTATCTCGAGCTGCAATGGTATTTCCCTTAAGTGGAAAAATGAAGAAAACTCCTCCAAGGATCTCCCTTCCAACATTGGAGAAGAAGGTGGCCCCAAACATTTCATCCATGACGAATAGGACATGGTCATCATAGAGTATCCAAAAGGGAAGTATGCTGAAGGTTTTACATGATGATGCATGACACAAACAATGTCTCAAGAGTACACAACACAGTCTCATCCACTGTAACTTCAAAAAATAGCATGGGAAGTAATATACAAAAATCATCACATCTACTAATGAATAGTAAATGGTTGAATGTGTCAACAATACATGATCAAACACTTGCCCATGGTTATACGATGAATCACTATCAAACTCATGGCCCACCCCAAAAGAAAAAAAATGTGTGGCTATGGTGGACATATCTCCTACCATGCTCCCATTAGAACTTGTAATGCAAAAAATGTGGGAATTCTCTCCCCTCGAGGACACATCGAACTCATGTGTCAATTCCCCAATCATGCTCTCAACAAGAATAGAAACAATATCAACAAATGAAGTCATGCTCAATACAAGAATGAAGGAGATACTGATTTCTTCATGTGGTGCTTGAAGATACCAATAGCCTCCTAAGAATGTACAACACAGTCTTACAAACTGTTGCTTCAGAAATTTATATGGAAAAATGTTTCTTGATA
Organism: Pinus albicaulis; assembly: GCA_034641835.2. Taxonomy (NCBI): domain Eukaryota; kingdom Viridiplantae; phylum Streptophyta; class Pinopsida; order Pinales; family Pinaceae; genus Pinus; species Pinus albicaulis. The sequence goes on along the minus strand of JAXQQM020060389.1, from coordinate 24,412 downwards.
CATGGTCAATCATGCATGTCATCATATAGTAAATGGTTGGGTGAAAAAAATAAGTATACATGTAATGATAAAACATTTTCCCAAGGCCACATAAAAGATGGATGCCTCTATCATATAGTTTGGCCCAATTTTGATCATGGATCAATATGAAAAACTTTCCCTCTTGTGGAGAAATGCACTGCATAGTAATGGTGAGCATGAAATTATTGTGTTAGCCAATCAATAAGTGCAAAAAAAAAAATTCTTACCATATGCTGGAAGCAAGATGACACATGGATCCATAAATGAGTCCTCCATAGTGGTTTGGTATGCCTCCATGAAGAGGAATGAACTATGTGCTGCATGAAGATCCTCCTTCTCATGCTTGGAAGCCCAAGTCAAGAAGAACATATCACCGTAATAGATGTCTCCATCCACTACCCTATCATCCTTACCCACTCCTTGTCCTCCAAGTGCATCCGATGTGAAGTGATACTGGGGACACTCCATCCATATACCCTTAAAGAGAGTGTATGCCAAGTGATGGCCATATACTCCTGCTGCCCGGCATCATATATTTGCAAGTGGCTTACCAGCCTTTTTCTTCTCATCCACATCCACTCATTCACTTGTGAATATCTCGTTCCATTCTTTCCCTTGGTACTCCTCCCATGAGGGATACCATCCTCCCAAACCAAATCTCTCTGCTTTTATTTCATGGAAGTTTGAAATGCAGCTCTTTAGAGACCTCCTAGAGAAGATATCTCACTCATGACTATGTTGAATCCATAAGGATCCAAATTTGATGAAGATAAAATCTCCTCTCCATCATTGCTTGGCAGCGTTTTTAATCTCTCCAATGATGTAGTGGCTATCTCATACTCCAACTTAAGGATGGTTTCATAGTTTTTCATAGGAGTGTCATGGTTTGTTTCATCCTCCAAAAGTTCACGCTCCAACCTCAAGGGTTGTGTGCAACTTAAGAAAGGTGCATGAGGATGATGGTTCACCTCTTTCTTGAACCATTCAACTTTTCAAAACGCAGTGCAATCCTGCTGCTATAGATTAGCAGTGTGATTTGAGCCTTGGTCATGTAAAAGAAAATTTTGACAACTTTCAAAAGGATTTGTTGAAATAATAGATAGTGGAAATATTTTCATACCTTGATGAGATTTGGGAATCTCTTGTAGGGTTGCAAGAGTTCCATCCTCAAATGTGTTGGCTGCCCCAACTACTGATGTATGTGGCTGCTCCTCCATGAGTGTGGTACTGTTAGTACAAGACTCCTCAAGTGGTGGTGAGGGCTCCTCCTTTTCGGTTCTTCTATTGTCAAACTTCTTGATTAGATTTTGAGAAAACTCAGCAATAGTAGACACCCTTGCATGGCTCAAATGGATGAACCACCAAATGCGGGCTTCACCTTCTAGATGCAGCACTGAGATCTCAACAACCTCTTTCTCCACTACAAGATGTAGTAGGAAAAATGCTTCCAGCTTCCTCACCGAAGCTCTTGTTGTAGATGACCCTTCTAATGTAGACAATAAAAATCTATTTCCTTTGATTTCTCTTTTGTTGTATGGTATCTTTTCTTCCTTCAACTGGATGAATTGTGGGAAAGCTAGAGTCTCCTGGAAGGCTCTAGGTTGAGATTTGTACTCAAAAAGGTAATCACTCAGAATTTGATGATCCAGGTGTCCTTCATGCTTGACTCCTTCTTCTTGAGAATAGGAAGTGTATGGTCCTTCCTCTTCTTTTTGCTCCTCCCCTTTGGAGAGGCTCTTCTTAGTTCTGAAAACTGATGAGAGTAATCTTATCTTTTTCATCATTCTGATCTTCTTATATCTTCTGTGAAAATCACAGGCTGAGCCAAGAAAGCTACTCTGATACCACTGTAATATCCCAAAACAGGAAATGTTAGCAAGGCATGCTTGAAAAACGCATTTTTCAGGAATGGCTGCTACAGGATTTGAAACCAAGAAATGGATCCCTTAGATCAATGTATCTAAGACCGAAATCCAAGAGGAGGCTCCAAACAAATCACTCTAGGTGGGCTAAACAGATCTCCCACACCTAGTTGTCTTGAAAAAGTGCCCAATGAAGGGATTGCAGCTATGTATGAACAAGGGATAGAGTAACAACGTTATTTTTATGAGCCTGAATACATGAAGATGTAGATAGACAACAAATGTATAATATCGAATCAAGAGAGTACAATTCCTTGACGAAATAGTCACTAAATATTGGAAATACAAGCCTCAATAGATCATGTACATGAAATGTGAAATATACTGCTACACTCAGAATGTCGTAGGCTATGACTGCGCAGTTTATCGGAGACACTGTAACATGTTGAATGATAATGAAAATATATAACAATATATGGGTCAAGAAATGTGGGGGAGCAAGCTCTCAACCCCAGAAAACAATAATACAACAATCTTTAGAAGGATTGGCTGAAATATACACAAAATGGAAAAATTATTGAAATGCCAGAGCTGCAGTAGCAGTTGCAACTCGAGAACTAGAATTGGATGGAGATAGCTGAAGATGATGCATAATATGAATTTACCTCCTACAATGGATCTTCCAAGTGAAAGGTTGATCCTATCACTAAATATATTACCCTCCAATCAACACTGCAGACACCCTCTGCAAATGTACTCTAAAAATAACGCAGTCACTGAAGGATACTGCACTGTAGGTGGAATAGAATGTGTTGGCCAAATGCCGAGATCTGCAATATGATATGAATCCTACCTTATTGATCTCCCAAAGGAAAGAAGGCTCTCTCTTCTAAAGAACAAGCCAAGAAATGGTGTTGTGGAACATCCACTGCAACACCCTGCAACACAACATTATACTTGAGCAGAAATAATGCTATAGCTCAAGGAAGTGGCTTGGCCTTGAGTCTGAATGTGGAGAAATGAAGTGCAATCCCTCAAGAGGCCTCTCAATAAGGAGAAGGAATCCTAAAGAGGAATTCCTTGTGCTAAACAACACTGCAACTCTGCTAAAGAGAAAGAGACTACAAATAGTCTAAGTAGACCAAGAAATCACTAATCATAACCATGAGTTACAATGGTTGCCTTGCCCTCCTTTTAAAAAAATTCAGGCTCCCGCTCCATGGGTCCCACTCATTAGGGTTTCCTCCATCAAGGAAACTTCCCACCTCTTTCACTATGACATCCCACAAGATGATCTCCACCTCCTATCACTACGTTGTTTGACTTGGTCAAGCTTGACCTTGTCTTTATGCAAATGTCCTCTTTCACATATGAGGCTGTGAAATCCAACTCCACTGCTAATCCCCTTTCATACTAAGAGGGATTTTATTCTTATTTCTAATTTGTGTGGGGCTCCTTACCCATTTATTCATTTCCTAAGTGCAAACAAAAAAAATTAATAGTCCATTTACTTGCATGCTAAAATTGGAATATTACACTAGGCTAGGCTAGGTTAATCTAGGCTAGGTTATGGTAGGCTATGTTAGGGAGAGCAAGGTTAAGAAAGCTTAAGCGAGGTTAGGCTAGGCTGGCCTAGGCTTGGCTAGGCTAGGTTAGGCCACGCTAAGCTTGAGTAGGCTAGGTTAGTTAAGGCTAGAGTAGGCTAGGTTAAGGTAGGCTATGCTAGGTTAGGTTAAGCTAGGCTATGATAGGTTATGTTAGGCTAGGCTTGGAGAGGTTAGGGTAGGTTAGGTTGGGTTAGGTTTAAGGTAGGGTAGGCTAGGTTAAGGTAGGATAGGCTAGGGTAGGCTAGGCATGGCTAGGGTAGGCTAGGCATGGCTAAGGTAGGCTAGGTTAGGCTAGGATAGTTTAAGCTAGGATAGGTTAGGATGAGTTATGCTAGGTTGGGTTAAGATAATTTGGGTTAGGTTAGGATATGATTGATTAGGTTAGGGTAGTTTAGGCTAGGATAAGATAGGCTAGTTTAGGCTAGGATAAGATATGCTAGGTCAGTCTAGGTTAGGCTAGGTTAGGTTATGTTACGTTAGGTTAGGTTAGGCTAGGCTAGGCTAGGTTAGGCTAGGTTAGATTAGGATAGGTTAGGCCAGGTTAGATTAGGTTAGGCTAGGTTATATTAGGTTATGCTAGGTTAGGTAAGGTTAGGATAAGCTAAGTTAGGCTAGGTTGGGCTAGATTACGTTAGGTTAGGCTAGGAAACGTTACGCGAGGTTAGGTTAGGCTAGGTTAGGTTAGTCTAGGTTAGGTTAGGTTAGGTTAGGTTAGGCTAGGCTAGCCTATGTTAGGTTAGGTTAGGTTAGGTTGGGTTCGGTTAGGTTACACTAGGCTAGGTTAGGTTAGGCTAGGCTAGGTTAGGCAAGGTTAGGTTAGGTCAAGTTAGGATAGGCTATATTATGATATGTTAGGCTAGGTTAGGCTAGGCTCGGTTCAGCTAGGATAGGCTAAGTTAGGTTAGGCTAGGGTAGGCTAGGCTAGGATAGGCTAGGTTACTCTAGGCTAGGTTACGCTAGGCTAGGTTAGGCTAGGTTAGGTTAGCTGAGGTTACGTTAGGGTAGATTAGGATAGGCTAGGCTAGGCTAGGCTACTGTAGGTTAATGTAGGCTATGTTAGGCTAGGTTAAGATAGGTTAGGTTATGTTAGGCAAGGTTATGCTAAGCTAGTTTAGCCTAGGCTAGGCTAGGCTAGGCTAGGTTATGCTAGGCTAGGTTAAGCTAGGATAGGTTAGGCTAGGTTAGTTTAAGTTAGCCTAGGCTAGGTTAGGTTAGGTTAGGTTAGGCTATGCTAGGCTAGGTTAGGCTAGGTTAGGTTAGGTTAGGTTAGGTTAGGCTAGGCTAGGTTACACTAGGCTAGGTTTGTCTAGGTTAGGCTAAGCTAGGTTAGGCTAGGCGAGGCTAGGCTAGGCTAGTGTAAGATAGTGTAGGCTATGTTAGGATAGGTTAGGTTAGGATATTTTAGGCTAGGTTAGGCTAGTTTATGCTAGGTTATGCTAAGCTAGGTTAAGCTAGGATAGATAGGCATGGCTAGGTTAGGGTAGGCTCGGCTAGGTTAGGCTTGGTTAGGTTAGGTTACGCTAGGTTAGGGTAGGCTATGCATGGTTGGTCATGGTTAGGCTAGGTTAGGCTAGGCTAGGCTAGGCTAGGAGATGCTAGGTTAGGTCAGGCTAGGCTAGGCTAGGGTAGGAGAAGTTAGGTTAGGTTAGGCTAGGCTAGGTTTGGCTAAGTTAGGCAAGGCTAGGTTAACTTAGGCTAGTGTAGGTTAGGTTAGGCTAGGATAATGAAGGTTAGGTTAGGCAGGGTTAGGCTAGGTTAGGCTAGGCTAGGTTAGGTTAGGTTAGGTTAGGTTTTCATTAGGTTAGGTTAGGTTAGGCTATGTTAGGCAAAGCTACGTTAAGCAAGCTTAGGATATGTTTGGCAAGGTTAGGTTAGGCTTGGCCAGGCTAGGTTAGGCCAAGCTAGGCTAGAGTAGGCTAGGTTAGGTTATGTTAGACATGGCTAGGTTAATCTAGGCTAGGCTACGATAGGTTAGGCTAGGTTAGGTTTTGCTAGGTTAGGGTAGGTTAGGCATGGCTAGGCATGGCTAGGTTAGGCTAGATTATGCTCGGCTTGGTTAGGGTAAGGTAGGGTAGGCTAGGCATGGCTTGGTTAGGCTAGGCAAGGGTAGGCTATCGGTTAGGCTAGGCTGGGGTAGGTTAAGTTAGGATATGCTAGATTAGGATAGGTTATGTTACGGTAGGTTAGGCTAGGTTAGGTTAAAACGAGTTATGTTAATTTATATGAGTTATGTTAAAATGGCTGACTTATAGGAGGAATTTGCATGGAATTAAATAGAGTAAATTATTATGGCTATAATTGCATATTCCCGTGTTTATAATTATTATATTCCTGTGTTATATTTTCTAAGTTATATTTTGAGTTTGAGAGAATTCTAAATTAGGCTTTGGAAAGAGAATCTAAATAACTAGATTCCTAGATTATCTAATATAAAAAGGAGTAAGGTTAACCCTCAATATTAAAGGCATACATAGAAAATACAAATTAAAACTAAAATAAATAAGGTAAAACTTCCACTTAAGAGTGAGTTGGAAAAAAATTAAGTGGAACTATTGAGAGTTCTTATAAATGAATATGGGCAGTGATTTTAGATACGGAAACATGGAATATATTTAATATTCTTGTATACCATTTATATTAAGGTTTTTTTTAGTATGGTTAAATATGTAACACCCCCCAATTTCTGTGTTGAATTTGAAAAAAGGTAGACATTTGAACTTTAATCCTAAGGGGAGTGGACCCCAAAGGATAAGTATGGTGTGAATGTACTTTAATATTTAAATTGAGGCAATAAATAAAATGATTGTGCATTTTGACCAAGATGAGAATTAGAGATCACTTCCCAAATCCATGAGGATGGATAAGGCAACAAATCCCCACAATCTTTCAAAAATCCTTGAAAGAAATTAATTTAGATTTGAGGAGGAATCTAAATTTCCCCAATGATGAGGAAAGTAGTTGGGAAGAGGTAAGAAAAGCTGGAAAAGCTGAGGAAAAGCATAAAACAGCTTTAAAGAGTCCCAAAATGGGAAGCCTAGGCTAAACAGGAAAGAAAGCATCCTACTATTCTGGACGCAGAATTAGAAACATGCTTTGGGGAAATATGAGCTTAAATAAGCTGCTCCTAAGCAGATCAGAGGTTGATCTGTGATGGAGGTGATCTCAGCTCGGGGGTGAGTTATGGGAGACAAAGAGGACTCTAAGGTTGGGAGGTTGGTCATTTGCAATAGTGGTATGTTTTCTGAAATTCTTGTTATTTTGATTTATTATGGTATGAATTGGCTACATATAAAATTAATTTGAATGGTATGATTGATTTTAGTACTACATTTAACAGAATCCATTCTAAGGCATTCACCTTCTAGATTCTGTTTAGTTGTAGACCAGAAATCCATAGAGTAGAAACCCACAGAAACTTTAAACCAAGGTCGGTTTAAATCTGAAGGTACTTAGTCTCCACAGATAATTAAATATTATCTTGTTTCATATATATACAAAGGTGAAATGTTATGCTCATATGTATGTTAGAAAAATATGGTAGCAGAACTGAAATCTATATGGTACAAAAAAAAAGAGGAAGCAAAGACCTTAGAATATGTATTTCGAAATCTTTCTAGATCAGGAAGTAATTCTACTCTATAGGAGTATTATAGCCTTTATAGAAATTACAGTGCGTATTGCATTCTTTAATTTACCTCTAAACCTTGAAATAAATATCATAGTAAAGAGACTTAATCTATGATTAAGGTACACTACCCAATGAACTACCTAATACATGTATACGCATTCAAAACAATAAATAAGTACCGAGCGCTAAACCAATAGATCAATTTACATCGATTACAAATGAAATCTATATATATACGAACCCCATATATATATGAACGAACCATATATGTTAAAATGAAATATAAATACGAACCATATTTGTTAAAATGAAATACATATACGAACCTTATCGCCCTTTTGGATTAATGTATGGTCAACTACATTAACTCATGGTTGTTATTTAATTTACTAGGCATTGGGCCTATGTCAAACAAATTTCTCCGACTGTACCGACATTAATATCCCACGGCATTTTAGGTCCATTTGAACATTAGATGAAATGAATGGAGGTAAAAGTAAAACGATGATATAATGCGTAAATAACCATTGCAACAACAAAAAACTATGAAACAACGTATTGATAATAATGGCCGACTACACGGTTTTTACGCTGTATATTAATCTCCATGCAACGTATTTGAATAAAATTTATATGCAGTAAACTATGATATTAAAATACCACAGGCAGCGTAACCTTACTTATGATTATGAGGAACGCTACCATTATTAAACACAATAGGAACACAGAGTTGAATTTTCGTTAAGAGACGAGTATTACCGATGTGAGAACTCGGCATCTCCCCTGGCAATGATCGTTTTTCATTATGGTCGTTAAGTGAAACGAGGCACAAATCGAATTGGTATAAATCTGATTTACCAACACGCATTTGACCATAGTTTCAACTAAGAAAAAAAAAAAACATATAAACGTAACCATGAAATAGGTCCTGCCAGTTAACGGTTGATTGCAAACGATATCAGATGTATGAAAGCACAGACCAACGAATTTGATGCATCAACCTCTACAACCGTATGGAAGAACTAGGGATTTAACTGTGGATCGGGTTTTTCTTCCTACCCTTGCGTCGCATCGACGTTAACAACATTAACGACGAGAAATTCATACGCTGTTTATAAATATTAGAACGCCGGCTGTAGATAGATTATCCAATATGAATGCATAGAAACCTAAGATCCCGCACCAGGACGAAGAAAAAAATATATATGTTAATAAAGGTCTCGGTGTATAGTCATTAGGAAAGCCTGCTAATGTTTTCTGCATGGGTGATGCATGCTGAATGCAGCCGTGTTAGCACGGTGAAATAGAACTCTCCCGAGAAGAACAACTAGGGTTACATCAGAGCAGTCTAGAAAAACTATGATAAGCAAAATAACTCGGCGTATGTATAAATTCAAAAAGAGCGCAGCCAGGCAAATAAACCGAGGATTAACAAGTGCTAGAGAATAGGCTAGGCCTCCGCTCTCCAGTGAACAGCCTGAGATGCCGACCCTCTGCCCTCTCTGCGAAAAACAATCAGTAGATGATGAGATACTGTTTCAAAACGTAAGGAACTATAAAACAATGGGACTCCGGGATAACGTGAAACCCTACGCTGACTCTCTCCTTGTTGCAGTAGCCCGACACCTTCGCGATGACTTAGGGTCCCTGCACATGCGTCACACAGAAAAGAACCGCGAATTAGGTGAAGAAACCAGGAATGGAGACAAGCATAAAACAAGAGAAAACAAATTGGAACTGCAACCTAATCTGGCTATACCATCAACGATAGGCGGGGGGAGCGGTGAATGGAAACGATTCTATATCATAGAAATAAATGGGAAGAGTCGGATGAACAAATCGGCTCAAGAGCCCCAATTAAAAAGAACCCTCGTAACCCTAATCCCACTGCCCCAGAACTTCAGAAAATCCCGATGTCGATTGAGAAAACTCAGCCACGTCGATAAGCGGGTACCAGGCGATATTACGGAGCACAGAGGAGGTATGGGAAGGAGCTACACATCGCATGCACATAGATAGAGGGCAAACCCTAGAATCAATAACTTTCCGAGGCAAAAATCGACGTGCACAGTACTTGTACCAACCAGGAATAACTAATAGAAAAACCATACGTCGATTTCTTGCTGGGCATGGATCGATATACACCATAGATGGTACTTCCCTCTCACGGGCGAGACGCCGTCCCTGCAAGCAAAACTAGCGAAACATCACAACCAAACTTACACGTCAAAACAAGCCGAACAGAGCACTGTGCTATGCGGCTATTACAGACCATAAACAGTATGTATGGTGAGTACTATACGTATGAAAACAAAACGCGTATGCGCTGGTTCAAAACAAAAATAATGATAAACCGTCGCCCGGTGAAATGAATTCGGAGGTTATATTATCTACGCCAACGCGCAGACTGTTGACATTATTACCTGTGATGCTATTCGTATCATTATAAACCGATAAGGATATGCCACACCGCGACAAATCCGATAAAGAATGGAACGTGAACAATGCCAAAAGGTTATGATTAGGGTTAGACAGGTCTCGAAAATTCCAAAATTAATAGGTGAAAGCCCTAACACATATATATATATATATCAATAATTCGAACGCTGAAATCTTTACGATGGTAAAATTACACGGATATATAGATCTGTATATATATGGAGTTATTTGACTATATATTATGTACATAACCGATGTTCCAATATATTATCCATTATATTTATCCTATGTCTAATTCATGCTTGGAAGGATGCAATAGCATTTTCGAAGGGTATATATATGTAATGAATATATATATTACATGCATATATATATGTGAGTACCCAATGATGCTATCGAAGGGTATAGTGATACATGTGGTTATACATATATTATATATATGAGGAGTACTCAATATTAACATAAAGGGGTACCGAAATTTTCTATATACATATAGTCATAAATTATCCATAGAATGTATTCAATACTATTAGAAAGAGATAATGAAAAGGAAATCCTAAAGTTAGAATGAGACACTATATTTGTGGAGGAAAATTTAGAAGGGTGGAAATAAAATTTAGAAGGGTGGAAATAAAAACCCAATTCCTGAACTTAATATTTAGGCAACCATGTAAATAAAAGGGAAACCCCAGTGTATATGTGGAAAAAAAAAAAAAAATTCTAACCTGGAGGTGTTACAAAATATCTTGATTAGGAGTGGAAAAAGTATACTAAATTTTTTATACTAACAAAATCCTTATCTTAGTAAATTATACTAGAGTAGATACTTTAACTTAGTCTTAATAGAATAAATAGTAGGTTAAAGTATGTATACATAATCATAATTAGCATATATATGCATGAATTTGTATACAAACACTTAAATATTAAATTTCATGAAGAATCCCTATCAGAGGTAAAGGGACTAGTACCAAGGAGTAGAGACCATGAAGCAACCAGGGAAAGCTTTGTATTTAAATAGTATAAGAAATTTCATATTAAGATGTGTATTTGAAATTTCAGAAAATTACTTTCTTACTGAAATTACTTTAAATTACATAGGTAAATTATGTGGATTATAATGGAAAAAAAAAACCTAACAAATACTCACAATGAGGGAATATAACTTTAGGATAGGAAAAATAATCTTAGAAAAGTTAAGGCCTAGCCAATACAAATTTAAGATGACACATGCCTTTACCTTCTATTAAATATTGAACAATAGATTTATATTTTGTAGAAAATAAATTGAGAGAAAAGAACCCATGTTGGGTGTAGCCTTCCTATTTTTTTTAAAGATAAATTGTTGGTCAATTACATATAATGAATACAAGTATATATGAAAAATATAATAAGAATAACATTGAAAAATATATAAAACAGTGGTAGAGAATAATTACATACTAGCCATAGAAAGATAACAATAAACTATGCATTTACTATCCACACATTACAGAGGAAAACAAGTATACAATTAGGTTCTTAGAAAATAAAAATGTGGAAATGGTATATCAACCCAACAATTAAAAGAGACATATATACAATCACAAGGTCTATAAGGACTTAAAAAATTATAAGATCTCGACCATATATACCTAATACATAGGTTAACCAACGTATTGCCTAAAATCGTTTGAAGGAAGAATGAACCCAAAGTATATATTCTCAAGATTGAATGTGGTGCATCCATTTCTATTACCTTGTAAAGTTCAACAACAAATAAATGTTAGCATAATATCTTAAAGAAAGAGGGTAAGTGAAGAAAGAGGGTAATTATTTTTTAGGAGTGAAGAACTCTATATCAAATTAATGAATGTTGTAACAAACTTATTAGTAATAATACTTTAAATAACCATTTCAAAAGAGAGAATAAAAATAATCGAAGAATTAGGGTTTAATAATTAAAAACCATGAAGAGAGTGTAACTATTTTCTGCCAAGAATATAAGAATTAGGTGATCTACATTGATAATTAAGAAAATATTTCAAGCCTCAAAAGGCATGGTCATTACTAGAATAAAAAAAAAAATCAATAAATAACATTTAGGGTTTCAAGGATAAAAACCCTAGGTAGAAATGTGAAATCAACCTTGTAGTGAAAATTGGTTGAATGCAAAGTTAAAGCCAGAATAGAAATTACCAAGGATACCATGGAGAAGTAAACAAGCAACTAGTAAGTCAAAGTGAGGTTGAATTCATAGAGAATTAAGGGAAACAAGTATTGATAGAGGAAATTCACCTTGAATCGTTGTATAAGAAGAAAATAATTCTGTAGTGGATCACATTAAGGAATACATGAGATTGCTCTAATTAAAAACCCCTTCATTTCTACATTTTCTAATCGATAAAAATACACAAGTCAGAAAACCAAATATGAGAATGAGGTGAGTTGAAGTAACAAGAACAAGAAAAATGGAATTCAAGTGAAGAATGTTAGCTCTATGACAAATACATCCACAAGCATTCCCTTCTCATGTAAATATGTCAAATAATGGAGAAAGTGAGAATAATAGCTCTGGAATAGGTATAAAATAATAAATATAATATTCAAAATATTTATAAAATAATAAAATAATAAGCATTGTACTCAAAATGTTACAAATGAACCTATGAAATAATTAGGTATCTTCGTCTTTAAAACAAATTGAAGGGTTGCAAAATACTTAATTCAATTCTATTTTAGGTATCTTCGTCTTTGAAATTGGGTCAAATGGGAGAAGAAAATACCTAGAATTCCATTAGTACGTCCAAATAATTCCATTTTATTTATAAATTATTTTTTAGGAGTCTCTTAATAACCATAACATCAAAGCATAAGTATTGGTATTGGATGATTAGCTTTATAGTTTTTTTTATGTTTTTTCAATTATGGTTTGAGGATTTTGATTTTATAAATTATATAATATTTATTTCTTTCCAAATAAAAATATTTAGAGTATTTATAGATTAATAAAATAATATTTAGAATATTTATAGATTAATAAAATAATATTTAGAATATTTATAGATTAATAAAATAATAAACATTATGGTGGAAATTTTACAAAGGAATCTATGAAATAATTAGGTAATTTTTTCTGTCAAATAAATTGAGCACCTAATTGTATTGGAAATTGGGTCAAATCTGAAATAATTAAGTATCTTTTCCATAAAACAAATTGAATTGTAAATTGGATTTAATTAGAAAAGAAAATACTCAAATTGAAAAATTCCACTAGTATGTCCAAATAATTCCATTTTATTGATAAATTATTCTATTCTTAAGTAGAAATAATTCATTTTTTTTTTAATATTTTTTTTTAGGAGCCTTCTAATAACCATAAAGTCAAATCACAAGTATTGGTTGATTAGCTTTATAATTTTGTGAGTTTTTTTTTTTTCAATTAAAAATATTAGTTGACTTAACATGTGGTCCTCAAAATCAGTTCTGGATGACCTTTTCTAGTAAAAATATATATAATTTGTAATGATTTAGATGAGATTATTTGATTTCCTAAAATAATTTTCAATTATTTTTTTTATGATTTACAATTATGTTTTTCATTTAAAAATAAATTTTCATTTATATCTTATAACTTGTGTTAGATTTTGTTTTTACATTATTATTTTCTTTAAATTCAATGTATTTTAAATTGTATTTTCATACATTCAAATTATTTTAAATAATTTTTGTTATATTTACAATTTTATTAATAGCTTTTAATTTATTTTGTTTTTGAATGATTTCTTTATTAATATTATAATATAGAGGAAAGTACCATAAGCTTGAGTAGCCTAGCCTAGGCTAATAAAGAATAGACCAAGGTAAGCTAGAGTAGGCTAGGTTAGGCTAGAATAGGCTAGAGTAGCTTAGTATAGGCTAGACTAGACTAGGATAGGCTAGGTTAGAGTAGGTTAGGCTAGGGTATGCTAGAGTAGGCTAGGTTAGGCTAGGGTAGGTTAAGCTAGGGTAAGGGAGGCTAGGTTAAGCTAGGCTAGGCTACGCAAGGCTAGCTTAGGCTACTATAGCCTAGGATAGACTAGGTTAGGCTAGGCTCGGTGAAGCTAGTGTAGGTTAGGGTATCGTAGGTTAGTCTAGGATATGATAGGATAGGATAGGGTGGGCTAGGCTAGAGTAGGATAAGCTACGCTAGGATACGCTAGGCTAGGATTCGTCAGGCTAGGATAGATTAGGCTAGGCTACTACAGCCTAGCATAGAGTAGGTTAGGCTAGGATAGGTTAGACTAGGTTAGGTTAGGCTAGGTAAGACTACACTATGTTAGGCTAGGCTAGGCTAGGCTATCTTAGGTTAGGTTAGGTTAGGTTAGGTAAACCTAGGATAGGATAGGCTAGAGTAGGCTAGGCTAGGTTATGCTAGGATAATATATTCTAAGTTAGGTTAGGATGAGATTTATTAGGCTAGGCTAGTTTAGGCTAGGATAAGATAGGCTAGGTTAGGCTAGGATAATATAGACTAGGCTAGGCTAAGCTAGGCTAGGCTAGGGTAGGCTACGTAGGTTAAGTAGGTTATGTTAGGATAGGTTAGGTTAGGTTAAGATAGGTTAGGCTAGGTTAGGATAGGCTAGGTTAAGGTAGGCTAGGCTAGACTACGCTAGACTAGGCTAGGCTAAGTTAGGTTAAGATAGGCTAGGCTAGGTTAGGCTAGGGTAGGGTAGGGTAGACTAGGTTAGGGGAGGCTAGGCTAGTGTATGGTAGGGTAGGTTAGGGTACGTTAGGCTAGGATAGGGTAGGCTAGGCTAGGGTAGGCTAGGGTAGGACAGGTTAGGATAGGTTAGGATAGGCTAGGCTAGGCTAGGTTAGGTTAGGTTAGGTTAGGATAGGTTACCTTAGGTTAGGCTAGGCTAGGTTAGGATAGGCTAGGTTAGGGTAGGCTAGGGTAGGGTAGGCTAGGGTAGGTTAGGCTAGGGTAGGCTAGGGTAGTCTAGGATAGGGTAAGCTAGGCTAGGGTAGGCTAAAGTAGGCTAGGCTAGGCTAGGCTAGGCTAGGCTAGGGTATGGTAGGCTAGGTTAAGTTATGCTAGCATAGGATAGGGTAGGTTAGGGTAGGTTAGGCTAGGATAGGGTACGCTAGGGTAGTGTAGGGTAGGGTAGTCTAGGGTAGGCTAGGGTAGGATAGGCTAGGGTAGGATAGGCTAGGGTAGGCTAGCCTAGGGTAGGGCAGGTTAGGTTAGGTTAGGTTAGGCTAGGCTAGGCTAGGGTAAGGTAGGGTTGGGTAGGTTAGGTTAGGTTAGGGTAGGTTAGGTTTGGTTAGGTTAGGTTAGGCTAGGATAGGGTAGTCTATGGTAGGCTAGCCTAGCCTAGGGTAGGGTAGGCTAGGCTAGGCTAGGTTAGGGTAGGTTAGGCTATGCTAGGCTAGGCTAGGCTAGAATGGGCTAGGTTGGGTTGGGCTAGGCTGGGCTAGGCTAGGCTAGGCTCGATTAGTTTAGGTTAGGCTAGGTTGGTCTAGGATAGGCTAGGTAGGGTTAGGTTAGGCTAGGCTAGGTTAGGTTACGTTAGGTTAGGTTAGGCTAGCCTAGGCTAGCTAAGGTTAGGCTAGGCTAAGCTAGGCTAGGCTAGGGTAGGTTAGGTTTGTTAGGCTAGGATAGGTTAGGTTAGGTTAGGCTAGGCTAGGCTAGACTAGGCTAGGATAGGCTAGGCTAGGCTACTTTAGGCTAGGGTAGGGTGGGTTATGTTAGGTTAGGCTAGGTTAGGCTAGGCAAGGCTAGGAAAGCCTAGGTTAAGCTAGGCTAGGCTATGTTAGGTTAGGTTAGGTTAGGTTAGGCTAGGCTAGGCTTGGCTAGGTTAGGTTAGGTTAGGCAAGGTTAAGTGAGGCTAGGCTAGGTAATGCTAGGTAATGCTAGGCTAGGTAATGCTAGGCTAGGCTAGGTAATGCTAGGTTACGTTAGGTTAGGTTAGGCTAGGCTAGGCCACATTAGGATAGTTTAGGTTAGGTTAGCCTAGGTTAGGCTAGGTTAGGCTAGGTAAGGCTAGGCTACATTAGGATAGGTTAGGATAGGTTACGTTAGGTTAGGCTAGGCTAGGTTAGGCTAGGTTAGGTTAGGTTAGGTTAGGTTATGATAGGGTAGGTTAGGTTAGGGTTGGATATGTTAGGCTATTCTACGGTTGACTATGTTAGGCTAGGCTAGGTTAGGATAGGGTACGTTACATTAGGATAGGGTAGACTAATTTAGG
Organism: Pinus albicaulis; assembly: GCA_034641835.2. Taxonomy (NCBI): domain Eukaryota; kingdom Viridiplantae; phylum Streptophyta; class Pinopsida; order Pinales; family Pinaceae; genus Pinus; species Pinus albicaulis. Next base: position 8,646 of record JAXQQM020060389.1, on the reverse strand, counting down.
CTCGGTAAGTTAGGCTAAGTTAGAATAGGTTAGGTTAATCTATGCTAGTTTAATCTAGCCTAGGTTAATCTAGTCTAGGTTAGGCTAGGCTATGTTAGGCAAAGCTAGGTTAAGCAAGCTTAGGCTAGGTTAGGCAAGGCTAGCCTAGGCTTGGCTAGGCTAGGTTAGGCCACGCTAGGCTAGTTTAGGTAACACTAGGCTAGAGTACGCTAGGTTAGGATAGGTTAGACTAGGCTAGGTTAAGGTAGACTATGTTAGGTTACGTTAAGCTAGGCTATGATAGGATAGGTTAGGCTAAGCATGGATAACTTAGGGTAGGTTAGGTTGCGTTAGGCTAGACTAGGCTAGGCTAGGTTAAGGTGAGGTAGGCTAGCATAGGCTAGGCATAGGTAGGGTAGGCTAGGCATGGTGAGGGTAGACTAGGTGAAGCTAGGATAGTGTAATATCCCATGTGCGGGTAGGGCCCGCAGCCACGTGTCCAATTCTATGTGATGAGGGATGTTGCACAAGGATCCCCACCCTAAGATGCTCTGGTGGGGTTAGGCCCACCCTTAACACCCTGGGATGCCGCCCTCACTAAGAGTTCAAGCTTTTGGTGTAGTGGTTGGATCTATGTGGTATCAAAGCCGAGGTATCGAGGTTGATACTCGCGAAGCGTGGTGGGTTGTAATATCCTATGTGCGGGTAGGGCTCAGAGCCATGTGTCCGAGTCTATGTAATGAGGGGTGATGCGCAAGGGCCCCTGCCCTCAGATGCTCTAGTGGGGTTAGGCCCACCCTTAACACCCTTGGATGCCGCCCTCAATAATAGTTTGAGATTTTTGTGTAGTGGTTGGATCTACGGTTTTCAACACCACTTCCAGATTTAGTTTTGTAGAAAAGGGAGCATTCCTTTGTATAGAAGATTAGTGAGGAAGCCTTGAGCTTCATATTCAGATCTTGGAATCAGGCCAGAGGACCTTCCAACATAATCTCCATAGTATACTTCAGAAACTGCATCATTTTTCTGGTGCATTTCTGCAGCAGGGTTTCTACCCTAGTTTGGTGCTTGTTTCCTTGAGGAAGGGCCATCCCTTCTTCCGAAAAAGTTTATATTGCAGCCATATTCTATAATTTTGTACATTTCAGCTCATATACTCAAATTTTCAGTGATTCTCCATTTTTTAGATCCATATTCTGCAAATTTGATATTTGTATTTGTTCTTTCATGAAATCCCCTTGCCAGGTGATCTATTTGATGTATAAAAGGAGCTGAATCTATATTTTTATTCATTCTATGTTATAATAAACTTTAGATCTGATGTTTCAGACATATTTTATCTAATTTATTCAAAATTATGCTATTCATGCTTCATCTACTTTCTGCATACTCAAAGTGATGGGAAATTAGCATTTTTAAGCATATCCAAGGATGAAGGAACTATTTAGCATAGCTAGAATGCTTTGTTTGAGCTGAAATTTGGAGCATAGGTCCCTCATGACCTGATATAAAATAACCGCCTGCTAGTTCCTTTAATTTTATGCATATTTTTGAATACATCTATTTTAGGGTCAAAATCACTACTTTTCCCCATTTTTTGGATCTTAAATTCAGATCTGAGTTGCTGTTGTACTTGAAATCAATTTCTGAGTGTCTATAAGTACATTTTATGCATTGATAGCTCTCTTCACTTTCAATAGAGTGTTTTACTTTGCTGTAGTCCCTCATTGGGCCTTCTCTTGAAGATAACTAGGTGTGGGAGATTTGTTTAACCCACCTAGTCTTATTTGTTTCAGCTCAAATATTGGATTTAGTTTCTATATTGTATGATCTAAAGGATCCAAGAGTTATTTTCCTTTTCTAAGTAATTTTTTCTGAAAATGTGTTTTTAAGTGCATAATTCATGAGCTGTTCCTAAATAGGAATATTACAGTGGTATCAGAGCATGATCTCTGGTAAAGCCTGTGAGATCAAGCTATCAGAGAAGAAAAGAGAAGAAACATAGAATAGAATGATGGAGAGGATGAGATTACTCTCATCAGTGTTCAGATCTAAGAAGGGCCTCTCCGAAGAGGTAAAGCAGAAGAGAGAAAGAAGATGCACTGAGAATCCTAGAGGGTTTCGAGAAGAAGCAAGCTACAATGAGACATGCATGAGGTTTCAAGAAGAAGAAGGAAGCCCTATCAATTCCTATTGGCAAAGAAGAAGGCCAGAGAATCTTAGATCTCCTCATAGATCTACTATGCCCATTTTCTTTGAAAAAGGTGAGAGCTATAGCAATGAAGAAGAGAGATGTAAAGAAACTCCTAAAGGGTTTCAAGATGAAGAGGAAGAACTATACACTTCCTATCATCACAAAGCAGGGAGAATGACTGAAGAAGAGATATCATTGCTTCTTTTTCAAACATTGAATAGTATTGAAGAAAATCTCAAGGAGTTTGATGAGGAGAGGAAAAAGATGAGCTACAAAGACACATCTCCCAAGGAAACCAAGGATAATGTCAATCTTATCACTTTGGGCAAGAGATATCCATTTTCACCATCTCCTGCTAAGGTGCTTGCATATTTGCAAGGTAGTCTTGAGCTCTTAACATATGGAGTCCCATACATGAATCAGGAGATGCATGAGGAGGAGAAGGAGGATACCAGCACTGGTATGCTTGAAGAAAGGAGACCATCATTCTTGCCAACAGTTGGAGGCATCATTGATCCGAGTGGAGGAACTCTCATGTTATGTCAAGACACATATCAGTTGATCCAAGGTATGCATGAAATTTCAGCACGTTTTTTTTGAAGATTAATGAATAGCCAAGGATTAAATCAAAATGCTGATTTGAAGCAAAGTCATGTCGCAGCGCAGAGGACCCTTGATCTAATCAAGGATGAAACTGGAAACTATCCCTATGCATCATTGTTGAGCTGCATTCAATCTCTTGGGTTGAGATGTAGGGTCTCAAGAAATGGGATTAGTACTATCCTATGTTCAATGGTTGATTGTGAGATCAGTAATGAAACTTGCTTTGAGACAGTACATGCATCACTTTGTAGATCTACAGAGCTGTCACGTAGTGACTGTGACAAAGAGGCTTCAGCTCTCTTGGAGAATTCTAGAGGCAGCTACAACCTTGAAGCAGTAGGTAAGAAGAAGATGAATATTAGACATATTGATATGAGAAGCCTTTTCTCCCCTCTAGATGACAATCTCTCAATGAGCAAGCTACAGCTAAAAGAGAGACTTCTACTTACTGCAGATTCAAAACCTCACTAGTTTTGGAAGGTCATAGATGGGAGGAAGGTCTCACTAAGATATCTCAACAAATATGCATTTCAATATTTCATGAGATGCAAGGTTCTTCATTGGCTCAAAGGAGATGGTATTCTACAAAGGGAGGATGCCATGATTATGCAGCACATCACTCATCTTCCATATTGGAGTGAGTGGATGAGGATGATGAGCAAGAGATCACATGATCACTTGCAGACATATATGGGCCAACAATCTTGGTTACGGTTGTTGCCCTTGGGAGACTCCTATCACTCTCCAAAGGCACGTATTTCTTTGATCTATGCCTTGAAGAATGGTCATGAAATGAATAAGGAGGCATGGCAATGCTGGTTGCTTTGGGGTAAGCATGTTCAATACCCCATTAGGGGAATTCTGAGGTCTAAAATGGGCCTCCTAAGGAAATTATAAAATAATAGTGGAAAAAATCTAATAAGATTTGACGACATCATCAAATTTTAGAGGGAAAAATGAAAAAACTACTTTTTCAATTCATATTTTCAACTTAGGGTAGGGTAGGCTAGAATAGGGTAGGATAGATTAGGGTATGTTAGGCTAGGATAGGGTAGGATAGGGTAGGGTAGGTAAGGGTAGGTTAGGTTAGGGTAGGCTAGGCTACGCTAGGTTAGGCTATGGTGGGTCAGCGTACTGTAGGGTAGGCTACCATAGGGTAGGCTACGCTACGCTAGGTTAGGCTAGGGGAGGCTAGGGTAGGCTAGGTTAGTTTAAGGTAGAGAAGGGTAGGGTAGGTTAGGGGAGGTTAGGTTAGGTTAGGCTAGGTTAGGCTAGGCTAGGTTAGGCTAGGGTAGGGTAGTCTAGGGTAGGCTACCCTAGGCTAGGCTAGAGTATGCTAAGCTAGGGTAGGGTAGGGTAGGGGAAGGTAGGTTAGGCTAGGCTAGGCTAGGCTATCTTAGGCTAGGCTAGGATAGGATGGTCTAGGGTGGGCTAGGCTAGGGTGGGCTAGGCTAAGCTCGGTTAGGTTAGGCTAGGTTGGGCTACGCTAGGCTAGGTAAGGTTAGGTTAGGTTAGGATAGGTTAGGTTAGGTTGGGCAAGGTTGGGTGAGGCTAGGCTAGGTAGGGTTAGGTTAGGCTAGGTTAGGCTAAGTTAGGTTAGGTTATGCTAGGTTAGGTTAGGTTATGTAGGTTAGGCTAGGCTAGGCTATGTTATTCTAGGTTAGGGTAGGGTAGGGTAGGTTACGGTGGGTTATGTTAGGTTAGGCTAGGTTAGGCTAGGAAATGCTAGGCTAGGCTAGGCTAGGCGAGGTTAGGCTAAGCTAGACTAGGCTATGCTAGGCTAGGCTAGGTAAGGCTAGGCTAGGCTACGCTAGGCTAGGCTAGGCAAGGCTAGGTTAGCCAAGGTTACGCTAGGCTAGGCAAGGCTAGGCTTGGCTAGGCTAGGCAAGGCTAGGTTAGCCGAGGCTAGGCTAGGCTAGGCTAGGCTAAGCGACGCTAGGCTAGGCTAGGCTAGGCTAGGTTAGTCTAGGTTAGGTTAGGATAGGGTAGGTTAGGTTAGGCTAGGTTAGGCTATGCTAGGTTAAGCTAGGTTAGGCAGGGTTAGGCTAGGTTAGTTTAGGTAAGCCTAGGTTAGGTTAGGTTAGGTTAGGCTAGGCTATGTTAGGATAGGATAGGTTAGGCTAGGCTAGGCTAGGGTATGTTATGTTGGGGTTGGATATGTTAGGCTATGCTACGGTTGGGTATGTTAGGCTATGCAAGGTTAGGATAGGGTAGGTTACATTAGGATAGGGTAGGATATTTTAGGCCTGGTAAGCTAGGCTAGGCTAGGTGTAATATCCCAAAACAGGAACTATGAGCAAGGGATGCCTAAAAAATGCACTTTTCAAGAATGACTCATAGTGGATTTGAAACCAAGACCTGGATCCCTTAGATCAATGTATCTATGACCGAAATCCAAGAGGAGGCTCCAAACAAATCACTCTAGGTGGGTTGAACAGATCTCCCACACCTAGTTGTCTTGAAAAAGTGCCCAATGAAGGGACTGCAACTATGTATGAACAAGGGATAGAGTAACAGTGTTATTTTTATGAGCTTGAATACATGAAGATGTAGGTAGCCAAAAAATGTATAATATAGTAGCAATAGAGTACAATTCCTTAACGAAAGAGTCACTCAAGATTGGCAATACAAGCCTCAATAGATCATATACATGAAATGGGAAATATACTGCTACACTAAGAATGCCCTAGGATATGACTGCATAGTTTATAGGAGATACTGCAACATGCTGAATGATAATAGAAATATATAACAATATATGGCTCAATAAATGTGCAGGAAAAAGCTCTCAACCCCATAAAACAATAATACAACAATCCTTAGAAGGATTGGCTAAAATATATACAAAATGGAAAAACTACAGAAATGTCGGAGTTGCAGTAGCAGCGGCAACTCGAGAACTGGACCTAGATGGAGATAGTTGAAGATGATGTACAATATGAGTAGATCTCCTCTAATGGATCTTCTGAGAAAAAATTTGATCCTATCACTGAAGATCTTACCCTCCAATCAACATTGCAAACCCCCTCTGCAAATTTACTTTGAAAATAAAATAGTCACTAAAGGATACTGCGCTGTAGGTGGAATAAAATGTGTTGGCCAAATGCCAAGATCTACAATATGCTATGAATCCTCCCTTACTGATCTCCCAAAGGAAATAAGTCTCTCTCCTCTGAAGAGCAAGCCAAGAAATGGTGTTGTGGAACCTCCACTGCAACACCCTGCAACACAACATTATAATTGAGCAGAAATAACACTTTAGTTGAAGGAGGTGGCTTGGCCTTGAGCCTGAATGTGGAGAAATAAAGTGAAATCCCTCAAAAGGCCTCTCAAGAATGAGAATGAATCCTAAAGAGGAATTCCTTATGCTAAACAACACTACAACTCTGCTAAACAACAAGAGACTTTGAATAGTTTAAGCCATCTAAAAAATCACTAATCATAAGCATAAGTTACAATGGATGCCTTTCCCTCCTTTAAAACAAATGCAAGCTCCCTCTCCATGGGTCCCACTCATTAGGGTTTCCTCCATCAAGGAAAATTCCCTCCTCTTTCACTGCGCTTCCCCACAAGATGATCTCCACCTCCCATCACTGCGCTATTTGACTTGGTCAAACTTGACCTTGTCTTTATGCAAATTTCCTCTTTCACACATGAGGGTGTGAAATCAAACTCCACTACTGATCTCCTTTCATATGAAGAGGGATTTTATTCCTATTTCTGAATTATATGGGCCTCCTTACCCATTTATTCATTTCCTAAGTGAAAACAACAAAAAATAATATTCCATTTAGCTGCATGCTAAAAGTGGAATATAACAGTCCTCCACACCCAAATGTTGCTTGTCCTCAAAAAACTGCATAAGATAAATTCCTCCAAGGATCAAGATGTTGTCTCATCAATATATCTCCAAGTTGTCCCTCAAACATATGCAAACTAGATTTTGGTGAGCATCCCAAATAGCTATCATGTAAGAAATAAACATATATGGAGGAAAAAATTGGCTATCTATGAGGATTTTTGAGGCATTATATTTGAAAAGAATTGGGATTTACCATGCACATATGAATCTCCCATCCCAAATAAATCATCCATACAAAGTGAGTTACCTCCCAACATGGCAACTCATGGAAATCTCCTTCAAACTTGAGCTCCAGAAATGAAGGTGGGATGAAAATTTGTATATGGTAAGCATTATAGCCTACCCCACGCTATCCTCCTCTCCACTTGTGATAAGTGTACAGTGTGTTATTATCTCAGGCTGCAATGCTATTTCCCTTAAGTGGCAAAATGAAGAACAATCCTCCAAGGATCTCCCTTCCAACATTGGAGAACAAGGTGGCCCAAAACATTTCATCCATGATGAACAGGACATGTTCATCATAGAGTATCCAAATGGTAAGTATGCTGAAGGTTTTACATGATGATGAATGATACAAAAAATGTCTCAAGAGGAAAAAACACAGTCTCATCCACTGTAACTTCAAAAAATAGCATGGAAAGTAATATACAAAAATCATCACATCTACTAATGAATAGTAAATGGTTGAATGTTTCAACAATACATGATCAAACACTTGCTCATGGTTATACATTGAATGAATATCAAACTCATGGCCCACCGCAAAAGAAAAAAAATGTGTGGCTATGTTGGACATATCTCCTCCCATGCTCCCATTAGAACATGTAATGCAAAAAATGTGCGAATTATCTCTCCTCAAGGACACATCCAACTCATGTGTCAATTCCCCAATCATGCTCTCAACAAGAATAGAAACAATATCAGAAAATGAAGTCATGATCAGTACAATAATGGAGATACTGATGGCTTCATGTGGTGCTTGAAGATACCAATAGCCTCCTAATGATGTACAACACAGTCTTACAAACTGCTGCTTCAGAAATTTACATGGAAAAATGTTTCTTGATACATGGTCAATCATGCATATCATCATATAGTAAATGGTTGGGTGCAAAAAATAAACATACATGTAATGATAAAACATTTTCCCAAGGCCACATAAACTATGGTTACATCTATCATATAGTTCGGCCCAATTTTTATCATGGATCAATATGAAAAACTTGCCCTCTTATGGAGAAATGCACTGCATAGTAATGGTAAGAGCATGAAATTATTGTGTTAGCCAATCAATAATTGGGAAAAAAAAATTCTTACCATATGCTGGAAGTAAGATGACACATGGGTCCATAAATGAGTCCTCCATAGTGTTTTGGTATGCATCCATGAAGAGGAATGAACTATGTGTTGCATGAAGATCCTCCTTCTCATGCTTGGAAGCCCAAGTCAAGAAGAACATATCACCATAATAGATGTCTCCATCCACTACCCTATCATCCTTACCCTCTCCTTTTCCACCAAGTGCATACGATGTGAAGTGATCCTTGGGACAGTCCATCCATATACCCTTAGAGAGAGTGCATGACATAGGGATCATGGAGGAAAAAGCGACTGAGTTGGGAAGGGGATTTTTTGATGTTAGTATCAAATATTCCATGTTGAAGAGTAGATTTAGGAAGCCCAAGAATAGAATTCAAGATTGCAATATCAACTTCAACAAAAATACAAACAAATGGCCACCATGGAAGATTTGTGCATGGAGGCCATTAAACATAGATACCCTTCAGACCCCTATGCAGTCTACCTCAAAGAAAAATGGATCCTATTTAAAATCATGATACTAGCCTCTCATGGTTCCTTACCTTTTCATAACTAATGAGAATTCATTGAAATTTTCAACCATTCAAGTATGGCAGAAAAGGAAAATATGGTAGAATTCTACATGCACAATATTTTGTTGGAAAACTTGAACATTTGGGACCATAATCCTAGAATGGGAGACATGCGG